>JAVIAB010000024.1:75541295-76141295 GCA_032433765.1 Megaustenia siamemsis | reverse complement strand
AAATTGTCAAAACAAACTGTTTGTGACCATCATACCCTATGGTCAGTTTTGACCGCTCTAAGTTTCAAAATAATCATTACTTCATGAATTTGACCTGTTCTGATAGTTGTTTGTCAAAACTATTTATCAGACCACCAAAGCCATGCGGTCAATACACGCTCTTATGAATCCCCATTTCCAAAACAACCTGAGTGGAAAATTCCATTCCCACAACTCATTCCGTCCAGTACCCTCCTACCTTAGCTTTGTCCACTACCCTCTATGAACATTTTATTCCCTTAACTTGTTATGTCCAGTATAATTCTGCATTTCCTTTCTCCCCACTTTCTGTGTGTCCACTACCCCATATGAACTTCTGTTCCCTTAAATTGTTTCGTCCGAGGATAAATCCTCGGTGGGCGTCCCTACCACTGTGAACTTTGCGTTATGCCCTAACTCTCGTCACTAACTGACGACCGCTATCATTATCATATGTTACTGCTATAGTCTATTAATAAATGGGTACCGGGTTAATTTACCTGCCCCATACTCTCACTAACTATAATGTTACATATAGACTGAAATTAAAAGCAATAAATTCTGACCTTATTAAAGACTTGTGTTTTTTATTAAGACATCTGTATAACCGAAATCCTAAACTAGACGACTTTTATAATAGATTAAACAAATATTGTATCCAGGTTGCGAAAAAGCTAAGAGTGCATGAAAAATTTCGCATCAATACATCAAACAGTTTTCGAGGAAATTGATTTCGAGTTTGGACATACATTTGTGAATGGACTTTAGCAACTATCGGAATAGTGATGTGTATATTTGTCGTTTGTGAAATAATTATTCGATTTCTGGCTTTGAAAAGGTGTTGCCAAGGCGTCCTCACTGTGTAGCTCTGACAGTGTTTCCATTGTTAATGACCTCGGGGATTTCCAGTCTACAAGAATTGCCGCACACGAGCTAGGTCACAGGTGAGATAAGTTTCTTAAATCTGCAGCTTTTAAGTTTATTTTCACTGATTATTTCTGTCTAAAACGATCTATTGTATAAACACAAAATATGTACTGCTGAAATAATAATTTATATTGACTCTATATCTGCACTTACAATTTAACATAACTGTAATTGCACTTTCCACATTTGCACCATCTAAGAACCAGTTTAAGTTCGTCATCACGGAAGAATCACATCTCCTTTTAGCCCAGTAAACTACGATTAACCTGTTGGTAACACACTGTACACAAAATGTTGTGTTCCTGAGCTCAGTATTATTATCAACAGTATGGTGTCCAATACCATCAACACGACTGATCAGTGTGACTTCCTCTCTTACCAAATCATCAACTCTTTACTTTATCCCACACTTTTTAAATGCAGTTTCTCTTTCATAAAGCCACTTATCCATCACCTGAAAGTCATTGATCAGACCAGACAACATTAATGCTGTCTTCATACATAGCTCAGACAGTTATGCATTATTTAAAGCTTACAATTGATGGATGTCTCTCAGTTCCAGCGCTTTGCTTTGAAATGTTCATGTAGACGCCATTTAGAAAACAGAATGTCTTCGTATTTCGGAACGTTCTGAAAGTAGATGAAATCTTCAGCAAACTGTTTACCTATCTTTATTGTATATCATCCACACTGTTCAGACCTGTCCATCAAACTTGTTGACAGAAGTGCAGCTGTGAAATTATTCGGAGATTTCTGTAGCAATTTTCTGCCGTAAGTCATGAGCTTATCTTTGATTGCCGGACTTACTGTTTTATTCTAGAATGTAATTACCTTGACTGTCACTGACATTTTGGTCGCAGTGACTCGAGTGCTCTCCCCGCCAGCTCGTAACCTGCATTTATAGTGACGTCTATGGCCACCACACAGCAAGATGGTGACGTAACAACATTCATAAACATGGCACGAAATGTAAAACAGAACTGTGTCATTTTAGGGGAGTGTCATTTTGTTTGACATTCTTCTCTATTCTTAATCTTCTTTCATTCCTCATTTACCTTTCAGCGTTGATGGGAGATATAATTTACGTTCTTTTGCTTTTCTGTTCGCCTCAGCTGCTGTTGTTTCCTAATGCACCAAGATGGAAGCTTGTCCGCGTCCGAGCCGTGGTGTAAACAAATTTGACTTTGAACATCACGCTATCTGTTATCACAGCGAGTTGGCGGATTTTTATAAATGTAACCACGGGTTTGATAATAAATGTTTGTACACAGTTAGTTAACCACCGATGTAGATCAAGTCTTTATTCTGCTGGCTTCGTTGCGACCTTATAAGTTAATAACCTAACTTGTGCAGACGGTTGGTTTGGGGCAAATTGTACGTTACAATGTCACTGCTATGACTCAGTTTGTGACAAAATTACAGGGGCATGCCCAAACAATGACAGTTGTCAGCACGAATATTTTGGACCCCAGTGTCAGTACTTGGATCTCGTTTACAGATGCGTCCAAAAATCTGTTCCTACATTCCTGTTTGATAACAATGACACCACTTGTAATCTCGACACAGATTCTACATCAGTTGAGGCAACTCTCAATCAATCTTTGCCGTTCTCCTGGTTTAGGATTTATGTGAATGACTAAACATGTCCGGACAGTTTCACGGTAAAACTAAATGGTTCTGCCTCATGTAACAATGAATCAAGGTTTGTAGTTAGTTCGCACGAGATTGATGTCTTTTGCTCTGGGGCTGGTCTGATTAACAAGTTATGGATCGAAGGGGCGTAAGTTGCAAATATCTGCTCCAACTACATTGGCGGGGGTCGAAATGTGGCTGTCAAACAGAACACAAACCAGGCCAACACATTTAATGCTTGTTATACAGGAGACGGATGTTGACCAGAGGCAGCAGTTAATGGAAAAACAAAGACCAATCTCTATGACAATAACTGCACACACACACAATCGAGAAGTGGGACCAATTCTGTTTACTGGTATCTGAACTTTGCCACGCCCCAGAAGATTCACACCATTCGAATTTATCATCAAGCTAGCACTATGATTCGGGTAAAGAATGTCACTCTAAAGGCTTTCTCTGACAGTGGCGGTGTAGTGTTCCAGTATAATGATATATCATACCCAAATATTTCTGTGAACACTATTGTAGTCACCACACAAGCGTCAATGGCACACATTAAGATTGAGTTCTCACCGACCATTTCGCAGGCCGACAGTGCACTGACGGTGTGTGAGGTGCAAATATTTACAGACACTTATTGTCTGGACTGGCATTCTTGGTCGTTTTGTGCAGTGTGTAGTGGGTGTTGCAATGGCTGCAACGTCATCATCGGTACGTGTCGCGGCAACTGTTCACATGGGATATATGGACACGACTGCTCCGGGTCTTGTCTGAATGTCTGTCCTTTATGTGAGGAAAAATCCGGAAAATGCCTACAATGTAAACATCCTGGCTACACCTGTAATGACACTTGTCCCGATGGTAATTTTGGACTACAGTGCAAACAGACGTGTTCTGAGGGCTATGACATCATATGTGATCCGGAAAGTACAGACTATTCGTGCAAGGAAACGTACTACGGGTCAGACTGCACTCTCTAATGTCCGGACAACTGTTTCAATGACATCTGTGTACAGTCAACCGGGAACTGTACATGCAAGGGAACGTTCTACGGGTCAGACTGCACTCTCAAATCTCCGGACAACTGTTTGAACGAAACATGTGAACAGTTAATCGGGGCCTGCGTCTCGTATGTCGATGATTCCCACGTTAAGAAGAGTCTGCCGACTACAACAAACCCAAGCATATGGATACCTTAATGTGTTTCTGTGCTGGATATGGTTCATATCTTGGTGTTTTTCCGTGAAGCCATGATTCATATCTTGATGTGTTTCTGTGCTAGCCATGGCTCATATCTTGATATGTTTCTGTGCTAGCCATGGCTCATATCTTAGCGTGTGTGTGTGTGTGTGTGTGTGTGTGTGTGTGTGTGTGCTGGCCATGGCTCATATCTTGGTGTGTGAAATGTTAGTCATATCTCATATCGTGGTGTGTCCGTGTTAATCATGCCTCATATCTTTATGTGTGTATGTGTTTAGTTATATCTCATATCTTAGTGTGTATCTGTATTAGTCATGTGTCATATCTTTGTGTGTGCATATTTGGGTTAGTGCTATCTCATATCTGTGTGTGTATGTCTATGTTGGTCATATCTCATATCTTTGTGTGCATGTCTATGTTAGGTTTGTGTCATATATTTGTGTGTGCATGTCTATGTCAGTTATATCTTATATCTTTATGTGCATGTTTATGTTAGTCATGTGTTGTATATCTTGATGTTTGTCAGTGTTAGTCATGCCTCGTATCACTGTGTGCATGTTTATGTTAGTCACATCTCATATCTTCGTGTGTGCATGTCTGTGTTAGTCACCTCTAGTGACTCGGGCAGATGGTGCTCGTAAACTTGGGAGGGCCGACCATCTAAAATCAGAATCCCCTACAGAAAAGATCATCTGCTGCCTTGCAGGAAGATTGGGGACAATCAAAGGCTAAGGAATGCAAACCTGAATAAAATGCTGGCTGAAATCGGATGCACTGGGCCCTGGCGCAGAACACAGTGCAACGTTTTAACGGGTGTTCAATCAGAGTTGATCTGGCGGACTATAATTGTGATGTTCTGTTTGTGGGGGCGATCAACACACTTAACCTGATAGCTGACTTCATGTGAGAGACTGGAATCCTACTCTGATTGAGTCCTGATCGCAGACAGAGAGAGAGAGAGAGAGAGAGAGAGAGATTTTCCGTCAGTCCATCTTTTTCGTGGTCGACCATAGGGCCTGGTGTTGTCACGCTGTTTATTGAAGTTTCTTTTTGTTGTGTTTTAATTACGCTACCTTGTCACACTGCCAAACAATTGTATTTTTTTGTTTCTTTATATATTCTACAGCGGGGGTTATTGCTAACTTTTTTTCTCAATTTTTATTTCTGGTCTTGTCTCTCGGGCTGTTTCCTGTCATTCGTCTAACACACTTTATTTCAGCAGAGGTTATTGTTCTTGTTGTACTTGTTGTACTTGTTGTTCTTGTTCTTGCATCTAAGGTCCAGGACTTGCATTTGTAGCTTTGCCCCTATAGTTATTCCCTTGTTGGACAATAATGGTGATAGTTGTTCAATGATTTGACAATCTTTGTTGGACATTAATGGCGATAGCTGTTCAATGATTTGACATTCTTTGTTGGACATTAATGGTGATAGTTGTTCAATGATTTGACAATCTTTGTTGCACAATAATGGTGATAGTTGTTCCATGATTTGACAATCTTTGTTGGACAATAATAGTGATAGTTGTTCCATGATTTGACAATCTTTGTTGGACAATAATGGTGATAGTTGTTCCATGATTTGACAATCTATGTTGGACATTAATGGTGATAGCTGTTCAGTGATTTGACAATCTTTGTTGCACAATAATGGTGATAGCTGTTCAATGATTTGACAATCTTTGTTGCACAATAATGGTGATAGTTGTTCCATGATTTGACAATCTTTGTTGGACAATAATGGTGATAGTTGTTCCATGATTTGACAATCTATGTTGGACATTAATGGTGATAGCTGTTCAGTGATTTGACAATCTTTGTTGCACAATAATGGTGATAGTTGTTCCATGATTTGACAATCTATGTTGGACAATAATGTTGATAGTTGTTCAATGATTTGACAATCTTTGTTTCACAATAATGGTGATAGCTGTTCAATGATTTGACAATCTATGTTGGACATTAATGGTGATAGTTGTTCAATGATTTGACAATCTTTGTTGGACAATAATGGTGATAGTTGTTCCATGATTTGACAATCTATGTTGGACATTAATGGTGATAGTTGTTCAATGATTTGACAATCTTTGTTGGACAATAATGGTGATAGCTGTTCAATGATTTGACAATCTTTGTTGGATAATAATGGTGATAGTTGTTCAATGATTTGACAATCTTTGTTGGACATTAATGGTGATAGATGTTCAATGATTTGACAATCTTTGTTGGACAATAATGGTGATAGTTGTTCAATGATTTGACAATCTTTGTTGGACAATAATGGTGATAGTTGTTCAATGATTTGACAATCTTTGTTGGACAATAATGGTGATAGTTGTTCAATGATTTGACAATCTTTGTTGGACTATAATGGTGATATTTGTTCCATGATTTGACAATCTTTGTTGGACAATAATGGTGATAGTTGTTCCATGATTTGACAATCTTGGTTGGACAATAATGGTGATAGTTGTTCAATGATTTGACAATCTTTGTTGGACAATAATGGTGATAGCTGTTCAATGATTTGACAATCTTTGTTGGACATTAATGGTGATAGTTGTTCAATGATTTGACATTCTTTGTTGGACATTAATGGTGATAGTTGTTCAATGATTTGACAATCTTTGTTGGACATTAATGGTGATAGTTGTTCAATGATTTGACAATCTTTGTTGGACAATAATGGTGATAGCTGTTCCATGATTTTACAATCTTTGTTGCATCTTGAGTCTATCTCTGCCGTTCGCGAATTGTCGGTTGTCACTAGACTTATTAGGTGTTTACATTTTTCTTCTTGTTTTAGTTGCCTGCCTTCTATAGTTATGTTGATGTTCTGTTTTTATTTTGCGATATTCATGTTGATATTCCGTTTTTATTTTGCGATATTCATCTCTATAATCACTTCAATTACTGACATAACTAGCTTCCCTCTAACCACACAGCCTTTCAGCGAATCACGATGGTGAAGGCAACAACTGCCAGTCAAGTGACGCTTTCATCTTGCAAGACGGATGGTACACGCCGTCATCGAGCAACATGCTGAACCCATTCAGGTTCTCAAACTGCAGCATCGATTATTTCACCAGCTTCATGGACAGTAAACTTCAAACATGGTAAGTTCGACTACTTCTCTTTGTATCATTTCATGTTTCAAAGTTTCACACTTGTCACGCAAGTTACCAACTCTCTGTTTACCTCACTGCCATAATAATGTCAATTTTGCGATCAGTTGTTTGGTGTGCAACGGGGATAATCTGACGACGAACTGCGTTTTATATGTTCGGAGATGAGTCAAACACGATGTCCTAACGTCATCATGCGCTATAATTTAAATACTATGACGATCATCATTTTCAGGAGGACGTGAACTTCCGGGCAATATGGTGGATAGGCGGCAGGAACCATTGAAGGCTATGTCTGAAAAATGTTCCTTGTTGCAGTTTCCTCATATCCCAAGTCCGGCTTGTTGCAGGAGCTACTGAGTTAAGTACTCTGTGCACACCGTGAGCTGTGTGTTTCATCCGTTTTGATCATGTTCCGATATTCCAAATGTTTACGAAGAATGCTGATATCGTATGACATGGAATAGTTGGCCGTGTTCACTTTCTATGCGGTTTCGCCTTATGTCTTTTGGTGTGTGCTGAGACTGATATGATGGGGACTACAGCTACCTTTCTTTGTTTGGGAGAGGAGTTAGTAATTCGGATGATTCCACTGGCACGGGCGGTTGAGGAATTATGTATTTTAATTCGTTTGCAGTAATACCGGTGCCTTCCATAACCAAATGTTCATCGGTTTTTTATTAAGTAGATAAACACAGCCTACCTTTATACTCTGAGACACAACGTTGTCAAGTGGGCTAAGTGATTAAACAATAGAAAACTGTAGGAATATCAATTATCTAAACAGATAAGAAGGGTGCACTGGCTCAACATTACAATAAAAGCTGTATAGAGCTACAGAGGAGCACCACGTGTTGTCTCATTGACTCAACATTACAAATCAAAGCTGTACAGAGCTACAGAGGAGCTCCACGCGTTGTCTCATTGACTCAACATTATAATCAAAGCTGTATAAAGATATAGGGGAGCCCCGGACATTGGCTCATCATTGCAATCAAAGCTATATAGAGCTACAGATAAGTAATTTAGATCTGTCATTTCTTTTCTGAGTAAGTTATATTCATCATTATAAATCCATGTAATTTATATCTGTCGTTTTATATTCGAGTAATTAAAAAAAAAAATTAAGCTTTTTTCGCAACAACAACAACAACAACAACAACATCAACAACTACAACAACAACAACAACATCAACAACTACAACAACAACAACAACAGATAATAATAATAATCTTGTTAATGTCATCCATTGTTCTCTCAAGGGAAGGAAGAAAATGTCTGTTGGAGAAGATTGCCATCAGCGATGTCCCAGACGTGAGTGGCCACCTTCCAGGGAAGATGTTCTCCCCAGACGACCAGTGTAGACTGGTTTACGGCAATGATTCCAGGATGTGTAGTGAGGTCTGTCACATTGTTATTGTCTCTATTATTTCTCATATTTTGTAACATTTTATCTAATCATTGTAATCAAATTAAACATCTTATTTTAGTGAATAGACATGTGAGTCATCAAGATAATGTTAGATAACTGGTACACAAGGGAAACATAAGCAAGTAAAGTTGAATGTCCTCTTCAGGTATAGTAAGTAAGTTAGGGTAGATTGCCAGCTCTCACCACTGGGGAAGACTCTAGAGTCTAGGAAATCAATTTTATGTTTTCATCCGTTTTTTCCTTGGCAGCAGTGAGCACAAGGGTCCCTCGCCGAACAGGCTGATAACTCGGATTTCGGAGGTATCATATTTTTCCCATCGAGGAGTAATTAACTTTTCAGGCCGGGACTCGTTGCAGACACCAGGGGTGGAAAGAAATCATAGAATTCCCATCCATTGTTATGGTTGATTTATTCATTATTTAGAAGTAATAATCTGCATGTGTATTATCTAAAAATAGCGAAAGTTGTCTTGTATATTACCTAGGAGGAGTAATTATTGAAGACTAGCTAAAGTGGATAAGTTTATTATCTAAGACTAGCTAAAGTGGATAAGTTTATTATCTAAGAGTAGCTAAAGTGAATAAGTTTATTATCTAAGACTAGCTAAAGTGGATAAGTTTATTATCTAAGACTAGCTAAAGTGGATACGTTTATTATCTAAGACTAGCTAAAGTGGATAAGTTTATTATCTAAGACTAACTAAAGTGGATAAGTTTATTATCTAAGACTAGCTAAAGAGGATAAGTTTATTATCTAAGACTAGCTAAAGTGGATAAGTTTATTATCTAAGACTAGCTAAAGGGGATAAGTTTATTATCTAAGACTAGCTAAAGTGGATAAGTTTATTATCTAAGACTAGCTAAAGTGGATAAGTTTATTATCTAAGACTAGCTAAAGTGGATAAGTTTATTATCTAACCTAACAAAAGTGGATAAGTTTATTATCTAAGAGTAGCTAAAGTGGATAAGTTTATTATCTAAGACTAGCTAAAGTGGATAAGTTTATTATCTAAGAGTAGCTAAAGTGAATAAGTTTATTATCTAAGACTAGCTAAAGTGGATAAGTTTATTATCTAAGACTAGCTAAAGTGGATAAGTTTATTATCTAAGACTAGCTAAAGTGAATAAGTTTATTATCTAAGACTAGCTAAAGTGGATAAGTTTATTATCTAAGAGTAGTTTAAGTGAACAGTTTATTATCTAAGACTAGCTAAAGTGGATAAGTTTATTATCTAAGAGTAGTTTAAGTGAACAGTTTATTATCTAAGACTAGCTAAAGTGGATATTATCTAAGACTAGTTTAAGTGAACAGTTTATTATCTAAGAGTAGTTTAAGTGAACAGTTTATTATCTAAGACTAGCTAAAGTGGATACGTTTATTATCTAAGAGTAGTTTAAGTGAACAGTTTATTATCTAAGAGTAGTTTAAGTGAACAGTTTATTATCT
Organism: Megaustenia siamemsis; assembly: GCA_032433765.1. NCBI lineage: Eukaryota > Metazoa > Mollusca > Gastropoda > Stylommatophora > Ariophantidae > Megaustenia > Megaustenia siamemsis. The sequence goes on along the minus strand of JAVIAB010000024.1, from coordinate 76,131,511 downwards.
AAGAGTAGTTTAAGTGAACAGTTTATTATCTAAGAGTAGCTAAAGTGGATAAGTTTATTATCTAAGAGTAGTTTAAGTGAACAGTTTATTATCTAAGACTAGCTAAAGTGGATAAGTTTATTATCTAAGAGTAGTTTAAGTGAACAGTTTATTATCTAAGAGTAGCTAAAGTGGATAAGTTTATTATCTAAGAGTAGTTTAAGTGAACAGTTTATTATCTAAGAGTAGCTTACGTGGACAGATTTATTATCTAAGAGTAGCTTACGTGGACAGATTTATTATCTAAGAGTAGCTTAAGTTGACATATTTATTATCTAAGAGTTGCTTAAGTGGACACATTTATTATCTAAGAGTAGCTTAAGTGGATTGGTTTATTGTAAGGGTGGCTTAAGTGGATTAGTTTATTGTAAGAGTAGCTTAAATGGATACGTTTTTTTTCTAAGAGTAGCTAGAGTGGATATGTTTATTATCTACAGTTATCAGCTAAAAAGATGTATATAAATATATTTATGGTTTAAGAGTACTTAAAGTGTACATGCATGTACATATCAAAGACCAACAACAAAAATAGACAAGTGTATTATTCAAGAGTAGCAAAATTGAATGTCCTTGCTACGTTACATTAGCTAAAACGAAGTTGCTACTTTCTCATACTTTGTTGTGTCCTAGTATTGCACATATCAAAGCATATTTGTGTTATTTACGTAGCCATCACGTTATGTTGTTTATTATCAGAATTCCACGGATATCTGCACGGCCATGTTCTGCTCCGACCCAAGCAGAGGTGACGAATGCTTCCCAAACGAGGTGGCACAAGGAACACGCTGTGATAACGGCCAGGTCCGGGACTTTCTACCTTTCTTCTGATTCTTCTTATTATTATTGTTCTTCTACTTATTATTTTTAAACAAAAATTATGGATTAGAAATAAATATTAAAAAGACTAAAACTATGATCGTTAACAGAGAAAAGACTCAAAATATACAAGGAGATATTGGAGTTGATGGAAAGAGCATAGAAAGAGTTCAAACAATATAGCTATATTGGATATTTTATAACAAATGATGGAACATGTAAGACAAAAATAAACAATTAGAATAGAAGTGACACAAAAAAATCAAATTTAACAACATGAAAAATGTACTCATTTAAAAGCAAATGACATCAGAACTAAAGCTAGGAATACCAAAATGCAATATATACTGAACACTCTTGTATGATGCAGAAACATGGACATTAAGTAACAAAATGGATCAGAGAATTGAAGCCTTTGAAATGTGGAAAAGGGGAACAATTGGATGGAAGGAAAAGAAAACAAATAAGGAAGTTCTGAATCAACTGAAAATTAAAACAAAGGTACTTAACACAATTCGAAAAAGACAACTGAAATTGTGTGGGCAAGTGAGGAGACTTAATACCCTTATAAAAGTCGTCTTGAAAGGGAAGGTATAAGGTAGACGAGGCAAAGGCAGACCAAGACTGAAGTAGACTGATAACATAACAATATGAACAGTTAAATCTATGATCGACAACATGCACAATCAAGAGTAGAGACAGAGGACAACGGCGATCCATGGTAGCCATCATACGATGTAGATACGGTACCCACTGAATTCATCTTATACTTCTTCCTTTCAACTCCATGTGGAGCATTGGTCATCAACAAACTTTCCAAAGCCACTCTGTTTCTTGGTATTCTTATAAGATCTTTCCATGTCTTCCCCATCATCTTCATTTCTGTTTCCATCTGTCATGCCCAAGAATATTTTGGTCTTCCTCTTTATCTCTTCTCCTGGGGATTCCAAAATAAGGGCCTGTTGTGTAATATTCTCAGTTGGCTTTTGCCGTGTGTGTTCCTATTAAGCACCATCGTCTTCGCTGTATCACCTTTTATTCATTCACACATTGCTATGTCATTACATTGTGACGTCACATTAATTTACTCATAAATGTTGACATGCTCTAATTTGTCACGTTTATTTTTACAGATTTGCTTGAATGGACTGTGTGTGTCGGACACAAGTGTTACAATGGCGCCTACAAAACGTCGATCAACAGTTACCACAATAAAGACCACTGTCAGACCTACAACAGCTCAACAAACAACAGTCAGACCAACAACAGCTCAACAAACAACTGTCGGATCTACAACAGCTCAACAAACAACAGTCAGACCTACAACAGCTCAACAAACAACTGTCGGACCCACAACAGCTCAACAAACAACTGTCGGACCCACAACAGCTCAACAAACAACTGTCGAATCCACAACAGCTCAACAAACAACTGTCGGACCCACAACAGCTCAACAAACAACTGTCGGACCTACAACAGCACAACAAACAACTGTCGGATCTACTACACGTCGATCAAAAGTCACCACCATAAAGACCACTGTCAAACCTACAACACATCGATCAAAAGTCACCACCAGAAAACCCAGGATGGATGGATGGATAGATGGATGGATAGATGGATGGATGGATGGATGGTTGAATGGATGGATGGATGGATGGATGGATGGATGGATATATGATCGTATAGTTAGGAAGGTAGAATAGTAGGTGCAGGTTATTTTTCTTGAAGCTGTTTGTTGTAGAGAAATGTATTTCGCTGTTGTGGTTATTGCAGAACAGTATAGATTGAGGTTTCTTGACTAATTTCTCTTCCAGAGACTGGTAGAATGTAGAGATTAATAATGATCCAAATTAAAAACAAATCATATTCATATGCTTCAGGTTGTGTAAACACTTAAATAATTGTATTATTGTTCTGATCTCATCGTTCAGGGGAGCGATAGTTGATTGCAGATATCACCACAGAAGTACGCATTAATCTCAATTACATTTCTCGACGGGCAGTGCTTTAGAATGTACTACAAGATATGATAGACTATGCTAGTGAAGGAAAGCAGCAATAAATGTATCAGTCTGAATAGTAAAAAAATCAGAGGTAATGGCCATATCGATGAATCATCACACAACACAAAAATAAGCGGGACAAGTCAGAAACAAGTGTAACGCGCCAAATACTTGGGCACATTAATAACTTTATACAGAATATGCACCACAGAAATAAAAAGTAGAATTTAAAAAAAGTACCCCCGTCACGTCAAGTGTCGTATAGGGAATATAGTGTTAGTGACCATAAATTGTACAGACCTTCGACACAGGATTTTTTGGGTAATGTGGTCGGTATTACACCCGTGCAACTTACTTTCACAGAAAAAAATCCAGTACCATTAAAGGTAGGGTGAACTGGAAGCCACCGGATGGAATCAAACCGTACCTCTTGTCCTTTGTAGTCCAGTTCACTAACCACTGAGCTATCGCGGCTCCACCCCCCCCCCCCAAAAAAAAAAAAAAAAAAAAAAAAGTAGAATAGCTCAGGCCAATTTCAGGAAATAAAACACGTCTTGTGCAACATGTTTTGTCAATAGAAGTGAGAAAGAGAATTCATCGGCGCTATATATAGCCAATTATGACCCATGAATGCAAATAAAGATCAGTTTACAAATTATAACATGGAAAGGTGATTAGAAGTGATAGAGATGGGATTTTATTTAGTTCAATGATGAGAGTTCCCTGGACAGCTAAAATGACCAATAAGGGGATTCTCAAACAGGCCAACACAACAAGCAAGCTGCTTCAAAACATCAGGAACACAACAAGAGCATATCAAGAACACATCTAACACCGCAAAAGGAACACAACAAGAACACAACAAGAACTAATCAACAACTGCAACAAGTACACAACAAAAACACATCTAGAAAACAGCAAAAACCGTAACAAGGACACAACAAGGACAAAACAGGAACACAATAAGAAAACAACAAGAACACACCATGGACACAGCAAGAACACATTAACAACAGCCAACAGGTACACAACATGGACACATCAAGAACACATCAACAACCGCAACAAGGACACATCAAAAATAGATTTAAAACTGCAACAAGAACACAGCTAGGACACAACAAGGAAACATCAAGAATACCTTAACAATCGCAAAGAAACCACATCAACAAACAGGACAAGAACACACCAAGTATACATCTAAAACCGCCACAAGTGCAAAAAACGTCAACCAACCCATCAACAACCGCAACCAGGACACAACAAGGTCTCAACAAGAACGGAACAAGGACGCAATAACAACTGCTACAGAGACACAACAAGGACACAACAACAACCCCTACCAGAACGCAACAAGGATACAAAAACAACTGCAACAAGGACACAAGAAGGAAAAGACAATCACACAACTAGGACAGAACAACAACCGCAACAAGGACACAACAAGGACACAACAAGTACACAACAAGGATACAACAAGGAAAAGACAATCACACAACTAGGACAGAACAACAACCGCAACAAGGACACAACATCAACCTCAACAAGGGCACAGCAAGGACACAAAAACAACCACAAATAGGAAACACAAAGGACACAACAAGAACACAACAAGGACACAACATCAACCTCAACAAGGGCACAGCAAGGACACAAAAACAACCACAAATAGGAAGCACAAAGGACACAACAAGAACACAAGGACACAACATCAACCTCAACAAGGGCACAGCAAGGACACAAAAACAACCACAAATAGGAAACACAAAGGACACAACAAGAACACAACAAGAACACAACAATGATAAAACTAGGATAAAATAAGGATACAACATAAAAACAACAAGGACACAATATGGACACATCAACAAACGTCACCAGGACACAACAGGGACATATCAAGAACATAACAAGGGCACAACAAGTACACATCAAGAACACACCAACAACCGCAACAAGGATACATAAAGAATACATCAACAAACGCAACCAGCACACAACAAGGACACAACATGGATACATTAAAAACTCAATAAGGACACACCCAGAACACATGTAAAACCTCAACAAGAACACAAGGACACATCAAGAACACAACAAGGACATATCAAGAATATCTTAACGACCGCAACAAGTCCACATCAACAGCCAGGACAAGAACACAACAAGTTTACATCTAAAACCGTCACAAGTGGGAAAAAACGGACACATCAAGAACACATCTAAAACCGCAACAGAGACACAACAGGCACACATAAAGTAGAGTAAAAAAAAAGTAAAATACCCCCGTCACGCCAAGTGGCGTATAGGGAATATGGTGTTAGGGACCATATATTTTACAGACCTTCGGCACATGATTTTTGGGGTAATGTGGTCGGTATTACGCCCGTGCCGCTTCACTTTCCCTGAAAAAAATCAGGTACCTATTAAAGGCTGGGTGAACCCGGAAGTCGTCGGTTGGGATCGAACCCTACCTCTTGTCCTTTGTAGTCCAGTTCACTAACCACTGAGCTATCGCGGCTCCCAAAGCACACATAAAGAACACATCTAATTCCACAACAAGGACACATCATGAACACAGCAATAACCCATCAACGACCTCAACAAGGAAACAACAAAGGCGCTACAAGAACACAGCAAGGACCCATCAACAACCGCAACCAGGACACAACAAGGATACAATTACAATCGCAACCAGGACATAACATCAACTGCAACCAGTACCAACAACTACACAACAAAGATTCAACGAGAACACAGCAAGGGCACAACAAGGACTCAACAAGGACCCACCAACAACCGCAACCAGGACACAACAAGGACTCAACAAGGACCCACCAACAACCGCAACCAGGACACAACAAGGACTCAACAAGGACCCACCAACAACCGCAACCAGGACACAACAAGGACACAACAACAAACCAACAAGGAATCAACTTGGACACAACAAAGACAAAATAAAGACACAACAAGGGCAAAATGTTGAACCATAAACAACCGCAAGCACTACACAACAAGGAGCCATCAACAACCGCAGCCAGGACACATCAACAACTGCAACTAGGAAACAACAAGAACACAACAACAAGAACTGCAACCAGGACACAACAAGGGCCAGTCAAGAACCGCAACAAGGACACAATAAGGACACAAGCATAACCGCAACAATGAAACAACAAGCGTTCAACAAAGATACAACAAGGACTCATCAACAACCATAACCAGGACACAACAAGGTCACAAAGACACAACAACAGCCGTAACATGGACAGAGGACACAACAAGAACACAACAACCACAACAAGGACACAACGAGGACATATCAAGGACCCATCAACAACTGCAACCAGAACACAAAAACACAAGACCACAACAAAGACACAACAAGCCACAACAAGTCACATCACAAGCAATATCTATTGACCTTTCGAGCCGTAACCGGCCCATAGGGCGTAGACCAAGATACACCTTCTCCTATATGAATTTTTGTTCTAGCAGTTTTCTTTTAAAGATATTTTATCAAATCTCGCCATCTGTCTCTGTTCTGTGCAAGCAGTTCTATCTCATTGAGGGAGCCGATTCCTGCTGCTCTTGCCTCTCTCATCAATGTTCTTCTCAGTGTCTCCCTGGGTCTTCCTCTTTTTCTTTTACCTGTTGTTTCCCATATGAGGGCTTGCTTTGCTATTCGATTATTATCTCTTCTCATCACATGTCCAACGTATGACCATCGTCTTTTCTTTATTACTGAAGATATTAGTGGTTGATTGGCGATTTCTCTAATTTCCTCGTTTGTTTTGAATTCGTTCCATTCTATACCAAGTATTTTCCTTAGACATTTATTTTCGAATGCGTTCAACTTTGTTTCTATATCTCTTGTTGTTTTCCAGCTTTCACACGCATACGTAAGGGTTGATAGTACATTTGATTTGAATAGCCTAAGTTTTGTGTTTGTGCTAATGAGTTTTGATTTCCACAACTTTTCAAGGCTTCTGAAAGACATTGCTGCTTTAGCCAGTCTGATTCTAATTTCTTTGCTCGTATCCCCTTCTCGATCAATGTGACTTCCAAGATAGATGAAGTGATCGATCTCTTCTACTGGTTTGTTTTCCATGTATATTTTGTCACTTGTTGGAATTAAACTTTTCATGACTTTAGTCTTTTCATGATTGACCTCAAGCCCAATTTTGCTGGCTATTGATGATAGTTCATTTGTGTTTTCCTGCATCGTTTTTATCTGATTGCTGATGAGAACTATGTCATCAGCAAAGTCCAGGTCCTCCAAATGGTCTCCTTGTATCCATTCGATGCCTTTATTACCAGTGCAGCATTTCTTCATTATGAAGTCCATAACAATTCCAAATAACAAGGGCGATAAAATACATCCTTGTTTAACCCCAGTTTCTATTGGGAAACATTCGCTCAGTCCTTCCTCTGTTCGAACTGCACATGTGTAACCATCATACATGTCTTTGATAATATTTATGATTTTTGATGGTAAGCCATATTGCTTCAGAATTTTCCACAAAGAATCTCTATGAATACTATCAAATGCTTTTTTGAAGTCGATGAAGTTAAGTACAAAAGGTTTTTGCTTTTCAATGTGTTCCTCCAATATAAGTCGTAGAGTGAAAATGTGGTCAAGACAGCTTCTCCCTTTTCTAAACCCAGCCTGTTCTTCACGCATTACTGTATCTATTGAATCCTTTATTCTATTTAGGATGATTTTACAGAATAATTTTGAGGCAACTGACAAAAGTGTCACGCCTCTCCAATTGTTACAATCTCTAAGATTGCCCTTTTTTGGGATCTTAACAATGATTCCTTTTTTCCATTTATGAGGCGTCTTCTCTGTTTTCCAAATGATGTTGAACATTTTTTGGAGATGTATTAAATTATGGCTATCAATTGCCTTGAGGATCTCAGCTGTTAACTTATCCTCTCCAGCAGCCTTGTTATTGGTCATTAGCTTTAAGGTGGTTTCTATTTCACTCAAGGTGAAGTCATCTAAATTTACATCTAATTCTGCTGCTGGTGTTTCAGCTTCAACATCTATTAAACTGTGAGGTAGTGGACGGTTAAGAATTTCTTTGAAGTGTTCCGCCCAACGGGCTTTTATGTCTGCGCTTGTTGTTAGCATTAATCCAGATTTGTCTAGAATTGGTGTTCCACTGGATGTATAGGTGTTTGTCAGCATCTTTTGTACAGTATAAAGAGTTCTGCTGTCTCCTGTAATTGCAGCTGTCTCTGCTTTCTCTGCCAAGTTGTCTATATAAGCTCTTGTATCTCTTCTTGCCGAACTTTTCACTTTGTTGTCTAATTCTTTGTATGTTGCTTTTGCCAGAACCTTTCCAAGATCTGTCTTTACATTAGTCATGGCTCTCTTCGCTTCTCTTCTTTCTTTGATGTATTTCCATGTGGTGTCTGAGATCCAAGCTCGTTTTTCCATTTTCTTCAGTCCAGCACTTGCTTCTGCTGCTGTCATTAGTATTTTGCTCTGTGAGTCCCACATTTCATTGATATCTAAGTCTATTTCACCAAGTGCTGAATAACAATTACTTAGCTCTATGTTAAACTTTTCCTTTATTGCTTCATCTTTCAGTTTATGACTATCAATTTTATGTGTAATTGACCTCTTCTGTTGGTTTCTAAATTTTAATCTTATTTTCCCAATGCACAGGTTGTGGTCACTATTAACATCAGCACCTCTGTATGCTCTTACATCTATTAATGATGATCTGAATTGTTGTTTAATACATAGGTGGTCAATTTGATTTGATGTTCTATCATCAGGAGATATCCATGTTGTTTTGTGGATATTTTTATGTGGAAATAATGTCCCACCTATAACTAAATTTTCTATTAAACATAATTCTATTAATCTTTCTCCATTCTGACTTGTTGTATTACAGCCTTCTCTCCCCATCACATGTTCCACTCCTGCGTTATCTTGTCCTACTTTGGCGTTGAAGTCTCCCATTACAATTAAAAGATCGTGTTTTGGTATTTTGTTTATAAGTTGTTGCAGTTGGTTATAAAAATCATCCTTAACTTCATCATCAGCTTCGTTAGTAGGCGCATAACATTGAATAATTGAAAGTCTTCCATGTTTTGTTTTGTATCGTGTTCGTATCAGACGGCTATTTACCGGTTCCCATTCTAATAAACTTCTTGCAGCTTTGTCTGTCATCATTATGCCTACTCCTTCACGGTGTTTTCCATCTTCCCTTCCAGAAAAAACTACTATTTTATTATCAATAGATCTCCTACCTGTTCCAGGCCAGCGCATTTCGCTTAATCCTAAAATATCTAGATCGTATCTGTCCATCTCGCTCGCGACCTGTGCATGTTTCGTCGGAGCGGCCATTGTTCGCACATTCCAGAATCCTATTTTTGTTGTTGTTTTAGGGCCGAAAAAACTATCACTACTATCTACTGCTAATTTACACATTCTGTATCAGGTCTACGTTTCATTAACAACATCGTTTTTACGATAGCGGCTTGTTAAACCTCTGATCAACGGTTCTATACCAAGCCGGAGAAAAATAATTCCTCCATTTTGGAAACAACCGGAAACTGATCATCATGAACACAGCAATAACCCATCAACGACCTCAACAAGGAAACAACAAAGGCGCTACAAGAACACAGCAAGGACCCATCAACAACCGCAACCAGGACACAACAAGGATACAATTACAATCGCAACCAGGACATAACATCAACTGCAACCAGTACCAACAACTACACAACAAAGATTCAACGAGAACACAGCAAGGGCACAACAAGGACTCAACAAGGACCCACCAACAACCGCAACCAGGACACAACAAGGACTCAACAAGGACCCACCAACAACCGCAACCAGGACACAACAAGGACTCAACAAGGACCCACCAACAACCGCAACCAGGACACAACAAGGACACAACAACAAACCAACAAGGAATCAACTTGGACACAACAAAGACAAAATAAAGACACAACAAGGGCAAAATGTTGAACCATAAACAACCGCAAGCACTACACAACAAGGAGCCATCAACAACCGCAGCCAGGACACATCAACAACTGCAACTAGGAAACAACAAGAACACAACAACAAGAACTGCAACCAGGACACAACAAGGGCCAGTCAAGAACCGCAACAAGGACACAATAAGGACACAAGCATAACCGCAACAATGAAACAACAAGCGTTCAACAAAGATACAACAAGGACTCATCAACAACCATAACCAGGACACAACAAGGTCACAAAGACACAACAACAGCCGTAACATGGACAGAGGACACAACAAGAACACAACAACCACAACAAGGACACAACGAGGACATATCAAGGACCCATCAACAACTGCAACCAGAACACAAAAACACAAGACCACAACAAAGACACAACAAGCCACAACAAGTCACATCACAAGCAATAGTAACAGTGAAATTAAGAAATCAAATTTTGAGACGAAAATCTGATGAAGCTGGCAACAGTCCAAAGCCTCTCTCTTAACAAGCAAATAACAGCGACTTAACCAAAGCCTCTCTCTTCTTCTACATTTTAGCTCCCAGTGGAGCATAGGTCTTCAACAAACACTTTCCAAGTCGTTCTGTTTTTTGCAATTCTTTTAAGATCATTCCATGTCTTCCCCATCATCTTCATCTCTGCTTCAATCTGTCTTCTCCAAGAATTCCTTGGTCTTCCTCTTTGTCTTTTCCCCTGGGGATTCCAAAAAAGGGCCTGTTGTGTAATACTCTCAGTTGGCTTCCGTAGTGTGTGTCCTATCCATCGCCATCGTCTTCGCTGTATCTCTTTATCCACTGGTATTTGACCGGTACATTTTCATAATTCCACGTTAGTGACTTTGTCCTGCCATTTCCATCCCTTTATTCTGCGCAAGCATCCATTAATGAAAGTCTGTACCTTCGTGATTGTCAATTTTGTTATTCTCCATGTTTCAAGCCTCTCTCTTAACAAGCAAATAACAGCGACTTAACCAAAGCCTCTCTCTTAACAAGCAAATAACAGCGACTTAATCAACTATTGGACCTTACATTCTAGTTAAACTTAAACCTGGTTATTAATCACACATAACTGAAACAGATCCTCAGACTGTCTATATTTGATTTATACGGTAAAAGTCGTAAAATATGTCCTTTTATACGTCTTGTCGTAGAGGGAAACCGTCCAAGGATAAACAATTTGATTGAGTGTAGATGTTTAAAACCTTTTGAATTGTCTACTCATCATTTCTCGTCCACACAAGGAAAGATAAAACAAGTTACAGACAATATACGGCAGAAAAAAGAAAGAAGGAAGCGTAAAGGAGGAAGAAATGGGATAGAAAGAGAAAAAAGTACGAAAGAAAATGTAAATAATGAAACAGCTTAATTTATGGTGACGTCACTGAATAGATTGCCACAAGAGATAAGATTTGGGCAGATAGAGAAAAGACGAAAGAAACAGAGTTTACGTTTCGGAATAATTGAGAGAAACAGAGTGTATGTTAGAGAATATATGAGAGAAACCATGACCTTTTCATTCCAGGAAACAATTCCATTCTCTGAGATGTGTTTACGTCTTCGTCCTGTCTGCCTGAAGGACAAGGATGTTCTCCAAGAGGCTCACCTTATGTTAGGTATTTGTAGCCGCCGTCTCTATCCTGAATCAGTCCTCAAATATGTATTCTAACGGGATCTCCTCATTTCTCGTCTGGGTGCACTCACCCAAAAAACCTACCGCTCCTTCTCTGATAGAACGATATTCACCTTCAACCTATCACCCTTACCAGTCACCCTCACCTTTCAACCTTACATACTACCCTCACCTACCATCTTCACCTTCCAGCCTGACCTATCGCTCAGTGATATTTATTTGTAGGTCTTGAGAATTTTCTTTCCTTATGATCATTGTTTTAGTCTTTTTGATATTCATATCTAAAAATCCATAGTTTTTGCTTGTCATGTTTATTACATTACGCAATTGTTGTAGGGCTTTGGGATTTTCTGCTAGTAGTACAGTATCATCACCATATCTTAGGTTATTGATTATCTTTCCATTAATGATTAGACCTGGCATCCCTGTGATGTTTTTAAAGATTTTCTTCATTGTATAGATTGAATAAGCTTGGTAATAGGATGCATCCATATCTCACTCCTATTTTTATATCAATGGGTGTAGAGTTCTGTTTGTTATATTTTATTATTACCGTTTGCTCCCAGTATAAATTGCATATTAATCGTATGTCTGTGTCGTCTAAATTTATATTTTTTAGGCAGTCTATAAGTTTATCATGGTGCATTCTATTGAAATCTTTAGTGTAGCCTATAAAGCAGGCATATATTGGTTTGTTTAGTTCTGTGTACTTTTCAATAAATAGATAAACTTTAGAATAAATGAGAGAAATAGAGTTTATGTTTGAGAATAGTTGAGAGAAGTAGATTTTATTTTGGAGAATAGTTGAGAGATGCAGAGTTTATGTTTGATAATATTTGAAAGAAGCAGAGTTTATGTTTGAGAATAGTGAAGAGAAGCAGAGTTTATATTTGAGAATAGTTGAGAGAAGCAGATTTTATTTTGGAGAATAGTTGACAGAAGCAGAGTTTAAGTTTGAGAATGGTTGAGAGAAGAAGAGTTTATGTTGGAGAATAGTTGAGAGAAGCAGAGTTTATGTTGGAGAATAGTTGAGAGAAATAGAGTTTATGTTAGTGAATAGATTAGAGAAATTTAGTTTATATTGGAGAATAGATGAAAGAAGAAGAGTTTATGTTAGAGAATAGATGGGAGAAACAGAGCTTATGTTAGTGATTAGATTAGAGAAATAGAGTTTTTGTTGGAGAAAAGATGAGAGAAACGAAGTTTATGTTAAAGAATAGATGAGAGAAACAGAGTTTATGTTAGAGAATTGATGAGAGAAAAGAAGTTTATGTTAGAGAATAGATGAGAGAAACATAGTTTATGTTAGAGAATTGATGAGAGAAAAGAAGTTTATGTTAGAGAATAGATGAGAGAAACAGAGTTTATGTTAGAGAATAGATGAGAGAAACAGAGTTTATGTTATAGATTAATTTGATTATCTTTGAAGAATGTTCTCAAAGAAATGATCCGTTAATCATCGCCATTATTATCCTTCACACGGTCCCTGCGCCCTAACTGGGGTCAATAAACAGATCTGTGCCACGCACATGTTTGCTCACTTATTAACTTCCTCGCGGTGCCCAGCTTAAGAGTGCGTCCTAGTGTACCACTTACCACGGTTACAACGACCTGTGCTGTTATTAAAGAGATTGCTGTAACAGGTTGACTAACACTTGACAGATATCTCTGGATGCTACAGATGCAGATTCCTTCTTGAAGCACTGCCCAAGGTTTAGTCTGACTGGGCAGGAGACACCCCTAGACCCCCCCCACCCCCACCCCCTCCCCTTTCCCCACCATCCATATCTCCAAAAAATGTGTCCTTTGATTGATCAAGTTGAGAAAACAGTTACTCCACTGTAAGGGTGACCTTGATACTTAATTATGTTGCAAGCTCGTTAACCTTTTCATTCCACGAAACGATTCCATTCTCTGAGATGTGTTTACGTCTTCGTCCTGTCTGCCTGAAGGACAAGGATTTTCTCCAGCAGGCTCACCTTTTGTTAGGTATTTGTAGCCGCCGTCTCTATCCTGAATCAGTCCTCAAATATGTATTCTAACGGGATCTCCTCATTTCTCGTTTGGGTGCACTCACGCAACAAACCAACCGCTCCGTCTCTGACAGAACGATATTCACACTCAACCTACCTCCATCACCTACCACCTTCACCTTGCACCCTCACCTACCACCCTCACCTTTTTCTCACATACCACCTTTATATACCACACTCACCTCTACCCTTGCCTACCGCCCTGACCTGCTATATACACACCTATCATCCCCACCTTTTTCTCACATACCACCTTTACCTACCACACCCACCTACTATCCTCACATACCGCCCTCACTTATCAAACCGACTTCCACCCCCACATACCATCCCCTTCCACCCTCATCTACCACCCTCATCTTCCACACTTACCTACACCCTCATCTGCCAACCTCACCTGTCTCTCTCACCTTTCTATTCTCCACTCTGATCTCACCTTGATATCACCTGGACGGCCAACGGCCAAAGTAACAAACGTGGAAGTCTTCACTCACACAAGCCTCCTAAACATCTAAACGCTGCTCAAACAACGTTTGTTACGCTCGTGTGTCTGCTTACACCGTACGAAAGATGGTCTCATACCAAACGATATATTTTATGGATGGGAGACGCCCAAAACTCCGAATTATAGACATGTGCAAACGTGACATAAAGACTGAAAATAAACCTGCAGCCTGGGAAGAAAGAGCTGCAGACCATAGTATTTGGAAACTCCAACTCAAACAAGCAGCAGACAGGTTCACAAAACATGAAAACACAGAGCGAAAAAAGGAAAAATAACATTTCCAAGGTGCACTGAAAGCTTCATTGTCAACTATGTCTAACGGAGGTTAAAAGTCAACTATGTCTAACGGAGGTTAAAAGTCAACTAAGACTGACTGAGGCTACTGTTCAACTAAGACTAACGAAGACTATGATATTTAGGTCACATTTTAACCAAGGTGTTTCTTGGATTTAATGTTCTGTTCATGTCTGTTGTTGTTGTTTAACTTCTGACAGTCTGGTGGACGGTGAAATTCTCGTTGCTAACTGGATATTTGTCTTCTTTTCAATCGGGATTGAACTATCGGTGATAGGTCATTGATTTCACTGCTGCATCTGCGAACGCCTAATTCCAACAGCGGCTTTCTTGTCCAGTTCGCCCTCAGCCTTGTGAGAAAACTCGGAGAGATCGAAGGCTACGAGAGTAAACCAAAACATAAAGTCCGGAAGGAGAGACCCTAAGGAAGTCGGTAGTGTATTATTAATATTCTGGCATCCCCTGCAACTCAACTTAGTTCCGAACGTTATGACCTCGTCTCTCCGATACAAAGAGGATCACAGAAAGGACTAGTGCGTTTTGTGCAAAGCACTATCTCCACATTATTGGCCCATGCATAGCAAAATCAAACATAATTGTCAGTTTTATCCTCGTTAGGACACAGCAGAAGTAAAACATCACCTCTCCCACTCGGTACGTGGAACGTCAGGACCATATGTCCTGGATTTCAATAGCACCAACCTCACTAATGTAGAAAAAAATAAGAAAAAGCCGTCACCGACATGGAGCTGCAGAGACTACATGTTGATATTGTAGACCTCCAGGAAACAAGGTTTCCGGTCTTTGGATCAGTCAGGGAGAATAACTATACCTTTTGCTGGCATTGGTGTAAAGCTGGGCAGCCTCGCCTACATGAAGTGGACTTTCTGTGTATGATAAGCTCATACATTCTATAAACACCCTAAATGGTAGATCAGAACACATAATACTAAAAATACATTCAGAAGTTGGGCCAAGCAACACCATCAGAGCATATGCACCAGAAATGCCAGCAACCACTAAAGATACAGAATAAATATTTTACGAAATTCTCCAAGTTACATTATGTACGTGTGAGTCCTGAGTGGTTGATGTGTAAATTAGTCGCCCAATGTTCTGAATATCAGAATAATTGGTTGTTGATATGTCTCAATTCTGTTAGACCCAGCATGATGCTCATTTAGCTGACACAGCAATCGCCTTCATTGGGCTTGTTCCCATTCCTCTCTTAACTTCTAGCCTCTTTAATTGGTTAGGGAGCCGTGATAGCTCAGTGGTTAGTGAACTGGACTACAAAGGACAAGAGGTCGGGTTCGATCCTGATCGACGGCTTCCGGGTTCACCCAGCCTTAAATGGGTACCAGATTTTTTTCTGGGAAAGTAAAGTGGCACGTGCGTAATACCGACCACATTACCAGAAAATCATGCGCCGAAGGTCTGTAAAAATTATGGTCACTAACACCATACTCCCTATACGCCGCTTGGTGTGACAGGGCTCTTTACTTTACTTACTTACTTTAATTGGTTGTAGATGGACGAAGTCGTGAGTCCTCTGGTACTAACCTCTACAGCAAACACTCTAATCTGGAACCCCTGCTGTCTCAGCTCGGTGGAGAGATCCTTGCATTTGGCTATGTTTAAATGTATGCTGTTCGTCTATCCAGGTTTCGAATGGCACTGTGTGCTCTATTAAGATGAAGTGGGTCATATCTGATGTGTAAGGTAAAATGTCCGGATCTATTGGTGAACTTTTGGTACTTTCTTCGCCCTATGAGGTTAACAGACATCTACCACTGATATGCTATGTCCAGGATTGTTGAATAGTTCCAGTTGTTCTGCTTGGGGCGCGCGTCCTGTCCAGCTCATAAAAAATAGGTGTTTGTTGTAGCTGGTCGGACTTTACTGTTGGCCTTCATCCGCGCTCCGTCAGATCTTTTCCAGGTTTTTTTCCAGTCTGCATTATTTCAGATCTTCACAAACAGTGCGTGGTAAATACGAAGGCTGGCCTCCCCTCCAGCTTGGATGAGTTCAGCTGGAATATCTTCACTTGCTGGTGGATTCCCTCTCTTCAGATTCTTTTTTATTTTTCGGAAGGAACTTCATCTAGCGCAGACTCTGCCTCACTTTCTATTAATGTAGTTGAATGTTTTGAAGTATCTCCATATATTTCTATTCTGAAATATCTCCATCTTTGCAATATATATGCTTTTGTTTGATTAGTATGTTGTCTTTGTGGACATTAATTTACCTGAACTGATGGTCTAATGACCTGTTCTCATTCTGATTTCTCTGAACATTTCTCCGTCTCTCCCTTGCTGATAGAGATTTTCAATTCTGCAACAAGCGTTCACAGATTAATTGTTATCGTTTCTTATGATCTTTGTTCGAACTGCTTTTATTGTATTTTCTATATTCGGCGTTGTTTCGATTTTCTGCTATTTGCTTCAGTTTTCTTCTTGTTTTTTTTTTCTCTACGAGGGCCAGTGTTTTCGTTCTGAGATACAGTTAAGGTAGGATCAGACCATTTAAATATACGTGGTACGATCAATTCAAATAATTGTCTGGCAATACAAGAAAGGCACGTCTATTTTGATGGCGGTGTAGAGAAATTAGATCATCGAATGAATGTGCGTTATAAGTAATAGACTAATGAGGCTAATGTAAGTATAGGAGTAGACTATGTTTCTTTTGTGCAAGCAATGCGACCAGACATCACGTCCAAGTATTAACCCACATACCGCCGCTGCTATGTACCTAAGTACCTATTGTACCTCAATTTTGCTACCAATTTTTTTCTGTGTGTCTGTCTACCTGTAAATATATTTTCATGTGTGCAAATTGAATCTATTATGTGTTATTTTACTTTCTTATTTTACAATGCTTCTTAATATCTATCTATCTATCTATTGACCTTTCGAGCCGTAGCAGCCGGCCCATAGGGCGTAGACCCAGACCCTCCTTCTCTGATCTAAATGTGTATTTTAGCAGTTTACAATCCTTGTAAAGATCTTTTATAAAATCTCACCATTTGTCTCTGTTCTGTGCAAGCAGCTCTATCTCATTGAGGGAGCCGATTCCTGCTGCTCTTCCCTCTCTCATCAATGTTCTTCTCAGTGTCTCTCTGGGTCTTCATCTTTTCCTCTTACCTGTTGTTTCCCACATAAGGGCTTGCTTTGTTATTCGGTTATTATCTCTTCTCATCACACGTCCAACATATAACCATCGTGTTTTCTTGATTACTGAAGATATTATTGGTTGATTAGCGATTTTTAAAATTTCTTGTTTGTTTTGAATTCTTTCCACGCTATACTAAGTATTTTCCTTAGACATCTACTTTTGAATGCGTTCAACTTTGTTCTTCTTAATATGCCTTATTTACGAGTATATATTCAATTTTTTCGTGATGTCTTGATATATTGCGCTTCAGGCCGTCTCATTAGCATTAACACACTTTTAACACACTTTTAACACATTTAAGTAAAGTATATTCCTTTCGTTTTTGATAAGCGACAAACGCTTGATGTGCTCGATAACACCAGCACATATTTATTAATGTACTATTTACAGCACTGTGGTCACAAATCACATTAATACAATTTCATAATTATTGGATTTCACAGTATCACAAAAGTTAATACTAGCTGGCGGTTTGGGTGACAGCTTGAATTAAATCTCAGTGAATTCACATCATTAGCTAAGAATAATCATGAGACGTTTAAGGAACAAAATAAAACCAGAAATAAGTGAGGAACAATGTAAATTTGTGGAAGGAAAGGGCACCAATAATGTAATATACATCTTAAGAACATTGATGGAAAGATATATAGAGGTAAAGAAAGATCTATATGAGTGCTTTATAGACTACACGAAAGCATTTGACAAAGTAAAGCATGTGGAAATAATCAATATGCTGGAGAAATTATACATTGATGGCAAGGATCTCCGAATCATAAAAAAACATGTACTGGCAACAAACAGAAGCTATACGAATTAACAACCAAACAGGACAATTCCAATATATAAAACAAGGAGTCAGACAAGGCTGTGTTCTGTCACCGGATTTGTTTTCACTTTACAGCGAATATATTATGAGATCAATAGTAGACAAAAAAGGAATTGAATTCAACGGTCACAACATAAATAATTTGCGACATGCGGATGACACAGTCTTAATAGCAGAGACATAGAACGAACTACAAGAAATGATAAACATAATAGTAAAAGAAAGTAACAAGAAAGGTCTCAGTCTGAATAGTAAGAAAACAGAAGAAATGGTTATATCGAAGAAAGAATAATCCCCATCATGCAGAATAAAAATAAACAGGACAAATCTGAAACAAGTGCAACGTTTCAAATACTTGGGCACAATCATAACATCAGAAGGGAGACGCACCACAGAAATAACAAGCAGAATAGCTCAGGCCAAAATAGCATTTAAGAAAATGTAAAATATCGTATGCAACAAATCTGTGTCAATAAAAATGAGAAAGAGAGTTTTTCGGTGCTATATAGAACCAATTCTGACCTATGGAAGCGAATCATGGACAGTAGACAAACAAATGAAAAGACGATTCGAGGCCACAGAGATGGGATTTCTGAGAAGAATGTTGAAAGTTCCCTGGACAGCTAAATAGACCAATGAGGATGTTCTCAAAGAGGCCAACACAAAAAGAGAGCTCTTAATAACAGAAAGAAGCAATCAACATGTTTCGGGCACATCATGAGAAGAGGAAAGCTGGAATACTTGGTTACAACAGGCAAAATATAAAGAAAGAGAGATCGCGGTCGACAAAGAGAGAAAATACTGGATAGTTTGGTTTCATGACATAGAAGTCAAGAACAGAACTGATACGATGCACTGTAGATAGAAGATTGTGGAGGGACATGATCGCCTACGCCAACTTGTACGGCACACGATGAATCCACATCACTGATTACTCCGTTCAAACTATCCATCTGTTGTGTACACAAACGTCCTGTAGCGGACTCTAACTAAATAAGTTGTTCTGTGTCTCCTCTCTCTGATGGTGTCTGCTCTAACTCTCTAATAATTGCTCTTTATACATTCTGGTCACTTGTAGCTACCCACCTGATGTCAAATATCTTAATAGTTCTTTTCTCTACGCCCACACTTTCTAGTGTGCTCTCCTTGCTGACCTTGTTTACGTTATCCACCGACGCTCATCATCATCATCGAGTGCCGTCTCAGCAACAAAGGTTAGCTACAATGGAGCGCCATTCTAGTCTGTCTCTTGCTTTGATGGTGCAGGTTGTCATAGGCTGATTTGTCTATCTTTTAATGTTACTCGTCCATGTTAGTCTTGGTCTGCCTCTGCTTCTTTTACCTTGTATTTTTCCATCCATGATTACTTTTAGTAGGCTGTTGTGTCTTTTAACATGGCCCAAAAATCGCATTTGTCTTGTTTTAATTGTCCTTAGTAGTTCTCTTTTCATTTTTAGTTGTTTTAAGACTTCATCGTTTGTTTTCTTTTCCTTCCATCCAATTCTGCCTATTCTTCTATATATCCACATTTCAAAGGCTTCAATTCTCTGTTCTGTTTTCTTGTCTAATGCCCATGTTTCTGCACCATATAGGAATATTGTGAAGATGTAACATTTTGCTATTATTAGTTTTAGCCCTGGTGTTATTTGTTTTGATGTTAGTAGGTTCTTCGTGACATTAAAATTACTTTTTGCCATACCTATTCTTTTGTTTATTTCAGTTGTAAATTTTTCATCACTGGTTATAGTATGTCCAAGGTAGTTGTAGTTCTGAACTGTCTGCAGGTCTATTCCTTCAATTTTGATATCCACTTGTGGGTTTTGAGTATTTCTTTGTTTATGATCATAGTTTTAGTCTTTTTGATATTCATATCTAGTCCATATTTTTTGCTTGTCATGTTTATTTCTTGAATTAATTGTTGTAGATCTTTAGGATTTTCTGCTAGTAGTACAGTATTATCAGCATATCTTAGGTTATTGATTATCTTTCCATTAATGTGTAGGCCTGGCATCTCTATGATGTTTTTAAAAATTTGCTCATTGTATCGACTGGAACATTAGATCAGCATTCCAGGTTGGTAAACTAGAATACATCAGTTAAGAAATGAAGAGAATGAAATTGAACATCTTGGGACTACGTGAAATGAGGATGGAAAGGAGCAGGATTATTACAATGCGACAGTGGAAATGTAATTTACTCTGGGGGAACCACACACGAAAGAGGAGTGGGCATCATGGTAGATAGAGAAAGAAGCAAAACAGTGAAAGGATTTTGGCCAGTATCAGACATAATTCTGCTAGTAAATTTGTGAGGCAGACCAATGGATATCAACATAATTAAAGTTTATGCCCCAACAAGTAATAGCGAAGAAGAAGACATTGACTCTTTTTACGAGGAGCTAGAGGCGACCATGGAACAGTGTAAACCCAAAGAAATAACTATTATATTAGGGGATTTCAATGCAAAGGTAGGAACAGCTAAAGTGCAAAATGTGACTGGGGGCATGGCCTGGGTGAGACGAATGACAGAGGGGATAGATTAATAGATTGGGCAAAGACACATGAAATGATTATAGGTAACACCTGGTTCAAACAACACCATAGGCGACTATGGACATGGCAAAGCCCAGACAAAAAGGTACACAATCAAATTGATTTTATACTGGTACAGAGAAGATTTAGGAATGGGCTAACATCTATTAAAACAGGGATGGCCAAATTCTTTAAAATGGCGGGCCACTTTTTTAAATTTTTTTTTTTGGTGGCGGGCCACACACATAACCACATCAATACAAATAAACTTGGCATTTGTTTTAAGGTAATATTGTTTTTATTTATCGACATTATTTGCTTACATAAATCATTTTATTGCAACAGAGTTAAAAATGCCTAGTTGATTTATAAAAATGAATAAAATTTGCTATTTATATTGTTTAACAAACATGTTTTAGTTAGGTCATTTTAAAGTTGACTTGTAACAAACCTAAATGAGAACAATGTGGACGTTCATGTGCAGCAACAAGTTCATCAAAGTCAATGTGTAAGGATGATGATGATGATATTCGTAATAAATCCTGAAGGTGGCCATCAGTGAGTCGGTTTCTTTATGACGATTTAATCTCCTTCATTGTTGAAAAAGCGCATTCACATATATATGTGCTTCCGAACATAGAAGTAATTTTCAAACTGAAATCACTCAATGCGGGATAATTTTCCTGTGGCACAAGTTTCCAAAAGTCAACTCCTATCTCCATCCTTGATTGGAAAAGAGGGTCACTTTGGAGGTTACAAAACTCCAACTGAAAAGTGTCATGTTGTTGGAAAATGTCACACTTCATAGGGTTGTTAAACAATGCCAGTTCTGGTCGTATACCACTGAAGTCAGAAAATCGTTCATTGAATTGCTCCAACAGTTTGTCTAACATTAATACAGAAAATTTGAAATCAGTGCCACTGAGCTCCTCAACCAATTCTTTGCACGAAGGAAAATGAATGAAGTTTTCTTTGGCCTGGGTAAATCTAAAAACATTTAGTAGACTCATAAATCAATTATAGGTGTCCTACCAAATCTGAGACTGTTTGGGAACGTCCCTGTAGCTTCACGTTGAGTTCATTCATGTGCTGGGTGATATCAGTTAAAAAGGCCAATACGCTGTTAAAATGTGGATCAGACATTTTTCTGATCAGTTCTTTGTTGGTATCATGTTTCTCTAACAACTGCTTTATCTCGTTTCTCAAAGCCAAAAACCGCCTCAAACAATTCCCTCTGCTTAGCCAGCATACTTGTGTATAGAGCACCAAATCGCCATATTCCGCCTCAACTTCTGATAGAAAATGTATAAACTGTCGGTGTGTCAAAGACCGATTCTTTATTAGTTTTCATAACATCCTCCACGTCTAGAATCTTGCCACACAGCGCCTCCTGGTGTATAATGCAGTGTAATGCTGGGCAATGGATTCCAGCCTTCCTTAATAATCCAACTAGACCTGTTTGAGTACTACAC
The DNA here is from genome assembly GCA_032433765.1 of Megaustenia siamemsis. Classification (NCBI taxonomy): domain Eukaryota; kingdom Metazoa; phylum Mollusca; class Gastropoda; order Stylommatophora; family Ariophantidae; genus Megaustenia; species Megaustenia siamemsis. Next base: position 76,109,159 of record JAVIAB010000024.1, on the reverse strand, counting down.
TTTGACTTAGCGCCATCTATCACTATTGTTGAAAGTCTGTTTATGTCAAAGATACCATTAACAACTTTCATAACTGAGTTATAAATGTCTTGACCTTTGGTCGTATTATGGAATGAATCTAAAGCTCTTCATTGATAATAAAGTCTTTTGAAACATTTCTTATGAAAATTAAAAGTTGCGCTGTGTCTGATATGTCAAGAGATTCATCCAAAGCCAGAGAAAAGTAAGCGGAATTTGTAACGACACTCTTTAATTTACAAGATATATGAGAACCTATTTCCTCAACCCTTCTAGTGACTGTCTGTTTTTACAGTGGAGCGCTCTCAAAATGACTAGAAATGTTTTCTTCCCCAAATGCACGCGCCATGTTAATAGAACAACGCTTTACGAAGTCACCGTCACATAATGATTTTTTTTAATTTCGCTATCACTGCGCTTACAACAAAAGATGTCATTTAGGAACTTGTTTGTTTTGATGTTAATGTAGTAAAAACAGATTACTGAGCACTAACCTTATTCTTCAAATCGCACACAAGTGTAGAACGTAGTGTACCAATGTAGTCCTTGTATTTAGCGGCGTAATGCTGTGTGTAATTTGTTTTCACTTTATAGCGAACATATTATGAGATCAATAGTAGACAATAAAGGAATTGAAGTCAATGGTCATAACATAAATAATTTACGATATGCGGATGACACAGTCTTAATAGCAGAGGCAGAGAATGAACTACAAGAAATGATAGACATAGTAGTAAAAGAAAGCAAAAAGAAAGGTCTCAGTCTAAATAATAAGAAAACAGAAGTAATGGTCATATCGAAGAAACAATCATCACCAGCATGCAGCATAAAAATAAACAGGACAAATTTTAAACAAGTGCAACATCTAAAATACTTGAGCACAATATTAACATGAGATGGGAGATGCACCACAGAAATAAAAAGCAGAATAGCTCAGGCCAAAATAGCATTTCGGAAAATGAAAAATATCTTATGCAACAAATCTATGTCAATAGAAATGTGAAATGAGAAAGTGGTGTTTGAGCAATTCCCACTGCTCCTGGATGTCCTTTATTTTCTCAATTGCATTATATCTATTGTATACTATCGTGCTGTACTTATCACTCATCTGTTTATCTACTCTTAGCATATATAGTTCTAATTTTATATTAACTTCGTGATTTATGTGCCTTCCGCAGTTTTATTCTTATCTTTCCAACTACTGGTACGTGGTCACTATTGCAATCTGCTCCTGGCCTTGTTTTAACACAAGGATGGCCAATTAGGTGCCCGCAGGCCACAATTGGCCCGCGACGTCCATTTTGTGGCCCGCGGCGGATAAAAAATAAAATCAGATTGCATTGAGCAAAATATCCTAGGTAAAATTGATTTAAAATTTGTTACATTAACTTCTACCGTGGAGAAAGCTATCTCAAATATTCCCTGGTAGACCTATGCTTAAAACTCGGAACACTCTAGTAGTTAGTTTAACGTCGACTTCCCGTCATTCCTAGCCCATCCTTTTTTCCTTGTGATCATCCTGCGAGCGACTTAAAAAAAGGAAGAAGCCAACGAATGGTTCTAGAGCCGACTCTCGGTTCGGCGAGTTCAAACAGTTTCCGCCAAGAAATACTGTCAGTCACCCACCTCCTCCACCCGAACACATTCACCTCACAATTATTTTACTTTCAGTTTCTTTCTCTCCAAACCTCTTTTCATCAGTCAAAATTATATATCCGATCTGATCATTCTGATTTTGTCGAGTTACAGTGAACAGTTCCATTTTAACAGGAAACAGTGCTATTGTTGTAATCTGTGTTTTCATTGTCTGTTGCTTCGGTCGTGGTATAATATGAGCAATAATCGTCAATTAAATGAAAAAAATCAGATTTTTTCAAGAGAAATGGGATCATGATTTTTTTTATTTATCAACAATAAGGATAGCAAACCGCAGTGCTTTGTGTGTTTGCAAGTGTTGTCTGTAAATAAAGATTATAATCTTAAACGGCATTACACACAGCATCACGCCGCTAAATACAAGGACTACATTGGTACACTACGTTCTACACTTGTGTGCGATTTGAAGAAAAAGTTTAGTGCTCAGAAATTTGTTTTTACTACATTAACATCAAAACAAACAAGTTCCTTAATGACATCGTTTGTTGTAAGCGCAGAGATAGCGAAATTAAAAACATCATTATGTGACGGTGACTTCGTAAAGCGTTGTTCTATTAACATGGCGCGTGCATTTGGGGAAGAAAACATTGCCAGTCATTTTGAGAGCGTTCCACTGTCAAAACAGACAGTCACTAGAAGGGTTGAGGAAATAGACTCTCATATATCTTGTAAATTAAAGAGTGTCGTTACAAATTCCGCTTACTTTTCTCTGGCTTTGGATGAATCTCTTGACATATCAGACACAGCGCAACTTTTAATTTTCATAAGAAATTTTTAAAAAGACTTTATTATCAATGAAGAACTTTAGATTCATTCCATAATACGACCAAAGGTCAAGACATTTATAACTCAGTTATGAAAGTTGTTAATGGTATCTTTGACATAAACAGACTTTCAACAATAGTGATAGATGGCGCTAAGTCAAAGTGCAGTACTCAAACAGGTCTAGTTGGATTATTAAGGAAGGCTGGAATCCATTGCCCAGCATTACACTGCATTATACACCAGGAGGCGCTGTGTGGCAAGATTCTAGACGTGGATGATGTTATGAAAACTAATAAAGTGTGTGAATTTAATAAAAGGCGGGAATCGGTCTTTGACACACCGACAGTTTATACATTTTCTATCAGAAGTTGAGGCGGAATATGGCGATTTGGTGCTCCATACACAAGTATGCTGGCTAAGCAGAGGGAATTGTTTGAGGCGGTTTTTGGCTTTGAGAAACGAGATAAAGCAGTTGTTAGAGAAACATGATACCAACAAAGAACTGATCAGAAAAATGTCTGATCCACATTTTAACAGCGTATTGGCCTTTTTAACTGATATCACCCAGCACATGAATGAACTCAACGTGAAGCTACAGGGACGTTCCCAAACAGTCTCAGATTTGGTAGGACACCTATAATGGATTTATGAGTCTACTAAATGTTTTTAGATTTACCCAGACCAAAGAAATCTTCATTCATTTTCCTTCGTACAAAGAATTGATTGAGGAGCGCAGTGACACTGATTTCAAATTTTCTGTATTAATGTTAGACAAACTATTGGAGCAATTCAATGAACGATTTTCTGACTTCAGTGGTATACGACCAGAACTGGCATTGTTTAACAACCCTATGAAGTGTGACATTTTCCAACAAAATGACACTTTTCAGTTGGAGTTATGTAACCTCCAAAGTGTCCCATTTTTCCAATCAAGGATGGAGATAGGAGTTGACTTTTGGAAACTTGTGCCACAGGAAAAATATCCCGCATTGAGTGATTTTAGTTTGAAAATTACTTCTATGTTCGGAAGCACATATATATGTGAATGCGCTTTTCAACAATGAAGGAGATTAAATCGTCATAAAGAAACCGACTCACTGATGGCCACCTTCAGGATTTATTACGAATAGCATCATCATCATCCTTACACATTGACTTTGATGAACTTGTTGCTGCACGTGAATGTCCACATTGTTCTCATTTAGGTTTGTTACATGTCAACTTTAAAATGACCTAACTAAAACATGTTTGTTAAACAATATAAATAGAAAATTTTATTCATTTTTATAAATCAACTAGGCATTTTTAACTCTGTTGCAATAAAATGATTTATGTAAGCAAATAATGCCGATAAATAACAAAAAATATTACCTTAAAACAAATGCCAAGTTTATTTGTATTGATGTGGTTATGTGTGTGGCCCGCCACAACAAAAACAAATTTTAAAAAGTGGCCCGCCATTTTAAAGAAATTGGCCCTCCCTGTTTGAACAGATGTTGGCCCATTCCTGAATCTTCTCTGTACCAGTATAAAATCAATTTGATTGTGTACTTTTTTGTCTGGGCTTTGCCATGTCCATAGTCGCCTAGGGTGTTGTTTGAACCAGGTGTTACCTATAATCATTTCATGTGTCTTTGCCCAATCTATTAATCTATCCCCTCTGTCATTCGTCTCACCCAGGCCATGCCCCCAGTCACATTTTCCACTTTAGCTGTTTCTACCTTTGCATTGAAATCCCCTAATATAATAGTTATTTCTTTGGGTTTACACTGTTCCATGGTCGCCTCTAGCTCCTCGTAAAAAGAGTCAATGTCTTCTTCTTGGCTATTACTTTTTGGGGCATAAACTTTAATTATGTTGATATCCATTGGTCTGCCTCTCAAATTTACTAGCAGAACTATGTCTGATACTGGCCAAAATCCTTTCACTGTTTTGCTTCTTTCTCTATCTAACATGATGCCTACTCCTCTTTCGTGTGTGATTCCCCCAGAGTAAATTACATTTCCACTGTCGCGTTGTAATAATCCTGCTCCTTTCCATCCTCATTTCACATAGTCCCAAGATGTTCAATTTCATTCTCTTCATTTCTTGACTGATGTATTCTAGTTTATCAACCTGGAATACTGATCTAATGTTCCAGTCTATAGACTGAGCAAATTTTTAAAAACATCATAGAGATGCCAGGCCTACAAATTAATGGAAAGATAGTCAATAACCTAAGATATGCTGATAATACTGTACTACTAGCAGAAAATCCTAAAGATCTACAACAATTACTTCAAGAAATAAACATGACAAGCAAAAAATATGGACTAGATATGAATATCAAAAAGACTAAAACTATGATCATAAACAAAGAAAATACTCAAAACCCACAAGTGGATATCAAAATTGAAGGAATAGACCTGGAGACAGTTCAGAACTATATCCTTTTTTTCATTTCTCATTTATGTGTGTTTGTGTGTGTGTTTGTGTGTGTGGCTCTAGAGGTAACTATTCATTTATACTAACCGAAGTTGAAATAGAAAGAAACCGAGCGAAAATTGAAGATATACAGAAACTAACAAATAAAGAGAAACGACTGATATAAAATATACAGGCAAGCGTATACAATGGAACCAGCTACATAACATAGTGATAGTGATTGTAGCGAAATCTTAAAGATCCATAGGAAATCATCAAAGACAGACAAGTAAAGTAAAAGTAAAGGTTCCCTCTTCTGCCTACTTGGCTTTAGGGGAATATTGTGTTAGTGACCATATTTTATTTCATGATCAGTTTTTGGGTGACGTGGCCGGTGTCACGCCAGGCTGCCTTTACTATCCAGAATAACCTCTGATACTCAGTGTTATAGCCTGTGTGAACCCCTGAGCTTTGTCGATCCCAAAAATCTTCTACTTATGAGAACCGAACCTGGACCCTTCTGTGTGATGGCCTCGTCTTTATTTTCTCCAGATTCATATCTTTAGACAGGGAACTGCTACTAACTATTTTATAATTCAGAGTTTAGATATTTCCATAATGATTACACATAGATCACAACACGACGTTCTAACAATGTCTTGACATGGGTTCATGAAGTCATGGTTGTACAAGTGAAATATCAGTGGAACACATACATTTATAAATTACAATTCTATAATTAATGTTCCTGATCTTGATGCCCTGAAGAGGTTAACACGGGTATTTATTTGAGGCATCTCTTAGTACATATTGTCTGTGACATTTCTAATTATTTCCTTTATTCCATCAAAATATCACAACTCGTCTTGCTTGACACTTGCTATTCTATATCTACGCCTTATCTCATTCAATGCTACACTTAATTTACTTACTTGACTTGTCACGACCGCTTTGTTATGTTGGCTTATTTCTAACACATTGCTATGTTGAGTTTTCACATCTACTTTGTAATGTTAAATTGTTTCTAACACTTTGCTATGTTGGCTACTCACAAACTCTTTATTATATTGCCGTGTCACACACATTTTTTAATGTCAGCTTGTCACTAACATTTTGTTTCTTCGGCTTGTCACAAACATTTTGTTATTTCGGCTTGTCACAAAAACTTTGTTATATTGGATTGTTTCTAACACATTGCTATGTTGACTTGTCACAACCACGTTGTTATATTGGATTGTTTCTAACACATTGCTATGTTGAGTTTTCACATCTACTTTGTAATGTTGAATTGTTTCTAACACATTGCTATGTTGGCTTCTACCAAACTCTTTATTATGTTGGCTTGTCACAAACACTTTGTTATGTCGGCTTGTCACAAACACTTTGTTATGTGTTGCCTGTCACTAACCTTTTGTTATGTCTGGCTTGTCACAAACATTTTATTATGTCGGCTTGTCACAAGCATTTTGTTTTGTAGGCTTGTCACAAATATTTTGTTATGTCGGGCTTGTCACAAACATTTTTTTATGTCGCCTTGTCACAAACATTTTGTTTTGTGGGCTTCTCACAAACATTTTCTAATGTCGCCTTGTCACAAACACTTTTCTGTTTTGGCTTCTCACAAACTCTTTATTATGTAAGATTGTCACAAACATTTTGTTATGTCGGCTTGTCACAAACCTTTTGTTATTTCGGCTTGTCACAAAAACTTTGTTATATTGGATTGTTTCTAACACATTGCTATGTTGACTTGTCACAACCACGTTGTTATATTGGATTGTTTCTAACACATTGCTATGTTGAGTTTTCACATCTACTTTGTAATGTTGAATTGTTTCTAACACATTGCTATGTTGGCTTCTACCAAACTCTTTATTATGTTGGCTTGTCACAAACACTTTGTTATGTCGGCTTGTCACAAACACTTTGTTATGTGCTGCCTGTCACTAACCTTTTGTTATGTCTGGCTTGTCACAAACATTTTATTATGTCGCCTTGTCACAAACATTTTGTTTTGTGGGCTTCTCACAAACATTTTCTAATGTCGCCTTGTCACAAACACTTTTCTGTTTTGGCTTCTCACAAACTCTTTATTATGTAAGATTGTCACAAACATTTTGTTATGTCGGCTTGTCACAAACCTTTTGTTATGTCGGGCTTGTGAAAAACATTTTATTCTGTTGGATTGTTTCTAACACTTTGTTTTGTTGACAAGCCGACATAACAAAATGTTTGTGAGAAGCCGACAAACCAAAATGTTTGTAACAAGCCAACATAACAAAATATTTGTGACAAGCCAACATAATAAAAAGTTTGTTAGACCCCAAAATAGTAAAGTGTTAGAAACAATCCAACATAACAAAGTGTTTGTGACAAGCCGAAATAACATAATGTTTGTGATCAGCAGAAAAAAAAATGATTGTGACAAGCTAACATAACAAAATATTTGAGACAAGCCGACATAAAAAAATGTTTGTGACAAACCAACATAATAAAATGTTTGTGACAAGCCAACATAATAAAGAGTTTGTGAGAAGTCAACATAGCAAAGTGTTAGAAACAATTCAAAATAACAAAGTAGTTGTGAAAACTCAACATAGCAATGTGTTACAAGCAAACCATCATAACAAAGAGGTTGTGACAAGTGATCATAGCAATGTGCTAGAAACAAGCCAACATAATAAAGAGGTTGTGACAAGTGATCATAGCAATGTGCTAAAAACAAGCCAACATAACAACAATGTTTGTGACAAGCCAACATAATAAAATGTTTGTGACAAGCTAACATAATAAAGAGTTTGTGAAAACTCAACATAGCAATGTGTTAGAAGCAAACCATCATAACAAAGGGATTGTGACAAGTGATCTTAGCAATGTGCTAGAAACAAGCCAACATAATAAAGAGGTTGTGATGAACCAACATAACAAAGTGATAGTAACAATCGAAGATTACAAACACTTTATTATGTTGGCTAGTTACTAACACTTTGTTATGTTGGCTTATCACAAACACTTTGTTCTGTTGGCTTGCCACTAACACTTTGTTATGATGGTTTGTCATAACAAATTAGTAATGTCGGCTTGTAATAAACACTTTGTTATGTTGGCTTGTTCCAAACACTTTGTTATGGTGACTATTCATCAATAATTTATAATGTTGGCTTGTCACAAAAACGTTGATATGTTGGATTGTCAAAAATAATGTGTAATGTTGGCTTGTTACAAACAATTTGGAATATTGGCTTGTTACAAACACATTGTTATACTGGTTTATAACAAATAATTTGTAATGTTGTTTTGTTACAAACACTTTTTTATGCTGGCCTGTCACAAGTAATTTGTAATGTTGGCTTGTTAAAAATAATTTGTAATGTTGGATTGTTACAACCACGTTGTTATGTTTGCTTGTCTCAAATAATTTATAATGTTGGTTTATTATAAAAACTTTGTTATCTTGACGTTTGAAAAATAATTTATAATGTTGGCTGGTCAAAATAATTTGTAATGTTGGTTTGTTACAAACACTTTGTTATGTTGGCTTGCTAGAAACACATTGTTATGCTGGCTTGTCGCAAATAATTTGTAACGCTGGCTTGACACAAACTGCTATACTGGATTATTTTTTTTCTATGTTTGCTTCTAACAAACACTTTATTATGCTGGGTTGTCACAAACACTTTGTGACGTTGGCTTCTAACTAAAACTTTATTATGTTGGCTTTTCACAATTACTTTGATATTTTGGCTTGTCACAAACACTTTTGTTATATTGGCTTGTCACAAATAATTTGATATCTTCGATTGTTACTATCACTTTGTTATGTTGGTTTGTCACAACCTCTTTGTTATGTTGGATTGTTTATAACACTTTGTTATGTTGGCTTACCACAAGCACTTTATTATTTGGGTTTGGCACAAAGTCTTTGTTATATTGGCTTGTCACAAACGTTTTGTTATGTCTGTTTGTCACAAACATTTTGTTTTGTCGGCTTGTCTTAAATACTTTTTTTTATGTTGGCTCATCACAAACACTTTATCATGTTGTCTTGTTATAAACACGTTATCATGTTGGCTTGTTGCAAACACTTTATCATGTTGGCTAGTTACTAAGACTTTATTATGTTGGCTTCAAACACATTGTTATGTTGGCTTGTCACATATAATTTGTAATGTTGTCTTGTTACAAACACATTGTTATGCTGGCTTGTCAACTATAATTAGTAATGTTGGCTTGTTACAAACACATTGTTGTGCTGGCTTGTCACAAATAATGTGTAATGTTGGCTTGTTATAAACAATTTGGAATATTGGCTTGTTACAAACATATTGTTATGTTGGTTTATCACAAATAATGTGTAATGTTGTCTTGTTACAAGCACTTTTTTATGTTGGCCTGTCACAAGTGGGAGCCGCGATAGCTCAGTAGTTAGTGAACTAGACTACAACGGACAAGGGGTAGGGTTCGATCCCAACCGACGGCTTCCGAGTTTACCCAGCCTTAAATGGGGACCGGATATTTTTTCTGGGAAAGTAAATCAGCACGGGCGTAATACCGACCACATTACCCCAAAAACCATGTGCTGAAGGTCTGTAAAACATAGGGTCACTAACACCATATTTCCCTATACGTCACTTGGCGTGACGGGGGTTCTTTACTTTTTTACTGTCACAAGTAATTTGTAATGTTGGCTTGTTAATAATAATTTGTAATGTTGAATTGTTACAAACACTTTGTTATGTTGGCTTGCTAGAAACACATCATTATGCTGGCTTGTCGCAAATACTTTGTAATGCTGGCTTGACACAAACACTGTTATGTTGGCTTATTACAAAAACTTGATCATGTTGGTTCTTCACAATTAATTAGTTATATTGGCTTATCACAAAAACTTTATCAGTTTGTCCTGTCACAAATAGTTTGTTATCTTCGATTGTTACTATCACTTTGTAATGTTGTTTTGTCTCAACCTCTTTGTTATGCTGGCTTGTTTCTAACACTTTGCTATGTTGACTTGTCACAACCATTTTGTTATGTTCGATTGTTTCTAACACATTGCTATGTTGACTTGTCACAACCTCTTTGTTATGTTGGCTTGTTTCTAACACTTTGCTATGTTGACTTGTCATAACCACTTTGTTATGTTAGATTGTTTCTAACACATATATATGTTGATTTATAAAAATACACTTTATTATTTTGGATTCTTTCTAACACTTTGTTATATTGGTTTGTCACAAACTCTTCTTTATGTTGGCTTGTCACAAAATTTTTATTTTATTGATTTGTCCCACACACTTTGTTATGTTGGCTCGTCACAAACTCTTTGTTATGTTAGCTTGTCACAAACACTTTGTTATGTTGGTTTGCAACTAACACTTTGTTATGATGGCTTGTCACAAGTTATTAGTAATGTCGGCTTGTTACAGACACTTTATGTTGGCTTGTTACAAACACTTAGTTATCTTGGCATCTCACAAATAAGTTGTTATGTTGGCTTGTCACAAATAATTTGTAATGTTGGCTTGTTACAAATACGTTTTTATGTTGGCGTGTTACAATCACATTGTTATGCTGACTTGTTACAAATATTTTGTAATGCTGGCTTGTCACAAACATTTTGATATGTCGGAATTAGTAAGAGAGCCGTTTTATGTTAGCAGTTACTGCGTTTTTCTGCGTTAAATGCTGCATTTTTTGTTTATATAAAAAGTATACACGCAGATAATCTTGACAAAATGGTTCCTTTTTTTTTGTCTATATAAAAACTATACACGTAGCAAGACGGATCGACCAACACAGCGAGGCCTCGGTGACTATAGGTGACCGCGTGGTGCGCATTTCCTCACGATATGTGTGCTTGTAAATAAATAGGGAGTTGTGATGATTTGAAAAAGGGATGAAAGTGGGTGCTATCTCTACCTTGTTTATCAGTATTAGTGGTTCGCTATCTCTCTCTCTCTCTCTCTCTCTCTCTCTCTCTCTTCGTCACTCTTTCTCTCCCGTTCTCCTAACCCCCTCCTAGTCTTCTCTCCTACCATGTCACCCTCCCGCCTCACTTTCCAGCTTTGACAACACAAGCTCTAAATTGACGACTATTCAGCCGATCGGGAAGCCATGAATGTGAAATAAATAAAAACTAATGGCGGGAATGCTCGCTACCATCAACTTAGTATCGGGTCTGTTGAGTAGACCAATGTCTACCGGATCGTGTTCGTTTAAAGAATCTACAAAACTTGCCAAATCTCCAAGATTACTGATTAAACGGGGGGAACTCTAGAACAGCCGAATTATTGAGGGACGCGTGGAAGAAGCGTTTATCTACACTCTCTCTGTGACGGAGGATAAGATGGTGGCCATAGTTAATTTTAAAAGAGGTTGTCTGACTATTAAACACATCCATTAGAACAGCAGACCAGTCTGTGGTGAATGGGCGATCAGACGAGTGGAAGAAAGTATATGTGGAAACTGTCTTATTGATATTTGTGTGAGTGTTTATAACTGACCAGTTTTGTTGATATACATCCCGCACATCTTCAGGTAGTATTGCTAACGGGTCATTGGGCTTGTGCTTTTTACTCTCAAACGATTTTCCTAACTCTCTCTTGCTCGATGGTGAGGGGGGCCAACTGTGATGATGTAGAAGGAGCCACTGGTGAACTGGGTGTTGTAACAGGTACCGATGGTGTTGTAGAAGTTGTCACCCGGGAAGCTGGTATGGTAGATGGTACCGATGATGAAAGAACTGTTGAAGAAACTGATAACTTTAGGCGTATATGCCGGGTTAAAGAACCACGAGTAGTATACGTGCGTTGACAGGTGGTACAAGCATGATGGATAAGAGAAGCTGGTATGGTAGACGGTACCGATGGTGAAATTGGTGATGTAGACGGCACCAACGGTGAAGAAGCTATTGTAAATACTGAATGTTTAGTCTCCTATGGCTGGCTAATGATCTTCGATTCATATATGAACGTTGACAAATGGGACAAGCATGGCGTGCAAGGCGATGCGCGGCCCGTATATGCTAAACCATAGTTTGGCGCCGTTTAAACTGCTTTGAACATAATGGACACTGATGTTCACCAGAAGACGTTTCATTAAGAGAAATCATCCGTAGAAGATCAAATAGCCCTTTGTCAACAATACTTAACGTAGCTAGTTTAAGTGCATTAATAAAATTGAATATCAGTCACATCAGGACTAAAAATATCTACTTTCTAACCAATCAATAAGATAAACATATGAAAAACGAAGGAATAATACACTCAACAAGACTTAACATACATACTTTATAAACATTACTATTAATACAATTGAATAACCTGTTACTGATAAACCTACCGCATCGTTACGAGATAAGAGAAAAACAGAAAAAAAAATTCAACTTACAGCGTAAAATATACCCACAACACAAGCCTCTAGACTGAACAGTAATATGAAAATAAGCTTCCGTGAATCAATCGCTCTTATAACACGAAGTCTCACATGCGACTAGTTTAAATATAATCTGGTAAATAAAAGTTGGACGACACTACTCCACCCTCAACTAACATCTAGTTTAACCAATCAGAGAAGAGGATTTCTATCCGACACCCTCCAAAGAAATGACAGACCTCTTGATTAACCAATCAGAGAAGAGGATTACTGTTATCGTGATAACTGACCTCATTTTCCACTTTAAGTAGTGTCGAGCCTGACTCATTAGTGGGTTACTTTAACTCGATTCGGTCCCTGATACAATCCGCCTATCGGGTCATCGATGGAGGAGATAACCTGATGGTGGGTTACTTGAACGTGATTTGACCCCTGATGCAATGCCAGACGTGTTCCATGACATCGATTTAACCTATGAATGCTACAATACCAATGTTTACAACCTCAACGAATGACAGGTTACATTAAAAATGATTATTAGGTGATCAGAAAACTAGGGTGTTGTTTGAACCAGGTGTTACCTATAATCATTTCATGTGTCTTTGCCCAATCTATTAATCTATCCCCTCTGTCATTCGTCTCACCCAGGCCATGCCCCCCAGTCACATTTTGCACTTTAGCTGTTCCTACCTTTGCATTGAAGTCCCCTAATATAATAGTTATTTCTTGGGGTTTACACTGTTCCATGGTCGCCTCTAGCTCCTCGTAAAAAGAGTCAATGTCTTCTTCTTCGCTATTATGTTGGGGCATAAACTTTAATTATGTTGATATCCATTGGTCTGCCTCTCAAATTTACTAGCAGAATTATGTCTGATACTGGCCAAAATCCTTTCACTGTTTTGCTTCTTTCTCTATCTAACATGATGCCTACTCCTCTTTTGTGTGTGGTTCCCCCAGAGTAAATTACATTTCCACTGTCACGTTGTAATAATCCTGCTCCTTTCCATGCTCATTTCACATAGTCCCAAGATGTTCAATTTCATTCTCTTCATTTCTTGACTGATGTATTCTAGTTTATCAACCTGGAATACTGATCTAATGTTCCAATCTATACACTGATCAAATTTTTAAAAACATCATAGAGATGCCAGGCCTACAAATTAATGGAAAGATAATCAATAACCTAAGATATGCTGATAATACTGTACTACTAGCAGAAAATCCTAAAGATCTACAACAATTACTTCAAGAAATAAACATGACAAGTAAAAAATATGGACTAGATATGAATATCAAAAAGACTAAAACTATGATCATAAACAAAGAAAATACTCAAAACCCACCATTGGATATCAAAATTGAAGGAATAGACCTGGAGACAGTTCAGAACTATATCCTTTTTTTCATTTCTCTTTTATTTGTGTTTGTGTGTGTGGCTCTAGAGGTAACTATTCATTTGTACTAACCAAAGTTGAAATAGAAAGAAACCGAGAGAAAATTGAAGATATACAGAAACTAACAAATAAAGAGAAACGACTGATATAATATATACAGGAAAGCGTATAAAATGGAACCAGCTACATAACATAGTGATAGTGATAGTAGCGAAATTCTTAAAGATCCATAGGAAATCATCAAAGACAGACAAGTAAAGTAAAAGTAAAGGTTCCCTCTGCTGCCTACTTGGCTTTAGGGGAATATTGTGTTAGTGACCATATTTTATTTCATGATCAGTTTTTGGGTGACGTGGCCGGTATCACGCCAGTCCGCCTTTACTATCCAGAATAACCTCTGATACTCAGTGTTATAGCCTGGGTGAACCTGATCTTTGTCGATCCCATAAATCTTCTACTTATGGGAATCGAACCCGGACCCTTCTGTGTGGTAGCCTCGTCTTTGTTTTCACCAGATTCATATCTTTAGACATTGAAATGCTACTAACTATTTTATAATTCAGAGTTTAGATATTTCCATAAAGATTGCACATAGATCACAACACGACGTACTAACAATGTCTTGACATGGGTTCATGAAGTCATGGTTGTACAAGTGAAATATCAGTGGAACACATACATTTATAAATTACAATTCTATAATTAATGTTCTTGATCTTGATGCCCTGAAGAGGTTAACACGGGTATTTATTTGAGGCATCTCTTAGTACATATTGTCTGTGACATTTCTAATTATATCCTTTATTCCATCAAAATATCACAACTCGTCTTGCTTGACACTTGCTATTCTATATCTACGCCTTATCTCATTCAATGCTACACTTAATTTACTTACTTGACTTGTCACGACTGCTTTGTTATGTTGGCTTGTTTCTAACACATTGCTATGTTGAGTTTTCACATCTACTTTGTAATGTTGAATTGTTTCTAACACTTTGCTATGTTGGCTACTCACAAACTCTTTATTATATTGCCTTGTCACAAACATTTTTTAATGTCGGCTTGTCACTAACATTTTGTTTCTTCGGCTTGTCACAAACACTTTGTTATGTTGGATTGTTTCTAACACATTGCTATGTTGACTTGTCACAACCACGTTGTTATATTGGATTGTTTCTAACACATTGCTATGTTGACTTGTCACAAACACTTTGTTATATTGGATTGTTTCTAACACATTGCTATGTTGGCTTCTACCAAACTCTTTATTATGTTGGCTTGTCACAAACACTTTGTTATGTCGGCTTGTCACAAACATTATTTATGTTGGCTGGCTTGTCACAAACATTTTGAACATTTTGGCTTGTCACACAAACATTTTGTTATGTCTGACTTGTCACAAACATTTTTATGTTGGTTTGCCACAAACATTTTGTTATGTTGGCTGATCACAATAATTTTGTTATGCCGGCTTATCACAAATATTTTGTTATGTCGGTATTGTCACAAACATTTTGTTATGTCGACTTGCCACAAACATTTTGTTATTTCGGGCTTGTCACAAACATGTTTTACGTTAACTTGTCACAAACATTTTGTTATGTTGGCTTGTCACAAACATTTTGTTATTTCGGCTTGTTACAAACATTTTTACGTCGGCTTGTCACAAACATTTTGTTATGTTGGCTTGTCACAAACATATTGATATGTCAACTTGTCACAAACATTTTTTTAAATGTCTGACCTGTCACTTACATTGTATTATGTCGGTTTGTCACAAACATTTTGTTATGTTGCCTTGTCACAATCATTTTGTTATGTCGGATTGTCACAAAAACATTGCTATGTTGAGTTCTCACAAACTCTTTATTATGTAGGGCTTGTCACAAACATTTTGTTATGTCGGCTTGTCTCAAACATTTTATTTTTTCGGGCTTATCACAAACACAACTTGTTACGTTGGATTGTTTATAACACCTTGTTATGTTAGCTTACCGCTAACACTTTGTTATTTTGGCTTGACACAATCTCTTTGTTATGTTGGCTTTTTCTAAAAATTTTCTTATGTCTGTTTATCACGAACATGTTGTTAACTCGGCTTATCATAAACACTTAGTTATGTTGGCTCGTCACAAACACTTTATCATGTTGGCTTGTTACAAACACTTTATTATGTTGGCTAGTTACTAACACTTTGTTATGTTGGCTTATCACAAACACTTTGTTCTGTTGGCTTGCCACTAACACTTTGTTATGATGGTTTGTCATAACAAATTAGTAATGTCGGCTTGTAATAAACACTTTGTTATGTTGGCTTGTTCCAAACACTTTGTTATGGTGACTTTTCATCAATAATTTATAATGTTGGCTGGTCACAAATAATTTGTAATGTTGGTTTGTTACAAACACTTTGTCATGTTGGCTTGTCACAATCACTTTGTTATGGTGCCTTTTAATCAATAATTTATAATGTTGGCTGGTCACAAATAATTTGTAATGTTGGTTTGTCACAATCACTTTATTATGTTGGATTGTTTCTAACACTTTGCTATGTTGAGTTATCACAAACAATTTGTTATGTTGGATTGTTTCTAACACATTGCTATGTTGAGTTGTCACAATCACTTTGTTATGTTGGATTGTTTCTAACACATTGCTATGTTAAGTTGTCACAAACACGTTGATATGTTGGATTATTTCTAACACTTTTATATTTTTTGCTTCTAACAAACTCTTTATTATGTTGGTTTGTCAGACACAATTTGGTATTGTGGCTCGTCACAAACCCTATGTTATGTTGGCTTGTCACAAATAATTTGATATCTTCGATTGTTACTACCACTTTGTTATGTTGGTTTGTCACAACCTCTTTGTTATGTAAGTTTTCCACTAACACTTTTTTACGCTGTGTTGTCACATAAAATTTGTAATGTTGTCTTGTTACAAACACATTGTTATTTTAGCTTGCCCCATATAATTAGTAATGTTGGCTTGTACAAACACATTGTTATGCTGGATTGTCAAAAATAATGTGTAATGTTGGCTTGTTACAAACAATTTGGAATATTGGCTACTTACAAACACATTGTTATACTGGTTTATAACAAATAATTTGTAATGTTGATTTGTTACAAACACTTTTTTATGCTGGCCTGTCACAAGTAATTTGTAATGTTGGCTTGTTAAAAATAATTTGTAATGTTGGATTGTTACAACCACGTTGTTATGTTCGCTTGTCACAAATAATTTATAATGTTGGTTTGTTATAAAAACTTTGTTATGTTGACGTTTGAAAAATAATTTATAATGTTGGCTGGTCAAAATAATTTGTAATGTTGGTTTGTTACAAACACTTTGTTATGTTGGCTTGCTAGAAACACATTGTTATGCTGGCTTGTCGCAAATAATTTGTAATGCTGGCTTCACACAAACACTGTTATATTGGCTTGTTACAAAAACTTGATCATGTTGGTTCTTCACAATTAGAGGAGGGGCTTGTCACAAAAATAGTGTTATGTTGGCTTGTCACAAACATTTTGTTATTTCGGCTTGTCACAAACATTTTGTTATTTCCGCTTGTCACAATCATTTTGCTATACTGGATTGTTTCTTTTCTATGTTTGCTTCTAACAAACACTTTATTATGCTGGGTTGTCACAAACACTTTGTGACGTTGGCTTGTAACTAAAACTTTATTATGTTTGCTTTTCACAATTACTTTGATATTTTGGCTTGTCACAAACACTTTTGTTATATTGGCTTGTCACAAATAATTTGATATCTTCGATTGTTACTATCACTTTGTTATGTTGGTTTGTCACAACCTCTTTGTTATGTTGGATTGTTTATAACACTTTGTTATGTTGGCTTACCACAAGCACTTTATTATTTGGGTTTGGCACAAAGTCTTTGTTATATTGGCTTGTCACAAACGTTTTGTTATGTCTGTTTGTCACAAACATTTTGTTTTGTCGGCTTGTCTTAAATACTTTTTTTTATGTTTGCTCATCACAAACACTTTATCATGTTGTCTTGTTATAAACACGTTATCATGTTGGCTTGTTGCAAACACTTTATCATGTTGGCTAGTTACTAAGACTTTATTATGTTGGCTTCTCACAAACACATTGTTATGTTGGCTTGTCACATATAATTTGTAATGTTGTCTTGTTCCAAACACATTGTTATGCTGGCTTGTCAACTATAATTAGTAATGTTGGCTTGTTACAAACACATTGTTGTGCTGGCTTGTCACAAATAATGTGTAATGTTGGCTTGTTATAAACAATTTGGAATATTGGCTTGTTACAAACATATTGTTATGTTGGTTTATCACAAATAATTTGTAATGTTGTCTTGTTACAAGCACTTTTTTATGTTGGCCTGTCACAAGTGGGAGCCGCGATAGCTCAGTAGTTAGTGAACTAGACTACAACGGACAAGGGGTAGGGTTCGATCCCAACCGACGGCTTCCGGGTTTACCCAGCCTTAAATGGGGACCGGATATTTTTTCTGGGAAAGTAAATCAGCACGGGCGTAATACCGACCACATTACCCCAAAAACCATGTGCTGAAGGTCTGTAAAACATAGGGTCACTAACACCATATTTCCCTATACGTCACTTGGCGTGACGGGGGTTCTTTACTTTTTTACTGTCACAAGTAATTTGTAATGTTGGCTTGTTAATAATAATTTGTAATGTTGAATTGTTACAAACACTTTTTTATGTTGGCTTGCTAGAAACACATCATTATGCTGGCTTGTCGCAAATACTTTGTAATGCTGGCTTGACACAAACACTGTTATGTTGGCTTATTACAAAAACTTGATCATGTTGGTTCTTCACAATTAATTAGTTATATTGGCTTATCACAAAAACTTTATCAGTTTGTCCTGTCACAAATAGTTTGTTATCTTCGATTGTTACTATCACTTTGTAATGTTGTTTTGTCTCAACCTCTTTGTTATGCTGGCTTGTTTCTAACACTTTGCTATGTTGACTTGTCACAACCATTTTGTTATGTTCGATTGTTTCTAACACATTGCTATGTTGACTTGTCACAACCTCTTTGTTATGTTGGCTTGTTTCTAACACTTTGCTATGTTGACTTGTCATAACCACTTTGTTATGTTAGATTGTTTCTAACACATATATATGTTGATTTATAAAAATACACTTTATTATTTTGGATTCTTTCTAACACTTTGTTATATTGGTTTGTCACAAACTCTTCTTTATGTTGGCTTGTCACAAAATTTTTATTTTATTGATTTGTCCCACACACTTTGTTATGTTGGCTCGTCACAAACTCTTTGTTATGTTAGCTTGTCACAAACACTTTGTTATTTTGGTTTGCAACTAACACTTTGTTATGATGGCTTGTCACAAGTTATTAGTAATGTCGGCTTGTTACAGACACTTTATGTTGGCTTGTTACAAACACTTAGTTATCTTGGCATCTCACAAATAAGTGGTTATGTTGGCTTGTCACAAATAATTTGTAATGTTGGCTTGTTACAAATACGTTTTTATGTTGGCGTGTTACAATCACATTGTTATGCTGACTTGTTACAAATATTTTGTAATGCTGGCTTGTCACAAACATTTTGATATGTCGGAATTAGTAAGAGAGCCGTTTTATGTTAGCAGTTACTGCGTTTTTCTGCGTTAAATTCTGCATTTTTTGTTTATATAAAAAGTATACACGCAGATAATCTTGACAAAATGGTTCCTTTTTTTTTGTCTATATAAAAACTATACACGTAGCAAGACGGATCGACCAACACAGCGAGGCCTCGGTGACTATAGGTGACCGCGTGGTGCGCATTTCCTCACGATATGTGTGCTTGTAAATAAATAGGGAGTTGTGATGATTTGAAAAAGGGATGAAAGTGGGTGCTATCTCTACCTTGTTTATCAGTATTAGTGGTTCGCTATCTCTCTCTCTCTCTCTCTCTCTCTCTCTCTCTTCGTCACTCTTTCTCTCCCGTTCTCCTAACCCCCTCCTAGTCTTCTCTCCTACCATGTCACCCTACCGCCTCACTTTCCAGCTTTGACAACACAAGCTCTAACGTGACAACTATTCAGCCGATCGGGAAGCCATGAATGTGAAATAAATAAAAACTAATGGCGGGAATGCTCGCTACCATCAACTTAGTATCGGGTCTGTTGAGTAGACCAATGTCTACCGGATCGTGTTCGTTTAAAGAATCTACAAAACTTGCCAAATCTCCAAGATTACTGATTAAACGGGGGGAACTCTAGAACAGCCGAATTATTGAGGGACACGTGGAAGAAGCGTTTATCTACACTCTCTCTGTGACGGAGGATAAGATGGTGGCCATAGTTAATTTTAAAAGAGGTTGTCTGACTATTAAACACATCCATTAGAACAGCAGACCAGTCTGTGGTGAATGGGCGATCAGACGAGTGGAAGAAAGTATATGTGGAAACTGTCTTATTGATACTTGTGTGAGTGTTTATAACTGACCAGTTTTGTTGATATACATCCCGCACATCTTCAGGTAGTATTGCTAACGGGTCATTGGGCTTGTGCTTTTTACTCTCAAACGATTTTCCTAACTCTCTCTTGCTCGATGGTGAGGGAGGCCAACTGTGATGATGTAGAAGGAGCCACTGGTGAACTGGGTGTTGTAACAGGTACCGATGGTGTTGTAGAAGTTGTCACCCGGGAAGCTGGTATGGTAGATGGTACCGATGATGAAGGAACTGTTGAAGAAACTGATAACTTTAGGCGTATATGCCGGGTTAAAGAACCACGAGTAGTATACGTGCGTTGACAGGTGGTACAAGCATGATGGATAAGAGAAGCTGGTATGGTAGACGGTACCGATGGTGAAATTGGTGATGTAGACGGCACCAACGGTGAAGAAGCTATTGTAAATACTGAATGTTTAGTCTCCTATGGCTGGCTAATGATCTTCGATTCATATATGAACGTTGACAAATGGGACAAGCATGGCGTGCAAGGCGATGCGCGGCCCGTATATGCTAAACCATAGTTTGGCGCCGTTTAAACTGCTTTGAACATAATGGACACTGATGTTCACCAGAAGACGTTTCATTAAGAGAAATCATCCGTAGAAGATCAAATAGCCCTTTGTCAACAATACTTAACGTAGCTAGTTTAAGTGCATTAATAAAATTGAATATCAGTCACATCAGGACTAAAAATATCTACTTTCTAACCAATCAATAAGATAAACATATGAAAAACGAAGGAATAATACACTCAACAAGACTTAACATACATACTTTATAAACATTACTATTAATACAATTGAATAACCTGTTACTGATAAACCTATCGCATCGTTACGAGATAAGAGAAAAACAGAAAAAAAAATTCAACTTACAGCGTAAAATATACCCAAAACACAAGCCTCTAGACTGAACAGTACTATGAAAATAAGCTTCCGTGAATCAATCGCTCTTATAACACGAAGTCTCACATGCGACTAGTTTAAATATAATCTGGTAAATAAAAGTTGGACGACACTACTCCACCCTCAACTAACATCTAGTTTAACCAATCAGAGAAGAGGATTTCTATCCGACACCCTCCAAAGAAATGACAGACCTCTTGATTAACCAATCAGAGAAGAGGATTACTGTTATCGTGATAACTGACCTCATTTTCCACTTTAAGTAGTGTCGAGCCTGACTCATTAGTGGGTTACTTTAATTCGATTCGGTCCCTGATACAATCCGCCTATCGGGTCATCGATGGAGGAGATAACCTGATGGTGGGTTACTTGAACGTGATTTGACCCCTGATGCAATGCCAGACGTGTTCCATGACATCGATTTAACCTATGAAGGCTACAATACCAATGTTTACAACCTCAACGAATGACAGGTTACATTAAAAATGATTATTACAGGTCAGAAAACTTACTTCCAATCCCCAAATTTGCACCTCATAGTCACAAACCTTGACTTAAATCACAAAAAAGCTACTCCATTGTCATTATATTTAGACACGACATGCAAAAATTTATATTCAAGAAGCAAAAAGTTAGATCAAATAACAAAAATGATACTCCCAAAACACAAAAATTTAGGCTCCTAAGCAAAAAAATCGATCTCAAAATCCTAAAAATCTACTCACGTAGGCATAATAGTTAGAAACAACGAACAGCAAGTTATATTAAAGGGCGAAAAAGTTACGCCAAATCGCAAAATTTTAGCACCAAAACACAACTATTTAGGTTTGTAATGAAAAAGTTGAACTCGAACCATAAAAATCTACACACATAGTCATAATAGTTAAACAAAAATAGGTCAAAAAGCACCCACACATAAACACAACCGCTCACACATCTTTTTACCCCCACCAATTTTTTATGGATACGACTATGAAATCACTAAAAATAGTGAAGTTGCACTCTAATCATCAAGTACCGGGCCTATTGGCGTAGGTGATCATGTCCCTCCACAACTTTCGATGTCGGCAGCTTTTTATCATTTCTGTTGTTGACCTTCAGCCAAGCCATTCTCTTAAGCTGTCATTTTTTTCTCTTTGCTTCCCTCAATTTTCAATTTTTCCAGCTGTTACAATATATTCAAGCTGTTCTCTTCTCATTACATGGCCAAAAAATGATGATTGTTTCGTCCAAATATTGGAAATTAGCTCTCTTTTTGCTTTGACCTCTCTCAGAATCTCTTCGTTACTCTTCTTAGCTGTCCATAGTATTCTCAACACTCTTCTGTAAAACCACATTTCTACAGACTCCAGTGAGTTGCACTCTAGGCTTACCTAAAACTTTAATTTAGACATCCTCATAGCAAAATTTCGAATTAAAATCACTTTTGTGAATTTTACCCACAACCATTTTTTTATGGATACGAATATGAATTCACTAAAAATAGTAAATTTTCACTCTAGGCCTACCTCAAACTTCATATTAGACATCCTCATAGCAAAATTTTGAATAAAAAGCACTGTTATGAATCTTAACTCCAGACCTTTTATGAGGGATACGACTATGAAACTGTGAAAAAAAATTAAATTTAACATCTAGGCTTACCTCAAACTTTATTTATTAGGCAACTTTGTAGCAAAATTTTACTTAAAAATCACTTTTATGATGTTTACCCCTTATCATTTTTTAGGGATGCGCTTATAAAACTGTTAAAAAAATAAAATGTAACCTCGTGGCTTACCTAAAACTTTAATTTGAAAATCCCCGTAGCGAGATTTTTAATAATAATCACTTCTATGAATTTGACCCCCTGGACTTTTTTGTGGAATACGCCTATTAAATTGTTTTTTTTTTTAATGTAACCTCTCGGGTTTCCTCAAACGTTATGTTAGACATCCCCATAGCAAAAATTTACTTAAAGATCACTATTATGAATTTTACCCCTTGACCATTTTTTGAGGGATACGCCTATGAAATTGTAAAAAAATAAAATGTAACCTCTAGGCTTATCTAAAACTTTATTTTTAACACACCCATATATCAAATTTACAAAAAAGACAACAAAAAGCTAGTAGTTAGAAAACCGTAGAAGGTTAGCAGAACACCGACCCAAAAAAACATGAGCACCCACATTAAAACATGCACATATACTTGATATGTAGACAATATTCTGAACTAACAGCTAGCGTTCTTCGCTTTTCTCACTACTAGTTTTTTGTTGTTTTTTTTTAAAATGGTAATTTGATATATGGGTGTGTTATGATGATACGAAGGGCCGATTGTATCAGGGACCGAATCGAGTTAAAGTAACACACTAATGATTCAGGTTCGACACTCCTTCAAGTGGAAAATAAGGTCAGTTATCATGATGACAGTAATTCTCTTCTCTGATTGGTTAATCCAGAGATCAGTCATTTCGTTGGCGGGTGTCGGATAGAAATCCTCTTCTCTGATTGGTTAACCTAGATGTTAGCCGAGGGTCGAGTAGTGTCGTCTAATTTTTATTTACCAGATTATATTTAAACTAATTGCGTGTGAGACTTCGTGTGATAAGAGCGATTGATTCACGGAAGCTTATTTTCATAGTACTGTTCAATCTAGCGGCTTGTGTTGTGGGTATATTTTACGCTGTAAGTTGAATATTTTTTTCTGTTGTTTTCTTATCTCGTAACGATGCGATAGGTTTGTCAATAAATGCTATTCAATTGTATTAATGGTAATGTGTATAAAGTATGCATGTTAAGACTTGTTAAGTGTATTATTCCTTTGTTTCTCATATGTTTATCTTATTGACTTGTTAGAAAGTAGATATTTTTAGTCCTGATGTGATTGATATTCAATTTTATTAATGTATTTAAACTAGGTATGTTAAGTATTGTTGACAAATGTTTATTTGTTCTTCTACAGATGGTTTCTCATCATGAAACATCTTCATTATCAAAACATTTTGTTATGTCGGGCTTGTCACAAACACTTTGTTATGTTGGATTGTTTCTAACACTTTGTTATGTTGGCTTAACACAAACACTTTTTATGTTGGCTTGGCACAAACATTTTGGTATGTCGGCTTGACACAAACACTTTTTTTATTTTAGCTCATCACAAACACTTTATTTTTTTTGCTTCGTACAAACATTGTGTTATGTCGGCCTGTCACAAACACTTTGTTATGTTGGGTTGTTTCTAACTGTTTGTTATGTTGGCTTGTCACAAACACTTTGTTATGTTGGCTTATCACAAAAATGTTGTTATGTTAGCTTGTTACTAGCACTTTTTTATGCTGGGTTGTCGCAAACACTTTCTTATGCTGGCTTTTCTCAAACACTTTGTTTTGTTGGCTTGTTACTAACTCTTTTTTTATGTTGGCTCGCCACAAACACTTTGTTCTGTTGCCTCGATACAACTCTTTGTTTGTTGGCTTGCTATTAACACTTTTTTATGTTGGCTTGTCACAAACACTTTGTTATGCTGGCTTTTCTCAAACACTTTGTTTTCTTGGCTTGTTACTAACTCTTTTTTTATGTTGGCTCGCCACAAACACTTTGTTATGTTGCCTCGATACAAACGCTTTGTTATGTTGGCTTTTCACAAACACTTTGTTTGTTGGCTTGCTATTAACACTTTTTTATGTTGGCTTTCACAAACACTTTCTTCTGCTGGCTTGTCACAAACACTTGTTTCTATTTTACTGTTTTGATCTAATCCTGTGAATAAAATATTAAAGATCTAGTGACAGTAAATATGTATACTATACTGTACTGTACTGTACTGTACTGTACTGTACTGTACTGTACTGTACTGTACTGTACTGTACTGTACTGTACTGTACTGTACTGTACTGTACTGTACTGTACTGTACTGTACTGTACTGTACTGTACTGTACTGTACTGTACTGTACTGTACTGTACTGCCCTGCCCTGCACTGCACTGCACTGTAATGTACTGTACTATACTATACTATACTATACTATACTATACTATACTATACTATACTATACTATACTATACTATACTATACTATACTATACTATACTATACTATACTATACTATACTATACTATACTATACTATACTATACTATACTATACTATACTATACTATACTATACTATACTATACTATACTATACTATACTATACTATACTATAATATACTATACTATACTATACTATACTATACTATACTATACTATACTGTAATGTACTGTACTTTACTATACTATACTATACTATACTATACTATACTATACTATACTATACTATACTATACTATACTATACTATACTATACTATACTAATACTATACTATACTATACTATACTATACTATACTATACTATACTATACTATACTATACTATACTATACTATACTATACTATACTATACTATACTATACTATACTATACTATACTATACTATACGGAAGTAGTTGTTATCGTTGTTTTTGTGTAGTATTGATAAGGATCGATGTCACATTCTGTTACATCACAAGAAGCTAAAAGGCCGAAACATTTTATCGAGAGGGTTAACGTCTGATGAACAGATTACCTATTACTGCGATGTTATGTTTCAAGTTTAATGTTATTTATTTCTGTAAGTGGATTGTTTCCACTTTATTTCATTATCACAACATCTAGACCTAGTTCGAGAGATTCATCATCATCATCAAGGACCGGGCCTAGTGGCGTAGGTGATCATGTCTCTCCACAACTTTCGATCTCGGCAGCGATTTATCATTTCTGTTGTTGACCTTCTGCAAAGCCATTCTCTTAAGCTGTCTTTTATTTGTTCTCTTTGCTTCCCTCTATCTCTTCGTCCCTCAATTTTTCCAGTTGTTACAATATATTCAAGTTGTTCTCTTCTCATTACATGGCCAAAAACTGATGTTTGTCTCTTCCTAACATTGGAAATTAGTTCTCTTTTTGCTTTGACCTCTCTCAGAACCTCTTCATTACTCTTCTTAGCTGTCCATGGTATTCTCAACATTCTTCTGTAAAACCACATTTCTACAGACTCCAGTGATTTGCTTGTCTGTTGTCCTATTGTCCATGACTCGCATCCGTATGTTAAAACTGGCTCTACGTAACATTTAAGAACTCTTTTTCTTGTTTCTAATGTCAAAAAAAGGATTGCATAGTATTTTCCTCATTTTTTGGAAAGCTGCTTTTGCCTGAGCCATTCTACATCTCACCTCTTTTGTACATCTTCCGTCTGAGGTTAACAAAGTTCCCAAATATTTAAATTCATTTACCTGTTTTAATATTGTTCCACTTCTCTTTATTTTGGACTGAGGTGATGTCTTTTTCTTTGTTGTTACCATTACTTCTGTCTTTTTGCTATTAAGGCTGAGTCCTTTACTTTTGTTTTCCTTCACTATAATGTTCGAGAGATTAGAGAGAATATAATTTTCGTTTGACAAATAAACAATTGTAAATACAGTCTGTTTTAGCGAGTAAAGTGTTCTAGTTTTGATTGTATGTAGATTTGTGTCTAAAAATGGTTGTAGATGTTGACTGTTGATTTACAGACCTATCTTTATCAGTCAAATCCGTACAATTTGCGCTTATATCTGTGCCTACATTTGAATACTTTACCTCCTATAAAATAAATATTACAACTCGGAAGCTGGCAGATGATGTCCTATAGCATGTGCTAACACTTGAGAGACTTTACACATAATCAATGTTTTAAAGTGAGAAAGCCTGCAATATTCGACTTTGATGTTATCTTCCACAACAAAGAGAGTCATGTACACATTTTATATCTGGAACGATGGGGTAGGTTTATCAATAAATGGCTATTCAATTATATTAATGGTAATGTGTATATAGTATTTTTGTTAAGTCTTGCTGAGTGTATTATTCCTTCGTTTTTCATATGTTTATCTTATTGATTGGTTAGAAAGTAGATATTTTTAGGCCTGATGTGATATATACTCGATGTTATTAATGTATTTAAACTAGGTATGTTAAGTATTGTTGACAAATGTTTATTTGTTCTTCTACAGATGGTTTCTCCTCATGAAACATCTTCATTATCAAAACATTTTGTTATGTCGGGCTTGTCACAAACACTTCGTTATGTTGGATTGTTTTTAACACTTTGTTATATTGGCTTAACACAAACACTTTTTTTATGTTGGCTCGACAAAAACTCTTTGTTATGTCGGCATGACACAGACACTTTGTTATGTTAGTTCATCACAAACACTTTATTATGTTGGCTTCTTACAAATGCTTTCTTATGTTGGCTTGTTACTTACACTTTGTTATGTTGGCTTGTCACATACATGTTGATATAAATGGGCTTGTCACAAACACTTTGTTATGTTGGCTAGTCACAAACACTTTGTTATGTCGGCTTGTCACAAACTCTGTTTTATGTTGGTTTGTCCCACACACTTTATTATGTTGGTTCGTCACAAACCCTTTGTTATGTTGGCTTGTCACAAAAAACTTGGTTATGTTGGCTACCACTAACTTTTTGTTATGATGGCTTATCACAAATAATTAGTAATGTCGGCTTGTTACAAACACTTTGTTTTGTTGGCTTGTTATAAACACTTTGTTATGTTGGCTTGCCAAAAAATAGTTTGTAATTTTGGCTTCTCACAAATAATTAGTAATGTCTGCTTGTTACAAACACTTTGTTATGTTGGCTTGTCACAAACATTTTGTTATGTCGTCTTGTCACAAACATTTTGTTATATTGGATTGGTACAAACATTTTGTTGTGTCAGCTTGTCACAAACACTTTGTTATGTTGGGTTGTTTCTAACACTTTGTTATGTTGGCTTGTCACAAACACTTTGTTATGTTGGCTTGTCACAAACACTTTGTTATGTCGGCTTGTCACAACCATTTTGTTATGTCGTCTTGTCACAAACATTTTGTTATATTGGGCTGGTACAAACATTTTGTTATGTCGGCTTGTCACAAACACTTTATTATGTTGGGTTGTTTCTAACACTTTGTTATGTTGACTTGTCACAAACACTTTGTTATGTTTGCTTGTCACAAACACTTTGTTATGTTGGCTTATCACAAACACTTTGCTATGATGTTTGTTTTTTACTAACACTTTGTTTTACTGGCTTGTCACACAAACTTTGTTTTGTTGGCTTGTCATAAACACTTTGTTATGTTGGCTTGTCACAAACACTTTGTTAAGTTGACTTGTCACAAACACTTTGTTATGTTGGCTTATCACAAACACTTTATTATGTTGGCTTATCACAAACACTTTGTTATGATGTTAGTTTGTTACTAACACTTTTTATGTTGGCTTGTCACAAACACTTAGTTATGATGGCTCGACACAAACGCTTTGTTATGTTGGCTTTTCACAAAAACTTTTTTATGCTGGTTTGTCACAAACACTTTGTTTTGCTGGCTTGTCACAAACACTTGTTTCTATTTTACTGTTTTGATCTAATCCTGTGAATAAAATATTACAGATCTAGTGACAGTAAAAATGATGAGGCCAGGAATTTAAACCACAACCTGTCTGTCTCGTGGCCGTTGTCTTGCCTAGACCAACCAGTCCCCCACCATCTCATTTAAGAAACGACAATCTCTCTTCTTTCTTGGTCACAGAACGACCACGTGCCCGGCGCGTCTTGTAGCTCCACAGTCTGGTTGTTTCTGTATAATTTCAATTTTTTTCCCCGTTAAGAATTATACTAGTTCAGATTAGTTTTTTTTGTGTTTTCCTTATGCATGAATGTAATGTTTGTTTAAGACTCAAATTAATATATATCGATATAGTTAACCAGAAGTCATCGCCTGCCAACAACTGTTATCTTAATCAAGGTATCAGACAAGAACTGGCAGCAGCCTCCTTTTGGATACAGCGCGACAGAACATGGCAACCAGTAGTCAACATATAATGAAACACGCTCCGATGTTCTGGATGGTCATCATCCTGGCCTGGCTGCACTTGACTGCTGCCATGACCGGTAAGTAAATGTCTTTTTTCCACGTGGTGAACATGTGGCAAGATGTATCCAGGGTCTGAGATCAAGAAAAAAACACTCATAGAGAAATGCCAGACGATAGAGCTGGTTAGGTTATGCCCCTTTAGAAGAGAATAAGAAAAAATCACAAGAAATACCACACAGGAACAGTGACTTTCGTTGGTAGGAATAAAGAACGTAAACCTAGGGTAAACTTGCTAGGACCAGGGTAAACAGGGATAAACAAGGTGGTCAGATTTAGGACATGTTGCAAATGATGGCGATATGGGCAATAGAAAAGGGTGAAGATTTGATGCCAAACTACGGAGCATGTAGATCAATGTCTGCTAAGCTAAACTCACTTGTCCCTACTCTCAGTTGTCAAATGTAGTTAAACTTCGGTCAAATGCCTACCTAATCACTCAGTTACTAATATTTCCTACACTCCAATCACATCCATTAACATTCACGTAATAACATTAGCTACACTCCAATCATATCCATCAACATTAACGTACAAACACTAGCTGCAGTACAATCGCCTCCATCAATTTTCAGTTACTAACATTAGTTACACTCCAATCGCTTCCATAAACACTCTATTACTACTTCTACAATATCCTCTTCAGCTGAATTAGTCCAACGGCTACTTCTCTTCATTGTCTGCACCTAAGCGTCATTAAATGATCGTTAATGTACCGTGTTAGGTAGCCGCGATAGCTCAGTGGTTAGTGAACTGGACTACGAAGGACAAGAGGTAGAGTTCGACTGCTTCCACGTTCATCCAATCTTTAATGGGTACCGGACTTTTTTCTGGGAAAGTAAAGCGGCACGGGCGTAATACCGACCACATTACCCCAAAAATCATGTGCCGAAGGTCTGTAAAATTTATGGTCACTAACAGCATATTCCCTATACGCCACTTGGCGTGACGGGTCACTAACAGCATATTCCCTATACGCCACTTGGCGTGACGGGGGTACGTTTTTTAAAATGTACCGTGTTGTGGTTTAATGTAAGCTGTGATAACTATGTCTTTGATATGACTCATTTTTGTTAACAGTTTACCTTCTCTCTTCGATCCCTACTCCCTTAGCGAGGCTGGTCTATTAGTTAGCGCTGTTTGAAGATGGGGTAAAACAGTCTTGATCACTTGTGGTTCAATTTGTGAAGATTGAGTATAACTGTCTTGATCAGTTGTGGTTTACTGTGTCATAATGCAGTATAACATTATTTTGATCAGTTCTAATATTCTGCGTCATGATGGAGTGTTAAGGACTTGATCAGTTGTGGTTCACTTCTATTTATCCTTTCCCAGTTTAATATACTTCGGTGTTTTGATTCTGTAGCTGACAACAAACTCTTGTTTGAGCGTTTCGGCCCGACACATCCCTCTTCATCATGGTCTTTCAATAGCCTACCAATTGTCATCAGTTCAGCGGCCATGTTTTTGATGTCTCAAGTCAACTTGTGAGTCGGAAATCTTGTCATCAGCTCAGACCTTGCTCGTGTTTCTTTGCTGTTGTTTATTTGCCTCTTTCCGAAGCCTTGTGGTCGGATCTCAATGTCCTGAGAAAGTCAAAGTTAAAGCAACGAACACCTGAAAGGAACAACTGGTGGGATCTCAATGTCCTGAGAAAGTCGAAGTTAAAGCAACGAACACCTGAAAGGAACAACTGGTGGGATTTGAACCCGATGTTGGACCGCTGTCTCAGCAGTTGACTTCCCAGTCGGCCTATGGTGTCACTTATCATGGCGATAAAAGTCAGCTATGAGTTGCTGACGACCTTCATGACAAGTGTTCTTGTACGCCCTTGTCCCTACAATATGTGAAACTGCCATGTTAACACTTTTCCTCTTCTTTACCAAAGTTTGTATTCTATCAACTCTTACCAGCTGTTGTATTCTGTCAACTCTTACCAGCTGTTGTATTCTATCAACTCTTACCAGCTGTTGTATTCTAACAACTCTTACCAGCTGTTGTATTCTAACAACTCTTACCAGCTGTTGTATTCTATCAACTCTTACCAGCTGTTGTATTCTGTCAACTCTCACCAGCTGTTGTATTCTGTCAACTTTTACCAGCTGTTGTATTCTGTCAAATCTAACCAGCAATTGTATTCTGTCAACTCTAACCAGCTGTTGTATTCTGTCAACTCTTACCAGCTGTTGTATTCTGTCAACTCTTACCAGCAGTTGTATTCTATCAACTCTTACCAGCTGTTGTATTCTGTCAACTCTTACCAGCTGTTGTATTCTAACAACTCTTACCAGCTGTTGTATTCTGTCAACTCTTACCAGCTGTTGTATTCTGTCAAATCTAACCAGCAATTGTATTCTGTCAACTCTAACCAGCTGTTGTATTCTGTCAACTCTTACCAGCTGTTGTATTCTAACAACTCTTACCAGCTGTTGTATTCTAACAACACTTACCAGCTGTTGTATTCTAACAACACTTACCAGCTGTTGTATTCTTTCAACTCTTACCAGCTGTTGTATTCTATCAACTCTTACCAGCTGTTGTATTCTAACAACTCTTACCAGCTGTTATATTCTAACAACTCTTACCAGCTGTTGTATTCTATCAACTCTTACCAGCTGTTGTATTCTGTCAACTCTCACCAGCTGTTGTATTCTATCAACTCTTACCAGCTGTTGTATTCTATTAACTCTTACCAGTTGTTGTATTCTGTCAGCTCTTAAAAGCTGTTGTTTTCTGTCAACTCTTTAGTTCACGTCAAACATATGGACCCCAGCTATACACGTGACTCAATGCCAGATGAGCTGAACGTGACTCTTGTTAGTGAGTCGGGGAACAACATCTACATCCACCTTCGACGTATGCAGGACCATGACCCCAACGTTCCGGTCTACACCCTCCACATTGACTCAAATGGCAGGTTCTATCAACATCCAGAGGACCTAGAGGACAAGCAGGTATGTACAATAAAGTGGCACAATCCTTCTTCTTCTACTTTCCTTCCTCATCTGCCTTTCAGCGTCGAGGGGAGATATAATTTGCGGTCTTTTGCTAATCTGTTCGCCTCTGCTGCTGTTATGTTTCCTAGTGCTTCTAATATTCCATCGACCCATCTTTTTCGTGGTCGACCCTTGGGTCTGGTGTTCTTAGGTCTGGTTGCACAATCTTAAAATGGTAATATTCATTGACGATTAATCATATCAGTATTGGTGAGTGTTTGAAGCGTTAGGGGCTCATGGACCTTTCCTCTCAGGCCAAAAACGTAGCGAGGAAGTCATAGTTCTTTACGTGTGGCGATTTGCTGCTAGTTGGTGTATGTCTTGGTCGATGTCCCATGGTTGAGCCTTCCCTAGTAATTGTTTTGTGTAGCGATTCTCTGACTATCTCTTGTTTTATTTAACAAGATGGCATCCCCATGAATGCATGATAGGGTAGTCTTTATATATTCATTCTCAGCACATGACCAATGTATTTTCAACGCCTTCTTCTTATAAAGCTCGACACGTATTCTTGTTCGATTAGTCGCTAATATGTTCGTTTGAAATGTATTCTTTTCAGCTTATGTTTGAAATTCTCCAGACATTTCTTATCAAAATCCTTTAATTTTTTCAAACGTCTTGATGGATCTCCAACTTTCTCATCCATTTGGTAGCAATGGTATCACATCCATTTGGTAGCAATGATATCACATCCATTTGGTAGCAATGGTATCACATCCATTTGGTAGCAATGGTATCACATCCATTTGCTAGAACTTGTAACACACAGGAATTGAACAAGTTTTGTTCGCTTATTGAGAACTGCATCTCCAGATGTTCGTCAGTTTGTTGAAAGTATTTGATGCTAGTGCGACGCGAGACATGATGTCTGATGTCATGTCTACATTTGATGCTAGTGCAATGCGAGACATGATGTCTGATGTCATGTCTACATTTGATGCTAGTGCGACGCGAGACATGGTGTCTGATGTCATGTTTACATTTGATGCTAGTGCGATGTATGTCATGCTTTCTGATGTTGTGTCTCCATTTGATGCTAGAGCTGTATGTGTCATGATGTCTGAACTTGTGTCTCCACTTCATGCTAGAGCTGTATGTGTCATGATGTCTGAACTTGTGTCTCCACTTCATGCTAGAGCTGTATGTGTCATGATGTCTAATCTTGTGTCTCCACTTCATGCTAGAGCTGTATGTGTCATGATGTCTGAACTTGTGTCTCCACTTCATTCTAGAGCTGTATGTGTCATGATGTCTGAACTTGTGTCTCCACTTCATGCTAGAGCTGTATGTGTCATGATGTCTGAACTTGTGTCTCCACTTAATGCTAGAGCTGTATGTGTCATGATGTCTGAACTTGTGTCTCCACTTCATGCTAGAGCTGTATGTGTCATGATGTCTGAACTTGTGTCTCCACTTAATGCTAGAGCTGTATGTGTCATGATGTCTAATCTTGTGTCTCCACTTCATGCTAGAGCTGTATGTGTCATGATGTCTGAACTTGTGTCTCCACTTCATGCTAGAGCTGTATGTGTCATGATGTCTGAACTTGTGTCTCCACTT
The DNA here is from genome assembly GCA_032433765.1 of Megaustenia siamemsis. Lineage (NCBI taxonomy): Eukaryota > Metazoa > Mollusca > Gastropoda > Stylommatophora > Ariophantidae > Megaustenia > Megaustenia siamemsis. The sequence continues at coordinate 76,075,610 of JAVIAB010000024.1, read as the reverse complement.
CATGCTAGAGCTGTATGTATCATGATGTCTAATCTTGTGTCTCCACTTCATGCTAGAGCGATATGTGTCATGATGTCTGAACTTGTGTATCCACTTAATGCTAGAGCTGTATGTGTCATTGTAGCAGCTTTTAACCTATAATGTAACAGGTTTATTAACACAGGAAGGCGTGATCACACGAGTTGAAACGACTTCTCCCGGAAGCCTGCCCTGTACTTTATGCACTAGTGCGACATGGTGAACACCACATCAACGCCCACTATGTACCCCTACACGTGGTGGACGCAGGCCTTGCCTCGCCGGTGACGCTCCTTCACTGCCGATATGGACCGTCGGAAGTGTCGTAGGCAAGTCCCCCTTGCCCGCAGTGACTTGACTGGTTCTCTGCTTCACTGTTGGAAGGACTTGCCAAGCCTTGCCTCCTATACACCTTACACAGAAGATGCACACAGACAGCTCACTACATTTTGAGCCATCCCCTGCTTGATTGTAAGAACACGTCACACCGCTAATGGCGGTCTGACTCTCCTTCGACTTCCCTATGTGGATATCTGGACAGAAGCTCGTTGAGATCTGAGCCCCTTATGAATCCTACCCGCTTCTTGGACACCAGCCGGTTGCGCTGGCCAAACGACTTGACTACCTGTTGACCGTTAGAAGTACTTCGCGCTGTTCAATCTATGGGTCAGGACAACCCTAATCCGTTCGTCGTCAGGACAAGACAATAAGAACACAGCTAGCATTTCCAAGCATGTTTCTACACCATGGAAGTCAACAATTAAACGTTTATTAAACACAGACAATCCATTCCCAGAAATTTACAAAATGTCCACTGTCACTCTTATGGTGACCTCTCATTCCGGCTTGATTCTCGCACTGACAACACATTCAATGCACAATACTGTTCGTCTCCTCAACATGAGTGAGACCTTCACATTAATATAACAGTCTCTGCACTTGTTTAGTGCTAGCACTCACCATTAATTCAAACATCTCTGTCTAGTGCGAATAAGACTACTAATTCAATCATCTCTGCTCTATGCTAGTGAAACACTCACAGTTAATTCAACCGTCTCTGTTTTATGCTAAATAGAACACTCATAATGATTCAAAGTCTCTGTTCTATGCTAAGTGGAACACTCATAATAAGTCAACTTCTGTTCTAGGTGAAATTGAATACTCACAATGATTCAAAGATCTCTGAGCTCCTAGAAGCTACCAGCTTCGTAGTCAATTCTCTCCATGACTATATCTATTCTATGTAGGCGATCACACAGGATCGGACTAACATCTCTATACATGTGGTGAGCTCTCCAAGCTCTGCTAATGTCTCGATGGAACGATTTATATTCAATCTTCCTATGTAGGCGATCACACAGATCTCCTAAATCTCATAATGCTGTACCCACCTGATTCACAATCAAGTTCTTGCGATATTTGTAACATGAACATTTATCTGTTATTCATAGTACAGCCCTACTGTGCCTAGCTTAACCTAGCATCACAACTAATCACATCTAACTGTCCAGTCTCCAGGAAACTCACACAACTAATCACATCTAACTGTCCAGTCTCCAGGAAACTCACACAACTAATCACATCTAACTGTCCAGTCTCCAGGAAACTCACACAACTAATCACATCTAACTGTCCAGTCTCCAGGAAACTCACACAACTAATCACATCTAACTGTCCAGTCTCCAGGAAACTCACACAACTAATCACATCTAACTGTCCAGTCTCCAGGAAACTCACACAACTAATCACATCTAACTGTCCAGTCTCCAGGAACTCACACAACTAATCACATCTAACTGTCCAGTCTCCAGGAAACTCACACAACTAATCACATCTAACTGTCCAGTCTCCAGGAAACTCACACAACTAATCACATCTAACTGTCCGGTCTCCAGGAAACTCACACAACTAATCACATCTAACTGTCCAGTCTCCAGGAACTCACACAACTAATCACATCTAACTGTCCAGTCTCCAGGAAACTCACACAACTAATCACATCTAACTGTCCAGTCTCCAGGAAACTCACACAACTAATCACATCTAACTGTCCAGTCTCCAGGAAACTCACACAACTAATCACATCTAACTGTCCAGTCTCCAGGAAACTCACACAACTAATCACATCTAACTGTCCAGTCTCCAGGAAACTCACACAACTAATCACATCTAACTGTCCAGTCTCCAGGAAACTCACACAACTAACTTGAGTGGCTGTCGCCCTCCAACTAACATAGCTACTAACTTTCTCACTGACCTCTCTAGTTCCCGGTACCGACTGTATTTCTACAGACGTCCGCATCTGGACCCACTTCTGAATCGAATGTGAACAACTCTACTCTCACCAACCTCTCTTGCGCACACTGATCTCTTAACACTAACTTCTCAACTTACTCCTTTGTTCACTCACCTCTGGCTTTTTTCCTGCCCCCCCCGTGATTCTTGCTTACTCACTCCCTTCTCGAGCCCTTGAACACCTATCAGCTCTCCTTCCTAATTATCCCCCCTTTGTTTACATTCTGCCCTTCACTCACTAATTTCCTATCGCTGCTATCTCCTGTTTCAAACTTACTATTGCTATAGCCTGTTTCCACCATATCCCTTCTATACCCTTTTTCATCATGATGTCTGAACTTGTGTCTCCACTTAATGCTAGAGCTGTATGTATCATGATGTCTGAACTTGTGTCTCCACTTAATGCTAGAGCTGTATGTGTCATGATGTCTGAACTTGTGTCTCCACTTAATGCTAGAGCTGTATGTATCATGATGTCTGAACTTGTGTCTCCACTTAATGCTAGAGCTGTATGTGTCATGATGTCTGATCTTGTGTCTCCACTTAAAGCTAGAGCGATATGTGTCATGATGTGGGATGAGTGGTGCTGAAGATTTGGCAAGATATAGATATTGACGTGCTATTGCGTTATTGAGTTATTTGCGGGTGATCATCATTGCACTCCGAACATGTCCATAGGTGCTCAGATCCCCTCCTCAGCAATTCCCTCAGTGTCCAGCGACTGACGACTCCAGTTCTATGTTGGTTGATAAGTCTTCTTACACGCCCGCTAAGTTTCTCATTTCTGGCTGTGCCCATCTTAACTCCCATCTCTTTCATCCGAAGAAGTGACGTGGATCTGTGTTTGTCGAAGTCCTGTGCTCTTCCCACATCTCGGAGGGCATTGATGATGTCCGCCCGATCCATTGGTTGCCTGTCCTCAACGACAGCGCAGCTAGCCAACCTGTCCGCTTTTCCATTTCTCCGTACTCCCGCATGTCCAGGGACATAGACAAAGGTGACCTTACTTATTTTGGATTATTGCAACGACTCTACCCATTGCATGCGTACAGAGCCCGCCTCCATTATTTTTATCATGCTCATCGAATCACTCAGTATACATGCGTGGGTGTAGTCTTGTGACTATAACCATTTGAATGCCTTGGTCACTGTCATCGCCTCCATTGTCATGCTACTCGTGGTCATGAAGTATGCACCACTGTTTTCCTTGACTATTCTGCCTGCCGAGCGTGCTGTAAATGCCCATGCACTTCTTTGGTGTCGTCTTACAGATCCGTCTGTATAGATGACTGCATCTTTCTCATCGGTGTTATCGCAGATGAGACCGTTGACCTCAGCATTAACCACGACCGGGTTCTGTTCCCTACTTTTCCTGTTGAGTGTGACAATACACGAGAAAGTCCCCTTCAATGATGTAGGCACCGGTATCCACTCCTCACCAACGCTGATAGTGGTAAGCCCACAGACCTGTTTGATGACATCTTCTGCTCGGCCCACCCATGATTTGCCTCTTTTTAGCCTTGCACCTTTCTCTGTGTTGAGCACGTGGTGCAATGGATGCTCTGTATCTGTACTAATCTTCAGGTATGCTCGTGCTCTCCAGATCTTGATTCTGTCATCCATGGTTGGAAAGTCAAGAAGATACCTCATTGCTAAACAGGGAGTGTCCCTCGTACATCCCAGGATAATGCACATGTCTTCATTTTGTATTTTCTCCAGCCTGTCAATTTGAGTCGTACTGACAGTAAGAATTGCCAGGGCATACTCGATTGGTGCGAGGACTAATCCCTGGAACAGAAGAGTAAGTAGCCTCTGCTCGATGTTGGCAGCTGCCATGACCTTCAAGGCGGCTAATCCTTTGCGGGATTTTGTTGTCACATGCTCGACGTGGTCCCGAAAACACAGGCTGCGATCAAACTTAACTCCAAGGTATGTCATCAACTTGTCCCTGGTCACCTCATCAGCTCCCATTCGTACTACCGGTGTGGTCGAATTAACGATATGATTGTTAAGGGAGAACCATGAAACTGATGCTTTATTAGGATTAACCAAGGCACCTGAAACCCCACACCAGGAAGAAATGCGATCGAGTTCGTCTTGCATTGTGGAGGCGATTCCACGTCTGTCTCTTCCCTGTCGATATACCAGAATATCATCAGCAAAAGTCATAGTTCTTCCCCTCCCATCCAGCTGTTGTTCTGTGATCGTTATTGTGTACACGTTAAATAGAACTGGTGACAATGGTGAGCCTTGTGGCAGCCCTGGGCAAATGGGTGTTGGCTCGGAAGACTAACTTCCACATCTGAGTATCACCTTCCTCTGAAACAGTGCCGCGGCGATCCATCTAATGAGGAAGGGGTGCACCGCCAGTTTGAGGAGCATATGCATGAGATATTCAAATGGTACCCTGTTGTATGCATCCTGCAGATCTATAGCAGCAGCACATGTCTCCTCTCGTCTGTGGAAGCCTTCGAAGACGTCATAGGCAAAGACTGCCGCATTGAGCCATGTCTCTTTGTTATATCTATAACCTCTGAGTGTGGGTGGGAATACGCGTTTCTGTTAGGACACGGGCAACTATTTTCTCCAGCAGCTTGCCCGCAGTGTTCTGCATTGTGATGATTATGTAGGCACTGATCTGAGAATTGTCTTTGTTTGGCTTCGGTAGCAGTAGTAAGTAGCTGTGTAGCCACTCCGTCTTAATCTGGCCACTCCGAATACTGGCATTAAACTCCATTAAACGGCCAGTTTTGTCAAGTCGTCGTCAGCTAAATCGCCTATGTCATCATACCGAACACCATCTGGACCAGGAGCAGTGTTGTGTGACCTTTTAAGTGTCGTGCGAATGGTATCGGTTGTGATTGTGAGATCTTCTTCAAGCCCGACATACTTACACAATTTTGACAGCGATCCCCGTATCCTCATTCTTACAGCCTCATTTCTTTGGTCCGTCTGCTCAATGTAGCGGGCAAGCAGGGCCTTCCCTTTGCTCTCATCAGATTTGTGTCATATCCGGCCTGTGCTCTGAAAGTCTGGTATGTCTCTGTGTTGTGTTGTGCCATTCATGCACTGATGAAGGCGCCAGAATGTGGCGAGCGATTTTTCTGAGCACACTTTTTTGCAGAGGTCATCCCATTTGGCATCCTTAGCGTGCTTAGCACATAGTTTAAACTGCATCATTTTTTGGTCGACCTCTACTTTCAGACGCTTCAAGAGCTCAGGTTGTGTTCTTCCAGTCCTTCTGGCTTTCTGCCATGTCTTGACCGTTTGTCTCTTGCTCCGTCAAGCTTCCTCGACATCTACGTTCCACCAGGGTGGATGCGTCCATCTCTCCTGCCTCCTACAAGGGGCGCTCTGTTTCCTATGTCTGATTTTGCTAATGACGTCCTGGTCTGTTTTCTCGTAGTTGAATGAAATCTTGACATGATTCCCAGCCAGTTGTTACAATCTGATAAATCTCCTTTGTTTTGAAGGGAGCTTCACAATAATGTCATCTTTCTATTGTTGTGGTGGGTACCCATTGCGACATACTTCATTGACATCTATGGCTTGTAGAAACAATCAGCCAGCAGGCACGTTAACAGTTAACTTGTTCGCCTAGGGAAGTAGCAGGGTTGCTAACAAACCGCGTTTGACGTTTTGTTACTGTTTTTATTTTTGTTTCTTCCCCTCTTATGATAGAACTTTTGTTCTGTGTTTGTCCTTGAATAAACGTTAATTCACTGATTCTAGCTCGTTCACTGTTTGCCGCCTGGTAGAAATTGTTGAGTCAGCGTCCCAGACTCCTTATGACATTCTCTGTATTGCGTCACATATTTCTCAGAGAATCTTTATCTATCGTAGATGGCTAAAATATTGTTTTTTCCTCTATTCAGCTTGCCCATGTTTGTGTTGATTTTGAGGATATTTTTCTACAGTGTGGGGTAGACAGCCCCATACCCATCCCTCCATAGTTAACTCCAAGTCATGCCTAGTATGGTGCAGCGCTATTATAGAGCTAGTTTACTACCTCATAGGTCCCAGCAACGCATGGCGATATGACCGTATATGGGAAGCACATTATTGAACAAGACTGTAAATGTGTACACAAGTGGGAAAAATGAAAGAGAAACACAGGTCTAGCGATATTACCATCAGTACTTAATCCCGAGATATGTCTCATTAAGTCTCTCATCTCCTTCACAGAACATAGGCTACTATCAAGACGTGGACAGCGAGACCATCATACAAGTTACCAAGATTAATGGTCACGGAGACAACGGGGATAACTTCGAATTGGTAAGTTTGTCATGTCTGTCAGTCTTACTGTTTACTAGTTTATATCTCATTCTTTTTGCTGATCATCTCTCAGTCTACCATATAGCATGTTATCTCATAGTACAGTCTACAAAACTCCTTGCTCGACTATCTTTGCATTTTTCTCACATTTTGCCTATTCTTATTACGTCTGGTTGTGGGTGCACCTGTCCACTCATGTACACACTTCTCTATCACTCTCTTTCTTACCGTGAAAAAATAACCAAAAATGAAATGATTTAACAATGTATCTCGAATGTCTGACCTAGCAAAGACTATTCCAAAAGTGCTATGAGAGGAGCGATAAGGAAAGATAGACATCGAAAATGATGGGGAGACAATATTAAAGAGTGAATAAGAGATTAAATACTGCACCTCAGGACAGGAAATACAGACTTTCATCTACTTAACTACTATTGTCCGAGTGACCGCCCACTAGCACTAGACACAATTACATTAAAAGAAAGAATAATTGTATGTGGAGACTTTAACAGCCATCCACAGAGCTGGGGCTATGAAGTTATGGACAAGAGTGATGAAGAACTTGAAAATTGGCAGGATGACAATGGGCTTATACTATTAAACCAGGCAACAGATCCACCAACATTCTATTCCGGATAATGGCATACCACATCTACACCAGACCTGGCTTTCCATTCACTAGACCTGGATTGGAATATCACACGTATTGTGGGGAAACAACTTGGAGGCAGCAACCACCAACCTGTCTTTTTTAGTGGTGCAAAATGAGGCCGTCAGGGAGAGCAGCACTCTCTCCAGATGGAATTGCAAAAAGGCAGACTGGAAAATGTATCAACATTACACCAGTGTACTGACTAAAGATATAAATACAGACAGAGACATCAACAAAATAGTTGATGAATTCAGTAGACTAATAATACAAGCTGCCAGTGAAACAATACCTAGAGGGGCACGAAAACACTACAAACCATACTGGAGTAGTGAACTAGAGCAACCGCACAATGACATGAAAATATCTCGAAAGCAAGCAGAAAATAACCCCTGCCAGGAACACCACAATAACTATCAACATGCTAAAGCCAAATTTCGACGGGCTAAACTACAAGCCAGACGGAGAAGCTGGAAAGAGAAAACAGAGTCCTTGAATCTCGAACGAGACACAAGAAAAGTGTGGAAGCTTGTAAAACAGCTGAATGATGAGGGTACAGAAAGAAACACAAAAATTACACTGAAGAAGGATGAAAACATCCTAACAGGTAAGCATGCAGCAAATCACTTTGCAGACTCCTTTGCAAATGACAATAATATTGAAATTAGCCTAGAGAAACTACAATAGACCCGTTTAAAACAACAAAATGCAAGACAAGAAGAGACCGCACATGAAGTCATAGAAATACCCATTACACAACGAGAGCTAGAGCTGGCAATATCCAAATTAAAAATGAAAAAGTCACCAGGTAGTGATGGAGTGTCCAATGAAATGATTAAGAACTTGGGAACTGCAGCTAAAGCAAAACTACTGCAGATCTACAACATTTGCTGGATCATAGGTAGAGTGTCACAGGCATGGAGAGAAGCAATTATGATACAATTACTAAAGCCAGGAAAAGATGGTTCAATGACATCCAGCTATAGACCAATCAGCCTTACAAGCTGTTTGTGTAAAACAATGGAACGTATAATCAATCTCTGACTGCAGTGGTACCTGGAAAGTGAAAATCTCCTTGTCCCACAACAAGCAGGCTTTAGACTGTGTTACTCTACCGAAGATCAGGCAACCTATCTTTCCCAGGAAATTGAAGATGCGTTTCAAGAAAAGAAACTGGTACTAGCAGCATGGATAGGCCTAAAGAAAGCATTTGATAAGGTATGGAAGGAAGGGCTTTTGAAGAAACTGAGAAATTATGGAGTAAATGGCAGGATGTACAAATGGGTCAAAGCATACCTGCATAACAGGAGAGCCAGAGTGCAACTGGATGGTCTTAAGAGTAAGAAGGTCTTACTGCGCCAGGGCGTTCCACAGGGAGGGGTACTATCTCCAACACTTTTTCTGATCTACATCAATGACCTAGTTACTGAACTACCACATGGCATCAAAGTGGCAATGTGTGCAGATGACTTGGTAATGTGGTGCACAGAGGAGTATGCAACAGTGGCCTCCAAATTGTTACAAAGAGCTGTGAATGCACTGAATTAATGGACAAATAGATGGTGTATCGGCATCAATACAGACAAATGCAGTACTACACTTTTCACTCTCTCCCCAAAACAAAAAGCAGGAGCCATTTACATAAAAAATGAGCCTGTGAAAGAAGGCATACAAGCTACGTATCTCGGGGATTCGAGCTATGGACTAAGTAATGTTTACATTGAACAACACGATATATGTTATTGCTGCGAGTTGGCAGATTTTTGAAAATGTTTTCAAGGGTTTGAACATAAATGTTTGTTCACAGTTCGTTAACCTTCGCTGTAGATAAAGTCGTTAATTCGGTGGCTTCGTTTCAGACATTTTTGACGTTGGTAGCTAAGGACCTAACTTGTGCAAACGGATGGCATTGGGAAGGATCATTTTGAATCTATGAAGTGGGCTCATTGTGTGTTTAACTCAAAAGCATATGTGCTTTTTAACCAAAGACTTTTTTTGGGGGGACTCAATGAAGATATCCCCGATGGAAGAATAAATTGTACTATTAGTCCCATAAATGATTCGCTTCCAGAGGTTTGTGATGTAAACAAAGCAGTTTTGTCATTGCAAGTGAATAATGTCCACACCTATAATTGGTCAGGATTGTGTAGCAGCAGCAGCTTTATAGCGAACACAGAAAACATCATAGGATTGTGCTGTTCTGAAACAGCTATGCCATGCTACCCTAGAATTGCCTTTAATGGGATTACTGTGACCACAAACCACTCTCCATGTGTGTGCCACATATTTACACCCCAGAAAGAAATACTGAATATAACAACATCATGTGCCGTCTGTGATATTAATGACCACAGACCAGGAGCCTCCAGTATGATTGATACAACTGTTGCACCAAGCATTTCATCAGCAGAGCCATATCTATGGAATGTTAATCTGACATTGTTCTTGAATGATGTCCAAGTTAATGAGACATCAGAATCGTGTGGCGGCAGCTACAAGAAGGGAGCGGAGAACATCAAGTTCTGCTGCTATAAAGGAGACTTGCCTTGCTATCCCAGAATTGCCTTAAATGGGATCACTGTAGTTGAAAACTTCTCCTCTTGTGTAAACTACACATTCACATCTAAGAGTGAATCAGTGAAGGTCACAAAATCATATTCTCTCTGTGGTTTTACTAACTACAGATCATGTGGCTTCTGTTGGATTGGAAATGATAACTTACCACCACTGTGTGTCTATATGTTTGGAATTGGAGTCATCAATGACGGCCTAACATCATCAAGTGCTATGACGATCATCATTTTCGGGAGGACGTGAACTCCCATGGTATATGGTGGATAGGCGGCAGGAACCATTGAAGGCTATGTCTGAAAAGTGTTCCTTCTTGCATTTTCCTCATATTCCAAGTCCGGCTTGTTGCAAGAGCTACTGAGTTAAGTGCTCTGTGCACACTGTGAGCTGTGTGTCTCATCCGTTTTGATCCTGCTTCGATATCCCGCTTGTTTACGATGAATGATGATATCGTATGACAGGGAACAGTTGGCTGTGTTCACTTTCTGCGCGGTTTCGCCTTATGTCTTTTGGCGTGTGCTGAGACTGCTACGATGGGGACTACAGTTACCTTTCTTTGTTTGGGAGATGAGTTGGTAATTCGGATGATTCCACTGGCACGGGCGGTTGAGCAATTATGGATTTTAATTCGTTTGCTGTGATACCGAGGCCTTCCATAACCAATAACCAATAACCTTTAAGAACTCGTTTTCTTGTTAATGTCATCATCGGTACTTGTCAAGGCAACTGTTCACATGGGATCTATGGACACGACTGTTCCGGGTCTTGTCTCAGTGTCTGTCCTTTATTTGAGGAAAAATCTGGAAAATGCCTACAATGTAAACATCTTGGCTATACCTGTAATGATACTTGTCCCGATGGTAATTTTGGGCTACAGTGCGAACAGATGTGTTCTGATGGTTGTGACATCATATGTACTCTCAAATGTACGGACAACTGTTTCAACGACACCTGTCAACAGTCGATCGGGAATCTATACATGCAAGAGAACATTCTATGGGTCAGACTGCACTCTCAAATCTCCGGACAACTGTATAACGAAACCTGTGATTCCCACGTTCAGAAGAGTCTGCCGACTACAACAAGCCCAAGCATTTGGGCACTTTAATGTGTTTCTGTGCTAGACATGGTTCAGTTTTTGTGTTTTTTTAGTGAAGCCATGGCTCATATCTTAGCTTGTGTGTGCTGGCCATGGCTCATATCTTGGTGTGTGTCATGTTAGTCATATCTCATATCTCGGTGTGTCCGTGTTAATCATGTCTCATATCTTTATGTGTGTCTGTGTTTAGTCATATCTCATATATTAGTGTGTACCAGTGTTAGTCATATGTCATATCTTTGTGTGTGCATGTCTGTGTTTGTCACATCTCATATTCTTGTGTGTGCATGGCTATGTTAGTCCCATCTCATATCATTGTGTGTGCATATCTATGTTAGTCATATCTCTTATTTTTGTGTGCATGTCTATGTTAGGCATGTGTCATATCTTTGTGTGTGCATGTCAATGTCAGTTATATCTCATATCTTTATGTGCATGTTTATGTTAGTCATGTGTCATATATCTTGATGTGTGTCAGTGTTAGTCATGCCTCGTATCGCTGTGTGCATGTCTGTGTTAGTCACATCTCACATCTTTGTGCGTGCATGTCTGTGTTAGTCACATCTCATATCTTTGTGTGTGCATGTCTGTGTTAGTCACATCTCACATCTTTGTGCGTGCGTGTCTGTGTTAGTCACATCTCACATCTTTGTGTGTGCATGTCTGTGTTAGTCACCTTTAGTGACTCGGGCAGATGGTGCTCGTAAACCTGGGTTGGCCGACCATCTAAGGGCAGAATCCCCCTACAGAAAATACAATCTGCTTCCTTGCAGGAAGATTGGGGACAATCAAAGGCTAGGGAAAGCAAACCCGAATAAAATGCTGGCTGAAATCGGATGCACTGGGCCACTGGCGCAGAACACAGTGCAACGTATTAACGGGTGTTCAGTCAGAGTGGATCTGACAGACTCTAATTGTGATGTTCTGTCTGTGAGGGCGATCAACACACTTAGCCTGACAGCTGACTTCATGTGAGAGTCTGGAATCCTTACTTTGATTGAGTCCTGAACGCAGAGAGAGAGAGAGAGAGAGAGAGAGAGAGAGAGAGAGAGAGAGAGATAACAAACTATATTGGAAACAGCAGATAAATAAGGCAACCCAAAAAGCAAGGAGAAAATTATTATTTGGCTATTCTACGAAAGCTGTGTGAAACTACGTGGGGTTTGAGTGGGAAAATACTCAGTAAAGTTTACCAACAGAGTATACGCCCACATTTAGAATATGGATCATCTGCATGGTGCTCAGCATCAAACACCACACTGCAAGAACTGGATAAAGTATAAAACCAGGCACTTAGGGTCATCACAGGAGCAATGAAATCAACACTAATATTGGAGATAGAGAAATTGTGGAGGATGCCAGCACTGAGAGAACGGAGGGACACAAAGGTGCTGATACAGGCAGAAAAATTTGCTTGCGTGCCGAGACATTCAATGAAGGACCGATTCCAAAATCTTGCATTGGGACGACTTAAGAGAAGCAGTTTTATCCACCAAGCCAAGCGTATTAGTAGACAAACACCAGACATGCCAATAGTTGTTAACCCCCTACTGCCCATACCAGAACAGACTCCCTGGACAGATGAATCAGGATTATCGATACAAATACGGACAGAAGTGAAAGGAATAGTTGACAAAGAGGAACAGAATAATCTACAGCGAAAAACAATAACTCTCAGTTTCCTGGATGAAGAATACCCACAAGACCTATGGATTCGTATGTATACAGTTGGATCAGCACAGAATGCAGTAAAAAAAATGGGGGAGCAGGTGCATATATAGAGTACCCAAATAACACTAGGGATATGAATAAAATAGCAACAGGGAAATATTGTCACAATTATGATGCAGAAATACAAGAAATAAAGTTGGCAATAGAAAAAAACTGTTGAACAGTAATCTTAGCCCGCAGCCTGAAGTGTTTTTGACAGATGCGAGGTCAGTACTTCAGGCACTACAATCCAGAAAATTACAAAATCTGCAGACCTTATTGACTGAACTCTGCAAGCACCACAGGGTTGCCCTGCAGGGGATCCCATCTCACTGTGGAATACCAGGAAATGAGAAAGCAGATCAGTTTGGCAAAGGAAAGTTCAACAGGCACACAACTAGATACACCGGTTACATACCATCATAAGAAACATATAATCAAATCAATCAGAGGACCACATGCCCCAAATCAGGATGCCTTTCATAAAATGAATAGATATGCACAAGTTATCATTATACGCCTAAGAACAGGACACAATCGACTCCATAGTCACATGTATACAAAATTCAAGATCGGCACCTCAACTACTTGTACATGTGGACAGGCGCTCCAGACTGCTGAACACATACTTCAAGACACTGAATATAGTAGACTGAGGAAAATCCATTGGTCCATAGATACAACACTACAGACAAAACTATATGGGCCACTGCAACAGAAACGAGACAAAAGAGACATTTGAAAGTGACAAACTGAAGGCAGGTTGATGGTCTACCTGCAGACCAGTGGTCGTGAGTTTGGCCTTGGCAACAATGATGTTTCTCTCACCTGCTCACACGCAGTTCGACATGGAAACATCGTTCGAGCTCCGGGTCAATTATTTTATTCTTCTTCTTTCTCTACTGCCACTTTCCTTCCTCATCTGCCTTTCAGCGTCGAGGGGAGATACAATTTGAGGTAATTATTTTATTGTCTGCTACTAATCGTGCATTTACAGTGAGTTATCTTCGTGTCTGTTCTGAATTGGAGCAGCAGCAAAGTTGTGGTTAGAGATCTGGTGGATCTGAATCTATGGCTTCCAGATTCACCGAGCCTTCGCATTCACTTGGTTCTGTGTTTATTTTTCCGGGCAAGAGATATGGCACTGTCGTTATACTGACCAAGTTATCAATAATATGTACCGTGGACAAAAAGTCAAGGGTACAAACACCGCATGTGAAGCCCAGTAGCTGAAGTCTGGCATCATCTAGGCAACCAAGCAGTTGTTATGTTGCTCATTTTTAAAGCGGTCGCCATCTTGTTGCCTAACTTCCTTAACGTGTTTAACCCGGAACACTATTTCTTTCAGAAAGGGGAGGTAACTATTGAAGGTCAACAGTTCATCTTAAGTCACGATGGAAGATCTAAACGAGATGCTCCCTCACACTCGCCAGCATCCGAAGATGTCACATACACACTGACCCCAATAAAACCAAATAGAATCGCCTTCGATTATTACCATGACGCCCGTGAGTACATTTCTGTGACCCTGTCAGCATTTAGGAAATAACTAATTTAACTGTCCCCATTATAAACTTGTTCTCTCACAAAACATTCTGCTTGTTGAGAAGAAAGTATGTATACCTGCCAGGGACCTAAAGGTTAATGTGTTCACATTATATTTTTGTGATTATCTAATCTTGACAAAACGTTTTCATATTAAATTGTCAATGTTAAGAACTAGGTTTGTTGAAAATAAATTTACTTGATCACTTTACCCTTCTGTCTTTCAGCGTCGAGGGAAAGTGGAGATTAAGCTCTCTGTAGTTTGACTCACACATCACGTTATGTGTAGGAAGCAGTTGTTTTTCCTGTCCATAAATTATTTTACTTATATTGCTGAGGGGGTCTTCCTCTACGTTTTCTGTAGTTGTATCTGATAGTTCATGTTTGATGTGAGATATTGTTTGTTGGTAACACCGTCACATGTTCAAACCATTTCGTTTGTTCTTTCTCGATAAAACTCCAAATATGTGATATTCCCTTTTTCCATATTTCTAGGTAGGAAATCTTGACACAAGTAATTGAAGTAGAAACACGTGAGCTTGTAGAGAGTCTACAAGAAAAATAGGAAAATTAATTCACTGGTTAAGGATAGTTGAAAGCAGGAGATTTGTAGGGGAGAAGCTGAGGGATGGTAGTCAAAGTTAACAAAACTAGATCGTTGATATTTTGTGTGAAATTTTATCTCTAATCTCTCCTCTAAACCTCACAAATATTCTCACTAATCTCTTCTTTAAACCACACAAATGTTCTCTTTAATCTTTAATATAATCCTCAAAAATGTTATCACTAATCTCTTCTCCAAATTTCAAAAATGTTCTCTTTAATTACTTCTCTAAACTTCACAAATGTTCTCACTAATCTCGTCTCCAAACACACACAAATGTTATAAATAACCTCTTCTATTTACCTCACAAATGTTCTCACTAAGCTTTACTCTAAACCTCACAAATGTTCTCACTAATCTCTTCTCAAAACGTCACAAATGTTCTCACTAATATCTTCTCTAAAAACAACAAATGTTCTGACTAATCTCTTTTCTAAACCACAGAAATGATTTTTTTTCAAATCTCCTCTCAGAACCTCACAATTTTTTTCTCTAATTTCTTCTCTAAACCACCCAAATATTTATACTAATCTTTTTTTTCTAAACCTCCCAAATAATTATACTAATCTTGTTTTTTTTTCTAAACCTCACATATTTTCTTACTAATCTGTACACTAAATTACTCAAATGATCTCACTAATCTCTTTTCTAAACTTCGCAAATGTTCTCACTAATCTCTTCTATAAACCTCACAAATGCTCTCTCTAATCTCTTCTCTAAACCTCACAAATGTTCTCTCTAAACTCTTCTCTAAACCTGACAAATGTTATCACTAATCCCTTCTCTAAACCTCACAAATGTTTTCACTAATCCCTTCTCTAAACCTCACAAATGTTCTCTCTAAACTCTTCTCTAAACCTCACAAATATGCTACATTTTATGATCTCATTCAGCGACGAAAGTCGAGCTGGAAGATGCGAAGTCTAACCATCCCAACGTACCTGGACCCCCCTCTGATCTGCGAACAGACAAATCATCAGTTCCCTCATCTCAGACCCGCCATCGTCGACAGGCTGGATCGGCCACTCCAATCTTCATCGACGTGGTGGCAATCGTTGATTTCGCCTCCTACAGCCGGTTCCTGGCCCGCCATAAGACAAGAACAGAAACCCTGCAGGCCATGAGAGAGTATTATGCTTTTATTTTGAGTGGCGTAAGTATCTTGTCTGTCGTCACTTCCGATTTGTGGTGCTATTTTATAGTCAACTACAACGTATCCCAGTAACCACGCCTTCCATTATTGTTCCTTCCTGCCCGCTGTGTCCTTTAACGTGGCCACGGTACTTTAATTTCCACTCTAGAATATTGTTTAGAGGCCAGATCTTTTTATTGTATAAATCTTGTCATATGTCTTCATTGCTCTTGTCATTATCCCAGATATTCAAAGTTTGTAGAAACATGTCTGGCTATTAACTGTTGATGATATTGTTGTTGTTTTTGTTTTGTTTTCTTTCTATGTAATTTTTCTTAGTTTCCTGTATCGTTAGATGAAAGTCACTGCGTTTTTTAACACAACTATCTCTTTTAATCGTTTTTCTCTGTTTGAGAAGAGAGCTGTATCATGAGGATACATCATGATATCATGAGTGTGCCTGAGTTCTATAATTATGTTGCCATTTATTGTGAGAAAGGGTCTAACTTCACTAGTCTGTCACCGTTTCTGACATTTCTCATGATGTTCTCAGCATAGATGTTCAACAGTTA
Source organism: Megaustenia siamemsis (assembly GCA_032433765.1). Classification (NCBI taxonomy): domain Eukaryota; kingdom Metazoa; phylum Mollusca; class Gastropoda; order Stylommatophora; family Ariophantidae; genus Megaustenia; species Megaustenia siamemsis. The sequence continues at coordinate 76,059,137 of JAVIAB010000024.1, read as the reverse complement.
TAGAGAAACGATACAACCATGCGTAATCCATTTTTGTACTTTTTACATTTTTTCACAAAAATATTTGTATGTCTAAAGACATTTTGTTAATGTAATAGAGTACAGATTGAAATATGTCAGAGCGCCAACTAAAATAAGCAGAGTGACCCCCATGATCCGTGGCATGAACTGATAGCTGTTATTTATTACTAGTTTACCGCTTTAGAGACATCTGCCCACCCGTGGTCACCAATATTTGACTCATGTGTTGATGTTCTCATTCATTGCAGGTGGACTTGAAATACAAATCTATAGTCAGTGATAAATACAGCTTTCATGTTCGCCTGGTCAAAATTATCATTTTCGAGGTAAGTTGGCTAGTTATTTCATATTGTAAGTGTCTGTTGAGCCATATGTGAGTGTATGGTCCTAGTCTCTGTATAAATACAAAAACATTCATACATACCTGGACATAAACCATACTATCGTGCACATGGAAACGTTGTTACACTCACCATCAGCTCCTTAAAATCAAGTCTACAAATTTTGTTTATCAGAAATTCAATTAATTGTTTTTTTCGGAACTACGCAGTTTGATCGAGGTCCCTTGCTGGTTTCCGTAGAGAGAAATCGTAAATAAAAATCCCAACCGGTGTAGCCGGGATTTAAACCCACGACTTCTCTGTCTCGAGGACGGCGTCTTGCCTCGAGACCAGCCAGTCCCCCAGGAAGAAAATGAAATCATTTAAAACAAAATGATGAACTGTACTTTAAGTAATAAATGTGTTGAAAGAAACACAGACGTGTCCACTGGACGGAGAACACAATTTACAAATGTCGATTACACGCGGGGAAGCATAGCCGACTCTGAGAGTGCCTTCAAATATTGTACACTCATGGATGACCGCCTCTGGGGCTCCACTTCCACATCTAGTGGAATTACGGTGGACCTACGTTGGACTTACAGTGGACATACGGTGGACTTAATGTGGACTTGGAAGTGTGGTTCATTTTAACAGCGACTGTAAACAGATTATAGTGAAAGAAAGCAAAAATAAAGGACTCAGCCTTAAAAGCAAAAAGACAGAGGAAATGGTAACAACAAAGAAAAAGATATCACAGCAGTGCAAAATAAAGACAAGTGGAACAATATTAAAACAAGTAAATGAATTTAAATATTTGGGAACTTTGTTAATCTCAGACGGTAGATGTACAACAGAGTTGAGATGCAGAATGGCTCAAGTAAAATCAGCTTTCCAAAAAAAATGAGAAGACACTGTGCAACACATTTTTGACAATAGAAACAAAAAAAAAGAGTTCTTAAATGATATGGAGAGTCAGTCTTAATATATGGATGTGAATCACGGACAATAGGACAACAAACAAGAAAATCATTGGAGTCGGTAAAAATGTGGTTTTACATAAGAATGTTGAGAATACAATGGAAAGCAAAGAAGAGTAATGAAAACGTTCTTAAAGAGGCCAAAGAAAAAAGAGAGCTAATTTCCAATATTAGGAAGAAATAATCATCATTTTTTGGCCATGTAATGAGAAGAGAACAAATGGAATATATTGTAACAACTTGGAAAATTGAGGGACAAAGAGATAGAGGGAAGCAAAGAGAAAAAATACTAGACAGCTTAAGAGAGTGGCTTGGCAGAAGATCAACAACACAAATTATAAATAACTGTGGAAATAGAAAGTTGTGGAGAGACATGGTCAACTGCGCCAGCAGGCCTTGTACTTGATAATGATATAATCTGTGCAGTTTCAAGACAATATCGTTAAACCTCTCACATCTCTCGACCTATTTTTATCTTGCAACTATCACAACCGTCATTATATCGACATTTACAACTAACACAACCGTCATTATATCAACATTTACAACTAACACAACCGTCATTATATCAACATTTACAACTAACACAACCGTCATTATATCAACATTTACAACTAACACAACCGTCATTATATCAACATTTACAACTAACACAACCGTCATTATATCAACATTTACAACTAACACAACCGTCATTATATCAACATTTACAACTAACACAACCGTCATTATATCAACATTTACAACTAACACAACCGTCATTATATCAACATTTACAAATAACACAACCGTCATTATATCAACATTTCCAAATAACACAACCGTCATTATATCAACATTTCCAAATAACACAACCGTCATTATATCAACATTTCCAAATAACACAACCGTCATTATATCAACATTTCCAAATAACACAACCATAATTAGAAAAACACGTAGAACTAACACACATCTCTTTACCTGAACACTTACAACTAACACAGCCCTCATTACCAAAACACGTAGAACTAATATACATCTCATTACCTCAACACTTAGAACTAACACACATCTCATTACCTCAACACTTACAACTAACACAGCCCTCATTACCAAAACACGTAGAACTAATATACATCTCATTACCTCAACACTTACAACTAACACAGCCCTCATTACCAAAACACGTAGAACTAATATACATCTCATTACCTCAACACTTACAACTAACACAGCCCTCATTACCAAAACACGTAGAACTAATATACATCTCATTACCTCAACACTTACAACTAACACAGCCCTCATTACCTCAACACTTACAACTAACACAGCCCTCATTACCTCAACACTTACAACTAACACAGCCCTCATTACCTCAACACTTACAACTAACGCATCCCTCATTACCTCAACACTTACAACTAACGCATCCCTCATTACCTCAACACTTACAACTAACGCATCCCTCATTACCTCAACACTGACAACCAACACAGTCCTCATTACCTCAACACTTACAACTAACACAGCCCTCATTACCTCAACACTTACAACTAACGCATCCCTCATTACCTCAACACTTACAACTAACGCATCCCTCATTACCTCAACACTGACAACCAACACAGCCCTCATTACCTCAACACTTACAACTAACGCAGCCCTCATTACCTCAACACTTACAACTAACGCAGCCCTCATTACCTCAACACTTACAACTAACACACACTTCATTACCCCAACACTTAAAACCAACACAGTCCTCATTACCTCAAACACTCAATCTATAGTTAACCCGATCCAATCAATACCCCCCCCCCCCCCAATTATTATTTATATTGTGATAATCCTGTCTACAATATTATGTTCTGGTGACCAAGTATGTAGAGTCAAACAGACATCTTTTCTATAAATGACACACTAAGGTTACACGACTGGAAATGTATCTGTTTGAATAAGAAAATCATAGATTCTCGACAGCACGACTTCCTGACAGTTCCTATTGTAAAATCAAAACATCTCTATTTCATTTGTTATTAATTTTTGTTGTATTATTGTAATTAATAATTTCATTAATAAAAAAGTTATCCAATTTTTAGATGTCAACAGGACCTTGATACTACTTTCTACTCATCATGCACTTCTGGACATCTACGGTTGTCTCGTCATTAATTTGGCATCCCTCAACCGCCTAAATAAGTAGATGAAACCCTTTAATTATTCACTATAAAACTATACTGTGTGAAAATTGAAGCCTTTGAAATGTGGATTTATAGAAGAATAAGGTAGAATTGGATGGAAACAAAAGAGAACAAACGATGAAGTTTTAAAACAACTAAAAATAAAAAGAGAACTGCTGATCACAATTAAGACAAGACAAATTAAATTTTTGTGGCATGTTAAAAGGCACAACAGCCTACTAAAAGTAATATTGGAAGGAAAAATACAAGGCAAAAGAGGCGGAGGCAGACCAACACTAACATGGACGAGTAACATCAAAAGATGGACAAGTCAATTTATGTCAGCCTGCACCACCAAAGCAAGAAACAGAGTAGAATGGCGATCCATGGTAGCCAACCTTCATTGCGGAGAGGGCACACGATGATGATGATGATAAAACTATCACAACAAAGCATCTCCATATAGTAGAGCGCTTACCTCTGACGAGTTGTCACGTGATTGTAAGCTGATGGGGTGGACTTACGGTGGACTAATAGTAGTATAGTAGCAGTAATAATAATAGTAGTACTTATATCTTTTTATTATTTTTCTTTTCAACTCCCTGTAGAACATAGGTCTTCAATAAACGCTTTCCAAGCCGTTCTGTTTCTTGCCATTCTGTTAAGATCATTCTATGTCTTCCCCATCATCTTCATCTCTGCTTCCATCTGTCTTCTCCAAGAACATTTCGGTATTTCTCTTTTTCTCTTCCCCTATGGATTAAAAAAAAAAAAGAGCCTGTAGTGTAATATTCTCTGTTGGCTTCCGCAGTGTGTATCCTATGCAGCTCCATCGTCTTCGCTGTATTACTTTATCCACTGCTATTTGACTGGAACTTTCTCATAAATAAACGTTCGTGATTTTGTTCAACAAATTCCATCCTTTTATTTTGTGATAGCATCCATTAATGAAGGTGTATCTTCGTTAATTTATGTTTGCTGTTCTCCAGGTTTCACAGCCATATAATAGGACTGAATTAACATTGAGTTGAACATTTTAAATTTTGTATTTAACCTAATTTCTTAGGATTTCCATATAATTTACTTCTCCGGAATACGTCATATATCTCTTGGACAGGGACCCCTATATCTTTCCTGGATGTCGAATTTACCTGTTTCCTCTCTTATCTTGTCAGTATCTCACTAAAAATAAACATCTTCATATTCTACTTGAGAAGACATCCCGTCCACAGGTAAACACGTGTTCAGCCACAAATGTCTTCAATGAAGTAAATACTTGCAGGAAACGATCTCCAGTCAGTTTTTGAATCAAATAACAACTTCTAAACGATTTCTGTTTGTTTCATTTTATCATAGGATGCTACCTCAAGTTCTTACACAGAAAACTATCGAGTTAACACTTCGCACGTCATTGAAACCGGTACTGCCTTTAGCCATTTAATAACTCAAGCTAAAGATTTTGGTCGTAACTTATTTGGCGATTACGACCACGCAATGCTTTTCACGGGGTAAGTGTTTGTAGTAACCACACTACCTTAAAGCCCTTAACTTACGACTGACTTAGCAGGTCGGTAAGGGATAATTGTATTTATGCTCGGAGAAATACATAGAATATGGAGATCAAAGTAGCAACGATAAACATATGCGGAATAAAAAATAAAGAAATCGAACTTATAGAAGAAATGACAAAAAGGAAAATTAAAATACTAGGATTAGCGGACACCAGAGTAAAAGGACAACAGATAAAGAAAACACACATGAACTACACGAAAATATTCTCGGGAGTCGACAACACAGAAAGAGCAACACATGGAGTAGGTTTTATCATCGACCCAGAACACGCAAAGAACATTCTAGAAATAAAATACTATTCAGAAAGAATTATCTCAATTAAACTGCTAGAAGACGATCGAAAAACAAATTACATTGAAATCTATGCACCATGCAACAACAATGTAAAAGACAGCGAAGAATTCTACGACACATTGAGTGAAATTATTAACAAGATTGACGAAAGCGACGACATGTTAGTGATGGGAGATTTTAATGGAAGGCTTGGGAAACGCAACAGTGAGAACAGTGACATCTTAGGACCCTTTGGCGATAAAACAGCTGAAATAAACGAAAACGGAAGCAGACTGCTGGAACTATGCAATCAAAACAATTTATTTATCACCAACACATTCTTCAAACACAAAGAGTCGCAAGTATACACCTGGTACAAATGGAATGACACAACATGCAGAAGCCAGATAGATTTTATACTAACAAGAAAAGAGAACAAGAAAAGAGTAACCGACAGTAGAGCAATCCCAAATATTACAGACGACACGGATCACAAGATGGTTATGATCACACTAAGACAGCCAAAAATAAAGAGAAAACACGAAAACAAACAAAAGAAGCGAAAAGAACAGACAATAAAAATAAAACAATTAAACGATCAAGAAACAAGGAAAACCCTAGAAGAAAAAACTCAGAGAGGAATTCAAGAAACTCCCTAACGAAGTAGGCACAGTAGAAGAAGAGTGGAAACAATTTAAGGAAACAGTAACTAACATCTCTAAAACAGTTTGTGGAACGAAGCTAAGAACAAAAGAAGGGAAAAAGAGCACCCCGTGGTGGAACGAAACAATCAGAGAAGCAATTAAAGAAAAGAAGAAAATGTTTAAAAATTGGAGGGAGAACAAGAACCAAGAAAAATATGAAAGATATGCCTTAGTTCGAAAAAGAGTTAAAATGCTGATCAAAGAAGCTAAGCAAAGGAATTGGACAGAATTCGGACAAAACATGAGCAGGGACTTCAAGACAGCCACAAGAGATTTCTACAAAGCAGTAAAAGCCACAAGAGCGAGAAAAGAAAACCATGATCCTACTGAGCTGATAAATGACAAAGACGGACAACCAATATCAAACAACCAACGTATGCAACAGAGATGGAAATAATATTTTGAAGACCTGTTAAACATACCAACTACCAACAAGACAACAAAAACCACACTAGAACTCACAAATACTGAACCCAACATCATGAAAGGGGAAATAGAAGAAGCAATCAAATATGCACCAAGAAACAAAGCACCAGGGATAGATAACATTCCAATAGAAATAATAGCAGCAGCGGGAGAAACAGGAATGCAATGGCTGCACAGAATATTTAATGCAGCATGGCACCAACAACAAGCCCCAGAAGACTGGCAACAGGCAATCATCATACCAATATGGAAAAAGAAAGGTAGCAAAAGAGACTGCAATCAATATAGAGGTATATCTCTGCTCAGCCATGTAGGAAAGCTATACGCCAAAATCTTGGAAAAAAGACTGAGACCAATAATAGAACTACAATTAAGCGATTCTCAAATGGGGTTCCGAAAAAACAGAGGATGTACCGACGCACTATTCACACTAAAACAGCTTGCAGAAAAAACGACAGAACACAACCAAAACTTATACATAGCCTTCATTGACCAGGAAAAAGCATTCGACAGAGTCAACAGAGAACAACTGTGGGAGATACTAACAACATACGGAGTAAGCCAACATCTAACCAACATTATTAAAAGTCTCTACGCCAACAGCAGCTGCAGGGTCAGAACAGCAACAGGCTACACAGACCACTTCGAAGTTAGATCAGGTGTAAGACAGGGGTGCGTACTATCCCTCTACTGTTTATTACATACATGGACCATATATGCAAGCTAGCCAACCCATCAGAGACAGAGGAGATCAACGAGCTCCTATTTGCAGACGACCAGGCACTAATACATGAAACAATAGAAGACCTACAAGAACACTTAAACAAACTCAACATCTTAGGAACAAAATACAACATGAAAATCAACATCAACAAAACAGAAGTCATGAATGTCGCCAAAAATAAACAGAACATCAACATAACTATAGAAGGCAGACAACTAAAACAAGTAGAGGAATTCAAATACCTAGGAAGTCTAATGACAAACGACAATTCCCAAACAGCAGAGATAGAATCAAGATGCAACAAAGCTTGTCAAATCATCGGACAGTTATCACCACTATTGTCCAACAAGGAAATAACTCTGGAGGCAAAACGAGCACTATACAATACAATCTTCATTCCAACGTTGTGCTACCAATGCCAGACCTGGACTCTAGATGCAAGAACAATAAGAAAAATAACCTCTACAGAGATGAAATGTGTTAGACGAATGACAGGAAACAGTCTGAGAGATAAGATCAGAAATGTAGAACTGAGAAAAAAGCTAGGAATAGCCCCAGCCATAGAATATATAAGGAAACAACAGATAAAATGGTTCGGCCACGTGACAAGGCAGAAAGAACAAAACACAACACAACGAGCCTTCAACAAACGTTGTGAGAACAACAGACCCAAGGGTCGACCACGAAAAAGATGGATCGATGGAATATTAGAAGCACTAGGAAACATAACAGCAGCAGAGGCGAACAGAAGAGCAAAAGACCGCAAATTATATCTCCCCTCGACGCTGATAGGCAGATGAGGAAGGAAAGACGAAGAAGAAGAAGAAGAAGACCACGCAATGCTTTTCACGGGGTAAGTGTTTGTAGTAACCACACTACCTTACGACCACACACATCATCTGTCAAGGAATTAATGATTTTAGTCAGCAATTATAATTACCACCTCACAACCATGACTACGTGTTTCGTGTTTGTTGCACGCTTCCCTAACCACTAACATTACATCTTTATTTTGTTTCCTTCTTGTGTTGTCTCTGTGTTTTCTGAAGAAGACAGCATTTAGGCCGAACCGTCAAATATTTTATATTGTTCTTGTTTGTAAAGCTGTCACCATTCTTTGTTGGAGTGTATGTTACCCCGTCCCTCCCTTCTGTTCCCTTGTACCACAGAAAATCGTACCAGGGAACAGAAGGGTGACAGGATGTAAAATACACTCTGCAGCACTTCATATATTTAACTGTCCCCACTTAAAACTGCACAATACACCACCAGGGTCAATGGTTGTAGTTAGCGCACTTACCCTAGCTCTACACAATCCTATTTACATGTTGAATGTCTGTAGTTACCACACGTACCCTAGCTCAACACGACCCTATTTACCTGTTGAATGTCTGTAGTTACCACACTTACCCTACCTCTACACAGCCGTCGAAATGTATTGATTGCCTCGGGAGTATATTGCTTCGTTTTCACATAGCGCTTTGTAAGAAGGTTGTAAATCGTCTCATTTGTGGGAGCGTCGAGCACAAGATCCCCTCCGTTGAACGCCCGCAGGCTTCCAGCTTGTAAAGCCACCGGATCGATTGGGAGGGATTCAAATCTATTTCCTTGTAGCTTCAGCCCACCTCCAGTCGCGCGCTATGGCTAGTTTATAACCCTTTGCAAGAAGCCGAATTCTCTCTCTGTTGGCCTGCATAGCCTCCAGGTCTCGATCCAGGTCTCGGGTTATGTCTTTTTTATGTCTATCACCACCAATTTTGGATCTGTTGGAGTCGTTGACCTCCCCGATGACCTTGGCGACAAGGTTCGAATCATTAAGATCGAGCGTACTCGGAGGTATAAATCCATAGAACTTAATAACCTCGATATCAAGGTCCTGGTCGAGGTTCACAAACATAGAAGATGGAAACTCCTCACGTGCCGTGGCAGGTGCTTCTAATGCCATCGGCTGTGACCTGGGCGCGATTGCTGGGGCGTCGACAATCTTTCGGAGCCCTTTAGTCTGGTCAGTACTTGTGTTAACTGCTTTTGCGTTTCTGTGAGGATCGGCCTCAATAGTTTGGCGGCATCTTCCTGTAAACTGAGTTCGCCTAGCGCTTCGTTTTGGAAGTGTTGCCGCAGCCGATCTCGATTCGCTAGATATTCTTTAACTCGTCTATCGCGTTCTTCCTGGCTCGAGAGCTCCCATCGAGACCATACTGGTTAGGTCTATGACGCAGAATCCGTGCTGCTCAGCAGTACACTCAGTGCAGAACTTACGAAATTCTTTGATTGACATGTCCCCGCTGACATAGCTGTCGTGTATAGTGCGTAAGTCCTTGCTTTCCTGTTTGAATAGTATAATCCTATTCATGTTAGAGCAGACTGCATGCCGTGGAACTTTAATGAGATTTTGTGATTCGATAAAACGAGCCTACTCCTGCATGTCGGCCCAAGCAGAAATACTGTTCCATGGCCGCTTGCTATTCATGCATGACGTCATCAAAGAGCATGATAGTACGTTAGTTTGTGCTCAGCCTCTCTGGAGGCAGTATATCGTCTGACTCCCTATGAAACGTGGCCACCTCTTTTCCAGTCTTTTCATTCAACTCCGCCGCCCAGTCTTGCAGCCATTGATATCTATCCTGCCACAGAGACTTTGAGTACACATGAAGTCGGTCATACTTTAAATGCCCCTTGCGCAGAAGCAGATTGAGCATTAAATTGGCCTTTCCGCATTCTGAAGGCCCTACGATGACGCAACGAATACTACTAGGGAGTAACCAATGGTGGTGCGGGGCGGTTTGCCTTGCCCCAAAGTCGAGAATTTCCATATGGACTTTGCCGCTATCAATGTAGATACAATGTATTGCCTTCGCTGCAAACGTCCAACACAAACTTCCAACGAGAAGACGGTGACTCTAAAGAATGTACGACCTGCCAATAAGGGCATCTGTACTGTCTGTGGCGCTAAGAAGAGCCAGATTCTACCTCTTCGACGGGGCGCTGGCCTGCTTAATAACGCAATGAATATCCTACCGTTGCCAGAGATGCATATACGTCTGCCCAAGGGTATACCATCTGAGGATGTCCCAGGCGGCTCGTTTCAAAACAGCGGGAAGTACTGCTTTTGTGACCCTTTCACCAAACTCGAGAAAAGATTGGCCCAGGGTTACCGTGGTGTCAACCAGCTCGATCAGGCTTGTTTGAATCACGACGTGGCGTATGCTACCAACAAAGATACCGCAGACCGAAATAAGGCCGATGATGTACTTGCCGCGGCTGCGACGAAGATTGTACTATCAGACGCCCTCCCTGAATGGGAGAGAAAGGACGCCAAGACTGTAACTGTTATTATGGCGACTAAATCACGTTTTGGGATGGGGCATCATTCGCGTTTTTGATTTAGATACGTGGGGTATACATATTTGCGAAGATGGGGGTAAAGAACATGCAGCAGCAGAACCCAGAAACATTTAGGGGCCTCTCCGATGAGGATCTTCAGGCTCTGGCGCCGGGGGATTTCGTGAGAATCTGCCATGGTAACGACAACTTCTGGGTCAAGCTGACTTATATAGATGCACTAATGCCTGACGACAGCGCGTGCTGTGTGCTTCGCTATAGTGGAGAATGTGTTACTAACTGACACATTCAAGCTCGGAGAGCAAATTCGATTTAAAGCGAGTGGTATAGTACATGTATATATCTAAACGGACGCACTCCTGGATGGGGCTACACGTTCGATTGCGTTTTGGAGCTGTGTGACACTCTGATAACTGTATTCTGCAGCTATGGAGAGTGAGCTAGCACGTATATACTTCAGCCCTAAGGGCTAATGGCGAGGGGTTGGGGCTGTTAAGAAACTTGATACGATGGCTAAGGTTTCTGAAAGTGAGGCCCGAAAATGGTTGGAACGTCAGACAATATGGGAACTCTACAAGCCTTCGCCCAAATACATTCCGCGGCCTCATTTCGATGAAGATAGACCGAATGCCGTGCACCAACTCGACGTGCTTTATTTGCCATACGATCGCGTTGGTCGTAAAACTGACAAGTATGCCTTGACTGTAGCGGACGTCGCGAGCCGTTGAGGCCTAGCCAATGAATATACTCTACCCGGAAGACGGCCAAATACACGAGGTTGAACCATTCTAGCAAATCGACTATGATCCAGACTTTCCGTGGGTCAGAGATGGTAAGACCCTGGCTAGAATGGATCGTTAAGGCATAACCTAGGCGCCAATCGGCAGTCGTGATAGCAACCTCAGCTGCAGCTATCGATACTTCTACAACATCGTTGAGAACAAGCACTTCCTTGTTTTCTGTTCCGGGTATGAGGACCTCGATGTTTTGCTTCCTGCTGTCCTTAGGATAATACAACAGAGGCACTGGGGCATCCTGGAACTGTTCCTTATGATGATACAACAGAGGCACTGGGGCATCCTGGAACTGTTCCTTATGATGATACAACAGAGGCACTGGGGCATCCTGGAACTGTTCCTTATGATGATACAACAGAGGCACTGGGGCATCCTGGAACTGTTCCTTATGATGATACAACAGAGGCACTGGGGCATCCTGGAACTGTTCCTTATGATGATACAACAGAGGCACTGGGGCATCCTGGAACTGTTCCTTATGATGATACAACAGAGGCACTGGGGCATCCTGGAACTGTTCCTTATGATGATACAACAGAGGCACTGGGGCATCCTGGAACTGTTCCTTATGATGATACAACAGAGGCACTGGGGCATCCTGGAACTGTTCCTTATGATGATACAACAGAGGCACTGGGGCATCCTGGAACTGTTCCTTATGATGATACAACAGAGGCACTGGGGCATCCTGGAACTGTTCCTTATGATGATACAACAGAGGCACTGGGGCATCCAGGAACTGTTCCTTATGCCGCTGGAATAAGAGCTCCTGTGACCGATCGCGGACCTTGATGCGTGAGACCAGTATACCCTTTGCGTCAAAGCTTCAACAAACCTATTCCACGGAAGGCGGCCTCGGAGAGTCTTGCGCATCTCCTTGCACTGGACCTCATCAGACTGGAGACGGATACGCTTTTTCATGGCTTTCAGCTCCTCGTCTTTTGCCCTGTGATCAACCGTAACTTCTTCGTAGTAGCCGCAGGTTTCTCGTAGTCAGCCGTGGGGCATCCCACCAGCGATCGGTGGCGGCTGGCCTTGATCACCGCAACATATGACCTGGACCCCACGTTGATCGAGCCACCCCAGGAACGTTTCCAGGATAGGCTTTGGCACAGTGCAGACTTCATCCCAAATGATGACACGGGGAATTTATTTTTCGCCCAGGAGATCAGGCGTCCAATCGACATCTGGAATCCGTGGACCCTTCTGATTACTACCAGATACATGAAAAGAATCCCTTATCTTTCGGGAGACAAATTCTATAACCTCTCCCTCACCCCCTACGGACATCAACACTTCCTCTGTAGAGGTCCAATCCCGGTTTGCCTTCCAAACTGTAATAGGTCTCTTGTATTTTTTCTGCAACGCTGCTAGGTCTTCCGCAGTCGCCTTAGCTCGTCTAGTCCCGCACCAACGGAAGAAGCTATGGTAGGTCTGTGCTGTAACACCCCAGGTCCGCATCTCCTTGGCCAGACGATGGGTATGGGTTAAGACGATAGGATCTCTCTCACGGAAATACTCAATCGCTCTCGTTGTCTTACCCGAACCGCCACCCCCATTCAGATAACAGAATCGATGCCTCGACAGTGGATCATCGTAGCGAGGCGCCGTGCTATTCTCCATAACTGACAAAACGTAAGTCTCATACTGGCTGATATACTCAGGCTTGGGGAGGTAGGCGGCGTGCTCCTTTGGCGCTTATAGCTGATCCCCTTTGTCACGCCACTGGGCCGGGCCTACACGCATTACGCGGGTCATCACTTCGCAGTTGGTTCCACAGTTGGTGCATGGGCGGTCAGATTGTTGCCAATGCCGAATATATCGGCATACGCAACAGTTAGGATTGGTTTTATCATAGACAGGTGTCCATGAAATCTGCCATGACGCTCGCGCGTATGCCGCGACCCCCTCGAGCTTATGCAGCGCCGTTTCCTGGATATACATGCTATCAGTAGCAACCCGGACAGCAGCTGTGGGCTCAAATCTGGCCACCATTGACACAAGGTTGATATGAGCATAGGCTAACATGTTGGCGCGCAAATTCGCGTACTGAGGCTGACTGCCATCGTAGTAGGTGAGTATCCAACCGAGAGGGCACTTCCCTGGAGCTCCGACCAGAGTGCCACTCTGCATGGTGTCGAAAAGCAGATAGTCGTGCTCCCCCTGGTCGGGGCTAGCCTTCGGGTCAGTCTTTTGCATCCAGCCTTCTTTCCTTGTGTAAATTATCCAAGGATTGCACAGCAAACATCGCGACCCTCCAGCAGCCAGACCTCCTCTTGCTTCTCGAATACCAACAGGGCCTCGCGGACTCTGAGACGGACAAGTAAGCCCGTCTCTACGAAGAAGGCAAGAAGCGTCGTCGGGACCCACCTCTTGTCCGCGAAGTGTTTCCCGTACCAAGCTGGAATGACAGGGTGACAATGGTCCATCCACTCACATTCCTGGACCTCAGCGAAGCCCGTTCCTATGTCGGTGGGGAGAGGACCATTGATGCTAACCCTGGCCATGCGGTGGCCGGGATGCCCGAACCGTTGGAACCATGGTGCCGCCTCGCCCTTGCCTAGAAAGCTGGCAGGGTATCATTCCTTCATATCGACGCAGACAACATCCTTGAGGGCGTAGTCCATCGAATTCTAGAGCCCACCATGCCCGTGTTCCACGCAAGCCTTTTGGACATCATCGCGAAAGCCTGCTGGGGTCTGCCTCCAGTTGTTTTTCTTCACAAGCCAGGCAGCATGGTTGTCGCCGAAAGACCGGATAGCGAGCGACTCCGGATCACCCAAGTCAATATTCTCCAATGAAACCACATTGCCCAAGCTTTGACAGGCCTTTATGAGCGTTTCTTGGTGTGTACACTTCCTGTATGTTCGACCGTCCCGAAGGACGAACAGGTCGAAATGAGATTTGGAGGAGGAACCACCTAGAAGCCAGACGGCGATTGGTGCTCCCCGTGTGGCTTCTCTGATGACCTCCCAAACGTCACCCTCATAGAAGTGGACCTCCCTGCTTTGCGGGAATTGCAGGTCCTTACCCAAAGCGTGGCCGTTGTGGACGATGAGTTCAATGTGACGATGTTCTCTTTGATATTTACCGCTGTTGTAGATAGTCTCGCATGCGATGTCCCGCAAGATGATGGCTCGTTTGATGATCCTCTATAGTCTAGCCACATCGTTGATCATGGCACCGTGTTCGTGGACTCGCTCTTCCCATTACCATATTTGGTGCCTTCTGGTGGGTGTTAGGCCTTGGCCTCGAAGAGCGTCTTCAAAGTGCTCTATCAGCCTCTGCGCAACACAGTTTAAGTCGCCGTCACGCATCGGGGCTAGATTGGCAGGGTCTGGGTCTCGGATGGTGTAGAGACCGTGCAGGACCGCGGACTGTTGGTAACCATTCTCATATTTGGCTTGTCGATCCCTGTTAACGCGCCAGGCTTCATGTGCCGAGAAATGCCACCATCTTTCTTCTCCTTCATCCGAATCGATTCCATCTTATCAACAATGGACCAGTCGAATCCGATAACCTCACCGTTCTCGCCCCGAATCGGTTCGTCACGAATAAATGTGATTTGACAGAGGAATCTACCCACCGGGAAAGATTGGACGAGCCGTGCAGCCCTCTCGTCAGTCATTCTGTAATTAGTATCCTCGATCTCTGGCCTCACACTATGTTCATACCAGGTAGAGTAAGTGCGAACGGCGCCGTCTACTTCAAACTCCTCCTTGGCCTGGGCAATGAGATCAACCCACGGCCTTCCCACTGGGTGTTGGATAGGGTGAGGTATCACCTTACCCAGATAAAAAAAATCGTAGGTCCTGCGTTAACCGCTTCCTCCCCTCTCTTAAGTGTATTGGTGCGATTTGGCGTTTACGAAATCTACGCCGAGCATCACGCTGCAGGGTAGGATTCTTCTTGGGATGCTTCTCATACCCAGAGACTCTGAGGGAAGCCTCAATCTCCTCCTTCAGTCGTTGCAACACAGCCTGCTCTGCCTCATTTGACACCCCCAATCTAAGTACGGGACGATTCTTCGTTTTAATAGCCCGAACTATTCTATTTCTTCGCTCCACCGCACGAGCCTCGAATAGTCTTCTGATGAGAACCGCTTTGACTCCGGACACAGGAAGCACGTATCGTCGTAAATTGGCTTTGAGTTCTACACCAGTAGGCATATCTGGTACTACACCAGTCGGTATATAAATTATGTAGCATATACATCTCTAATTGAAATTTTTGGCCATGCATACAGTGTGCGTTGTGCCTGTGATTCCCTCACGTACACCTGGTGCAGTCACAGGGTCTGCGATAAACAAGCGCCTGAGTTATTTATTCACTGGCAATCCACCCGACCTGAGAGACAAATCAGTTGGCGGAACGGCGGCTGGGGGATTCTCTTTCCATGCCTACACACTCACACCTAGTCCGATAGCAGTACAATTCGATGAGGCAGGCTGAACGGCTGCTGGTGAGCCACTCTCTCAACGGCGACCACTCACACACTAGACACATTTTGCATAGGGATGACTAAAAGATCATGTTAAACCGCCGTGACGGATTACAAGGTTGTATACTAGGATTGACCTTAGCTGTCAGTAAGGAAGGTAGAACTCATAAACTAAAGGCTCGTCACACAGTGGCAAATGGTTAGGGAGGGTCACTTGAGTGCAGAGAAGGAGTTTAGCAATATTAGATGTCATTTTTATCTGGAGAAAGAATAGTTGGCAGGGGTAAGGTTAACTGTCGGTCAAGGGACAGCAGTATAAAAGTTAGAGGGCAGACTTGAGCTTCCACTTCCACACTTAGACTTCGACTTAGGAACACACAGAGATAGCCACGCGCTAGGGACCGAAAGGAACACACTGAGATAGTCACAGAAGAACTTCAACTTAGGAACACACATAGA
Source organism: Megaustenia siamemsis (assembly GCA_032433765.1). Classification (NCBI taxonomy): domain Eukaryota; kingdom Metazoa; phylum Mollusca; class Gastropoda; order Stylommatophora; family Ariophantidae; genus Megaustenia; species Megaustenia siamemsis. The sequence continues at coordinate 76,042,913 of JAVIAB010000024.1, read as the reverse complement.
TAGCCACGCGCTAGGGACCGAAAGGAACTGAGATAGTCACAGAAGAACTTCAACTTAGGAACACACAGAGATAGCCACGCACTAGGGACTGATAGGAACTGAGATAGTCACAGAAGAACATCAACTTAGGAACACACAGAGATAGCCAGGCACTAGGGACCGAAAGGAACTGAGATAGTCACAGAAGAACATCAACTTAGGAACACACAGAGATAGCCACGCACTAGGGACCGAAAGGAACTGAGATAGTCACAGAAGAACTTCAACTTAGAGAAGAGACTAGAACTAGAGAAGCAGAACTACAGGTGTAACCGTGAATGATAAAACATACATATTTAAATCATAATTAAGTGAGGACAAAACAGGATTAGACAAAATTAGCATAGGGATGACTAAGAGACCATATTAAACCGCACTGACTGACCACTGGTTGTAAACTTATCGTAGCCTTCGGTAAGGAATGTAGAACTCATAAACTAAAGGTGCCAGATGGCTGAGGAATGACCTTAGCTGTTGGTGGGGAATGTAGAACTATTAAACAAAAAAAGGGCTAGTCGCGCGGTGTCAGATGGTTGGAGAGGGTCACTTAGAATGCAGAGAGGAGTAGAGCAGTGCCATATGTCATTTTTATCTGGATAAAGAATAGTTGGCAGGGAAAAAGGTTAACTATCGGTAAAAAGGACATGAGTATAAAAGTTAGAGGGCAGACTTGAGAAGTTGGCTTCCACTTTTAGACTTCGAATTAGGAACACACAGAGATAGACACGCACTAGCGACCGATAGGAATTGAGATAGTCACAGAAGAACTTCAACTTAGAGAAGAGACTAGAACTAGAGATAGGCACCGAGATAGCCATTGGAGAACGTTAGAAACAGAAGAAACAGACGAAAAAGAGCTAGAGAGAGAGACGGATAGAATGTCCACAATACGAATAGCTGAGGTACAACACCGACGGTAGTCGAAGTGCTTCAGCGGCCAAGACTGTTAACAGATCGAACAAGTATCTACAGAAACGCTAGGAAGGATAGCCTGATAGTATCTATATGTATATAGATAATAAATGATGACTTATTTATAACACACCAAGTTTGTTCATTCTTGTTCTATATGTGGTGTCGTGTCTTATACGAAGAACAATTAGAACACAGCTGTACAGTAATTAATTGGCGCCACAGCGACCAGGATCGGAGCCACAACACAACAGAGAGAAGATAGAGAGAAGATTCGACACAGCACGTACAGAGAGATGATAAAGAGAAGAATCAACACAACACGTACAGAGAGGAGATAGAGAAAAGAATCGACACAACACAACAGAGAGAAGATAAAGAGAAGAATCAACACTACACGTACAGAGAGAAGATAGAGAGAAGAATCGACACAGAACATTCCATATCCAGCCCACCTCACAAGCAAGTTGACCAACAAGCAGAAAGGTCACGCCAGAGTTGACCTTTACCTGAATCTGTAGCAGACCAACACATTAACAATAAACTCTACCCGCACACTGTCAGTGCGTGCGTGTCAAACCTGTTACCTGCTGACCATCAATGGTTTGGTCAAAAGTTTAAGTGCCGTCCAAGAGAATTGTCGTCCAGCAGTAAACCTTTCACCTTTTCACCAGTGCTATGTGTTGTTCGACACGCCAGCAGAAATAACAACACCTGTGGTCAAGTCTTGTGAGATCAATGTTTTTTAAAATTTATAATAGAGTTCAGTTTCATCGTGTGCAGTGCTAGAACAGTAAACTGTAGAGAACAATTGTAATTTCCAGGAGCGTCAAGAGTGTGTAGTGTAGTTATAAAATTAGTGATTCTTGTGTTATCGAGTTGTTAGTGTCAGAATATCAACACAGAAAAATTAGCAAGGAAAGTAGGCCTACTGGAGTAATTAATAACAGTGACAGTTTGGTTTGTGCTGAGTAACAAGAGTGTAGAATAGAGGAACTGTGCAGATATAGTTATTGTGAACTAGGGGAAACAGACAGTCAAACGAATAACATTTACTTTACTTTAGTTACAGAGTAGTGTGTTAATTTAGTTACAATTTAATTTTTGAATTTGTTATTTTGAGAATTTAGTTGCTGTGTAATAAGAATTTATGTCAGGTGATCTGACGTACTACTTAACAGGTCTAGACTTCACAGACGCCAACACAAGACGTCATCATTTAAGAGTGTATAGCTTGATAAGTGTTTCCTTTTATTATTGCAGGTCTCATCACGGAGGAGCTGTAGCACTATAAATTAAATAAAACACACATGTACTAATTGCCATTCATATGTTATAGATCTTAGATACAGAAGTCCAGAGCCTGAGGGGCAGAAATATTACTTAATCACTTGTTTATTTTTCAGAATAAATTAATAGCTTGTGGAGTCATAGGTAGATAAAATATATAATAAGTACCATAAAAGATGGAGATGGAGCGAGTAAGGTTAGCAAGACATAATGATGTAACAAATAGACACATAGATGACATTATGTATTGTAAATTATTGGTAGGGAATATAGATAAGAAAATAACGGCAGAAGAGTTAAGGAAACATTTTGGACAATTTGGATCAATTACCTATTGTAACTTCATGACAAGAAAAATAGGAAAGATTGCATTTATTTTATTTAAAAATGCAGATGCCATTAAAATATTTTTAGATAAGGAGAGCACATACTCTCACACAATGATTTAAAGGCAGAGATTGCTAACCCTTACAGACATAGAAGGGAGTCTAGATATCAAGGATATGGTCAAGTGAAGTACTGCCAGAGTGATTGTAGAGCCGGTGACAGGCCTCAGATATCAGAAATAAGACAGGGGAGATATGAGAATAATAAGTTGTTTGCTATACATTTTAACAAACGCATAAGGAAAGAACGTGAGTGGGCGGAGAGTAAATCAAAGAAACTAGTGACGTAGAGGAAGATAGCACAGCAGAAGAGGAAATAAAGAAGAAAAATTCAATAAAGCAATTAAGAAGAAAGGTAGACATTAAAAATAAAACAACACAAACAGAAGGCGCTAATAGAGAAGTAATAGTGACACCAGTAAGTTGTGCACAAACACAGTTAGTAGAAGTCGTAGGAAAAACAAAACATAAAGATAAAATTACACAAACAGAACAAGGTGAAGAGACACAGTTCTTTGCCTTAAAACAAGATGAGGAAAAAGACATAAAAAAGGACAGACAAATATATGAGTTTGAGTGAGAAACTGAAGAAAAGAGATGATGAGGTTAGGATTATAAAGCAAACAAATGAAAAGAACCATAGAAAAATAGTAGGTTTGACAGATAAAGTAAGTAGTATGGAAACTACGATAGGAAGCTTGAAGAAGGAAATCGAGAAAAGGAAACCTGATAGGATAGAACGCAGAAGTGACATAAATAGTTTGGAGGTTGTAAATAAAAATGCAGCGAAGAAAATTAAGGAACTGGAAGAACTTCGTGCATTAGAGAAGGCAGAAACTGACAGATATGCTGATGGTATGGATAAAGATTTAGAGGATATGGCAGACAGGAACAAGTAGTTAATGGATGATATTGAAGACTTGACTAGACTAGTTATCAGATTAGAAGGACACAATTTTCAACTGTTTGAAGAAATTGCAAGGATAAAGGAGGAGAGTGATAAGCAACGGGTAGATGAAGAAACAAAGAATAAACACAAATCTGTAGAACAGAGACATGCTAATGAAGTTATCGCTGGGGTAAAATGTAGCCAGAAATGTCATGAAACTGACGAAAGAATGCTTACAATACAAGAAAGGGGGATTGCTGCCATAATAAAGAGTTTGAGAATACTAAGTGACATATAGCCACTGAAGGTCAGAATGTAAGGAAACAAGATAGGAAAACTAATGAGTTTGTAATTGACCAAAGACAAAATGTAAAGAAAAAGCAAATAGCAGCTATAAGTCAATGTGATGATGAGGATAGGCAAACCCAAGTAGAAATAGTAGACCAAGTAAAATATTGGCCTTAGGAACACCAGAACGTGATGCTATTATTGCTGAAAAGAGAAGAAAAGACGATGTCAGAGTTAAAGTAGACCTGCATTATGCCAAGCGTTTGGGGCGAATGCAATAATTTTTATACCACAAGGAAGAGATAGATAAAGGTGGCAGATTGAGAGAAGAATATAGGTTAGAAAGAGGAAACTTGTCAACCATTAGTGACGGGAGAGGGAAGAGGCACAAAAAGTAGAAAAAGTAACAATTAAGTGGTAACCAGAAACAAATACATTTTACCTCGACAAGCAGTTAAGGATATAACTAGAGAGAAGGCAACGCCTAGAGATAGGGAAACGCTAAGATAGGGAAAACAGATTAGAACAAGAAGATAAGGACAATTTAAGTTACAATGAAATGAAAGCAATAGACTCTATTGCATCAGATAGTTACGAGACAGTGGAGGAATCATTGATAGAAGAAGATCAAATAAAGAAAAGACCGAATGCATTTTCATCAGAAGATGCTCCAAGTTGTAAGAGGAGAGGTATAGAATAAGAGTAGATAAGAGAACTGATGGAAAAGAATGATAGCCTCAGAGGAAATACAGACTTGAGTAGTTGATCAGAAGTAGTAAACTACTAAATTGGATGGTAATCCAAGTTTACGAGAGATCAATTGTATGTAGTAAGTGAGAAAGAGGAGGAAGAGAGAAGCAAATGTGATAACCTGTGTTTTGAGATGACCTAGAAGATATTAGGTTGTACATGGAGAAATGTATGCGAAGAAAAGAGAAACAAGGGTGATAACCTGTGTTTTGAGTTGACCTAAAGGAAGTTAGGTTGTTAATGTAGTAAATATGTAACGAGAGTGGTAACTCATAGAAAGTCATGTGAGAATCCCCTGAAGATGTTATTTGAGAGTTATCATAAGAAGTTATATGAGAGTACGTATAAGAATAAGTTATATGAGATAAAGAATTAATGAGACGAAAATCATATATCTGTAGTCAAATGACAAGAGTTGTGCAAGAAATGTCAGAGGACCTTGTACACATATGTATAAGAAGAAACAAGATTATTCATGAGAGAATTTATTGAGACTAACAATACGGTAGTCGAATGACTATAAATAATTATTCAAATTTAAGTAATTGAGATGGTGTAATTAAGATGTCAGTTATTTGCTCGAGCTAATTGTTTGTTTGTGATTGTGATCTCCGGAGATGTGTGAGTTGTCCAATTATTGTTATATGTTCTTATGTGAATTGAGAGGATATTATGTCTAACGTGCATGAAAACCTGTGTACAATTAATGTCTACCTCTATTGCAGAAATGTTCTAGACAACTGTTAAAAATGCATGTTGTAAGGATATTAGAGATGTTGTTGAATATATTGTTAAATATTTGTATTAATAATTTCAAAGTTCATGTTGTAAGAGTACCATATATAAGGATATTGTTGGATACAGACTCAACATTTTTAAGTTACAGACACTTAAGAGCTATGAGATGAGCTGATTGAAAAGTGTTTAGGTCAGAATGCAGTTCATTCAGAACAGACAAGTTGCTGAGTATGGACTGAATGATTTTTGAGCCTATTTTTTGGAAACGGACTCGAGAGTTAGTTTTTTGTTGTCATGTGTTGAGTTTTGACTTTGAAATTATTTTTGGAATGGACTGCTTTATTTTATATGTGTGTTATTTGATAGGTGTCATGCAAGATTTATTTTAATTGCCTTCCTGGATAATGTCTTTGATATATTTGATAAATGACATGCATTAAGTATGTACTTTGACATACTTTGGGTATGTTTGATGCTACAGTTGATGTATAGCTGCCCTTTATTGACGTAGAGTAACTATATTGTCATATGACATTGACGGGTAGGGATGGAAAACTACATAGTTATATTTTTATTTTTTTGAGTGAGAAAATCTTGGCATATTTTCTCACTAGAGAATAGGGGAAGGTATGTAACTGTGAATGATGAAATACATATTTAAATCATAATTAAGTGAGGACAAAACAGGATTAGACAAAATTAGCATAGGGATGACTAAGAGACCATGTTAAACCGCACTGACTGACCACTGGTTGTAAACTTATCGTAGCCTTCGGTAAGGAATGTAGAACTCATAAACTAAAGGTGCCAGATGGCTGGGGAATGATCTTAGCTGTTGGTGGGGAACGTAGAACTCATAACCTAAAGGTGCCAGATGGCTGGGGAATGACCTTAGCTGTTTGGTGGGGAACGTAGAACTCATAAACTAAAGGTGCCATATGGCTGGGGAATGACCTTAGCTGTTCGTGGGGAACATAGAACTCATAAACAAAAAAAGGGCTAGTCACGCGGTGTCAGATGTTTGGAGAGGGTCACTTAGAATGCAGAGAGGAGTAGAGCAGTGTCAGATGTCATTTTTATCTGGATAAAGAATAGTTGGCAGGGAAAAAGGTTAACTAGCTAGATAGAGAGACAGCTAGAATATCCACAATACGATTAGCTGAGGTACAACACCGACGGTAGTCGAAGTGCTTCAGCGGCCAAGTCTTAAGAGATCGAACAAATATGCAGAACAGAGACTCTAGGAAGGATAGCTTGATAGTATATATATAAATATACATATATAAATATATATATATATTATTTATACATATTTAGAACACATCACGTTTGTTCATTCTTGAATGTGTGGAGTCGTGCCATTAACCATGAACAATTAGAACACGGCTATAGCATGTTGAAAGTCTGTAGTTACCACACTTATCTAAACCACTACACAGCCCTATTTACGTGTTGAACGTCTATAGGTTACACACTTACCCTAGCTCTACACAACCCTATTTACAATTTGAATGTCTGTAGTTATCAAACTTACCCTACCTCACGACAATCCTATTTACATGTTGAATATCTGTAGTTACCACATTTACCCTACATCAACACAACCCTATTTACATGTTGAAACTCTGTAGCCACCACACTGCCCTAACCTCTACACAATCTTATTTACATGTTGAATGTCTCTAGTTACCACACTTACCCTAGCTCAACACAACCCTATTTACAAATTGAATGATGTCTGAAGTTACCACACTTACCTAACCTCTACACAATTCTATTTACATGTTGAGTGTCTGTAGTTACCACACTTACCTCACTTCTACACAACCATATTTACAAGTTTAATGTCTGTAGTTGCCACACTTACTCTACCTCAAGACAATCCTATGTGCTTGTTGAAAGTCTGTAGTGACCACACTTACACTACCTCAACACAACCCTATTTACATGTTGAAAGTTTGTAGCCACCACACTTAACGAACCACAACACAATCCTATTTACATGTTGAATGTCTAGTTACCACACTCACCTAACCTCTACACAATAATATTTACACGTTGAATGTCTGTAGTAACCACACTTACTCTACCTCTTCACAACTCTATTTACATGTTGAATGTCTGTAGTTACCACACTTACCTAACCTCTACACAACCATGTTTACATGTTGAATGTCTGTAGTTACCACACTTACCCTACCTCAAGACAATCATATGTACATGTTGAATGTCTGCAGTTACCACACTTACCCTACCTCAAGACAATCATATGTACTTGTTGAATGTCTGTAGTTACCACACTTACAATACCTCAAGACAATCATATGTACATGTTGAATGTCTGTAGTTACCATACTTACCCTACCTCAAGACAATCATATGTACTTGTTGAATGTCTGTAGTTACCACACTTACCCTACCTCAAGACAATCATATTTACTTGTTGAATGTCTGTAGCCACCACCAAACCCTACGATGAGTGACCGCACTAATTTCTGCCACATCCTGTCTATGAGCACAGAGTTCGTTCCTGTTATAGATCTGCCTCCTCTTCCTGTCCTCACAACTACGACTACTAAAGTGATGACTACGATATATACGACAATGAGTAGCTCTTTTTCGTCATCCGTCCTTTAAAAGATGGTATGTTGAATGTAGGCGCGTTGTGTTCTGCTTTGAAGTAGAACTGTAACATTTGAGCCTTCAAGCCCGACAAATCCGACTTCAGCATAGCATTTTTGTGTACCCGGTTGCATTGCCTCTTCGATCCCTACTCACTTGGCTTGACTGAACTGGTTAATCTGTATCTAGAGGCACCACAAAGAGGAGGAGTAGAATCTGGATTGCTCTCGTTCACCCATCCTGGAGTATGTCATCAGCTAAATGTCCTTGACTGCTTTAAGCCCCCATTGTATATTTTTTTTTATATTTTAGCAGAAGCAGGAATATAGCAAATCATTTTGGCACATTTTTGTAGATTTTCTCCAGCCTCAACTATTTATTGAACGACTATTTCCTCAGTGACGTGCTCCATTCATGAGTACACAAACAATGACCTGGAACTAAATGAGATGAACAAACAATAAGATAACAACAAACTATGAAACCAATGAATTAGAATTTAGGAAGACACTTTTACAAAAGAAACTGAAACGTTTAACTGGAAGTTGAAAATATCAGTAGTAAAACAGGAAGGATAGAATATATCATTTGTATATCTTGTAGGGGAAAACAAATTTGTATCAGGGGAGACACAAGAGCAGTTATCCCTGCAATATGTGCTATTTTGGCACGCAGGGCTTGTGTTTTTCAGATTGAGGTTCTGCCCTATGTGCCGTCTTCGGCTCGAAAGGACAATAGATAGATAGAAAGAGGAAACAAGATGATATTGTTTTGTTAGCTTAATGCAAGACAAAATCAACGTTTTAACGGACAAATAATTATATGAGGAAGTAAAACGCTGGAATTTGTTTAGGATGTTTTGAATATTATGAGCTGATGTACTGATACATGGTACACAAGAATGTGACTAGACATTAAAACGTTTTATGTAACACACAATAATGATGAAAATGTGCTGATAAGGCGAATTATTGTTGTTTGGTCTGAGTCCTTACTCGCAACATTTCTTCTCTACAGGTACAATCTTGTAGGTACGGTGAATGGCACCCGTATGCGTGTACATGGTAAGTCGTTTTCATATTGAGCATAGCCAGTTATGACGCAGTAACTTGTCTAGTTTTGACTCAATGCCATATAATGGTATCAGAGATTGACTGTCAGACACGGTTTACGTGGACTGTCGTTGCATTGTGGTTTGGATGTTCGCCTATCGATCCACTGTTATATTTTGTTTGTTAGTAACATTTTTATCTTAAAAACTATCAGAACTTAACAACGACCAGAACTACAATATTTAAAAGAACTACAACACTGACACTATCCATAATTTTTATCACAACTACAACATTGACCAGAATTACAATGTTTATCAGAACCGAACACTGAACATAACTACAATGTTTATCAGAACCGAACACTGAACATAACTACAATGTTTATCAGAACCGAACACGAACACTAAACATAACTACAATGTTTATCAGAACCGAACACTAAACATAACTACAATGTTTATCAGAACCGAACACTAAACATAACTACAATGTTTATCAGAACTACGGCCACATTAAAATAACCTGTGGATTTTAAAAAAAAAATCATAATATGGAAATTAAATCAGAAAATTAGAAATCGTTACCGTAGACAGGGACATTAGACAAGAAAACAGAACAGAAAATTGAAGCCTTTGAAATGTGGATTTATAGAAGAATAGGTAGAATTGGATAGAAAGAAAAAAAAACGATGACGTTTTAAAACAACTAAAAATAAAAAAGAGAACTACTAAATACAATTAAGACAAGACAAATGAAATGTTTGTGGCAAGTTTTAAGACACAACTGCTTACTAAAAGTAATATTGCAAGGGAAAAATACAACGTAAAAAAGGCAGAGGCAGACCAAGACTAACATGGACGAGTAACATCAAAAGATGGACAAGTCAATCTATGACAACCTGCACCATGAAAGCAAGAAACAGAGTGGAATGGCGATCCATGGTAGCCAACCTTCATCGTGGAGACGGCACTCGATGGTGATGATGATGATGAGACAGGGTAGAAATAAAATACAATATATGTTGTAAACTATGAACGTCCTGGCCAAACATTTTCTCATACCGACGAAGACCTGTGATCGAAACGTGTGTTATTTAGTAGAGCTTCTATATTCAATTATCCACGTTTAATGCAGTTAAACATCCTATTACCAATATGGAAAAAGAAGGGTAGCAGAAGAGAATGCAACCAATATAGAGGAATATCACTATTAAGCCACACATGGAAGATATATGCCAAGATAGTTGAAAAAAAGATTGAGACCAATTATAGACCCGCAACTAAGCGATGCTCAGATGGGCTTCAGGAGGAACAGAGGTTGCACAGATGCCCTATTTAACATAAAACGACTAGAGGAGAAAACAATAGAGCATACTAAAACATTATATACAGCTTTTATTGACCAAGAGAAAGCGTTTGATAGGGTAGACAGGGAACAACTGTGGTCCGTATTGCCCTTGTACGGAGCGAGTCACCACTTAGTAGAGATATGCAAGAGCCTCCATGAAAGTAGTCGCACTACAGTAAGATCTTCCGCAGGCTACTCTAAACATTTCACCATTAACTCCTGAGTAAGACAAGGCTGCGTGCTTTCCCCCTTACTTTTCATCACATATATGGACAATATAAGCAAATTAGGATGCCCAATCAAAGGAAGTATACCAACAATGGTGATAACAAGCGATAACACAAAAGAGAACGAAATATACGTACTAGAAAACAGCAGAAGAGAGGAAGAAATAAATTAAATACTATTTGCAGATGATCAAGTTCTGATATATGAAACAAATGAGGACCTGCAAGAACATATCAACAGGCTAAACAACACTTGTAAACAATACAACATGAAGATCAACATAAACAAAACCGAAGTAATGGCAATAGCGAGAAAGAAAGTAAAACTAAACATCATAATAGATAATACAACTCTGAAGCAAGTAGACAATTTTAAATATCTGGGTAGCACATTAACACAAGACAATAACCAAGAAACAGAGATAGATATAAGGTGTAACAAAGCAAGCCAAGTTATAGGACAAGTATCAATACTAATGAAAAACAAAGCAATAACTACGGAAGCAAAAAGGGCAATATACAAATCAATTTTTCTACCAACTCTGTGCTATCAGTGCCAGAATTGGACGCTGGACTCTAGAACAATAAGAAAGATAACGACCACCGAAATGAAATGTGTCAGAAGAATGACAGGAAACAGCTTAAGGGACAGAGAAAGAAACACCGACCTGAGGAAGAAACTCGAAATTGAACCAGCCATCGAATACATAAAGAAACAACAGATAAATTGGTTCGGCTACATAACAAGACAGAAATAACTAACAATGACTCAAAGAGCCATAAACAAACGCTACTTAAACGCCGGATTAAGAGTAAGACCGAGAAAGAGATGGATAAAGGGAATACTAGAGCCCCTAGGAGGGATAACATCAGAAGAGGCCAACAGAAGAGCAAAGAATCGCAGATTGTATCTCCCCTCGACGCCAACGGCAATAGAAGAAGGATAGAAGAAGAAGAGGTTGAAGAAGTAGAAGAGGAAGAAGAGGAAGAAGAAGAGGCAGAAGAGGAGGAGGTAGAAGAGGCAGAGGAGGAGGAAGAAGAATGCAGTTAAACAACAGCCTCACCCAATAGTTTATTTTCATTTCGTTGAGTGCCGTCTCCGCATTGAATGTTGGCTACTATGGAGCGCCATTTTACTGTTTCTTGCTTTGATGGTTCAGATTGTCATATGCTGACCTGTACATCTGTTGATGTTACTCGTCCGTGTTAGTCTTCGTCTACCTCTGCCTTTGCCTCTATTACCTTGAATTTATACTTGTAATATTATATTTAGTAGGCTGTTGTGTCTTTTAACATGCACCAAACATTTTATTTGTATTGTTCTAATTGTTTTTAATATTTCTCTTTTTATTTTTAGTTGATTTAAAACTTCATCGTTTGTTTTCTTTTCTTTCCATCCAATTCTACCTATTCTTCTATAAATCCACATTTCAAAGGCTTCAATTTTCTGTTCTGTTTTCTTGTCTAATGTCCCTGTTTCTTACATACCATACAGGAATATTGAGAAGATATAAGATTTTGTTATTCTTAGTTTTATGAGGAAAAATAAAAAAATAAAAAAATAAAAAAAATGGTATGTAAGAAGCTTTACGTTACAAGTGGACGACACAGACTAAACAACGTTTCGGCTCAATAGGCCTTCATCAGGAACAATAAAAAAAACACACACACAAAACTGATAACGAAACAACCAAAACAAAAACAATCGAAATGTGTTAAAGAAAACGACAAAAATAAATAAAACTATCCTATTGTTTTGATGTTAGTATATTTTTCATGCCATTAAAATTACTTCTTCCCATTCCTATTCTTTGTTTATTTCAGTTGTACATTTTCCATCACTGGTTATAGTATGTCCAAGGTAGTTGTAGTTCTGAACTGTCTCCAGGTCTATTCCTTCAACTTTGATACCCACTTGTAGGTTTTGAGTATTATCTTTGTTTATGATCACAGTTTAAGTCTTTTTTTTATATTTATATCTAAAACATATTTTTTGCTTGTTATGTTTATTTCATTAAGTAATTGTTGTTCTTTAGAATTTTCTGTTAGTAAAACAGAATCATCAGCATGTCTTCTTAAGTTATTGATTATCGTTCTCTTCGTTGTATTATTGATGCTTGCTCCCAGTATAAATTACATATTAGTCGTATGTCTGTGTCATCTACATACATATTTGTTAGACAGTCTACAAGTCGATCTACAAATCTATCAATGGCTTTGGTGTAGTTTATCTTCTACTTTCCTTCTTATTTGCCTTTCAGCGGAGTGGGGAGATATAATTTGCGGTCTTGTGCACTTCTGTTCGTCTCTGATGTTAGTATGTTTCCTAGTGCTTCTAATATTCCCTCGATCCATCTATTTCGTGGTCGACCCTTGAATCTGGTGTTCTCGCAACGTTTATTGAGGGCTCGTTGCGTTTTGATCACTCTGCCTTGTTACGTGTCGAAACACTTTTATCTGTTGTTTCTTTATATATTTTATGGCGGGGTTATTCATAGCTTTTTTCTCAGTTCTTCATTTCTGATCTTATCTTTCAGGCTGTTACCTGTCATTCGTCTAATACATTTCTTATCAGTAGAGGTTTTTTTTTTTATTACTGTTCTTGCATCTGGGGTCCAGGATTGACATTGTTAGCACAGTGTAGTCTATGAAGCAGGCTTATATTGGTTTGTTTACTTCTGTGATCTTTTCGATTAATGTCCTCATGCTGAATATGTCTTCTTTGTACTTAATTTTAGCTTGTTCTTATGACAACAGTTGGAATTTCTCTTCATGGATTTCTATGGAATGTTACGTGATGAGGCTCTAATCTCTTCCACGCTGGTCAGTGATATTTGCCTTTCGTGCACTGAGTATGCCTCATGTGTACCATACACTTTGCTGTTTTCGCTTTCTGTGCAGTTGATCATTTCTGGTTCTCCCGCTCCATCCACCGTCACAGATCTTTTACATTCGGGATAGACAAGTAGTGTATTATGGCCTTAGCGGCCCCTTTCTGCGTTAAACGTTGAAAAAAAATCTGCATTTTTGTCTATATAAAAAGTATGCACGCAGCTGCGTTATTTTCCTTATATAAAATTTTACACGCAGCATACACGCAGTAAATCGGATAGACTGACGCAGCGTGACCTCGGTGAGCGTTGGTGACCCCATGATCGATGACCGTAAGGTGTGTTGAGGAAAATGTGTGTTTATCTCTTGAGTGTAGGATCATTTTTTTTATCTCTCAGGCTGAATGTTGTCTCACTTCCTCAGGGCAGGTGTGTGCTTGTAAAAAAATAGTGTGTTGTAATGATTTTAAAAATGGAATAAAGTGATTTCTCTATTTCTCTCTCACTCTTCTCTCCTCTCTCTCTCTCTCTCTCTCTCTCTATCTATCTATATATCTATCTCTCTCCATCTCCCTCCTATTCTCAAACAGATTTCCCTCCTTGTAACACTCACTCATTATCTCCATTTATGCCTATCATCCCATCTTCCTTCTCCTAGACTTCTCTCTCTCTCTCATATCCCAACTTTAGTCTTCTTTCCTACCTTCCCAGCCTCCCTCCTCTCTCTTCCCCTCGTATGTTTAGCTTCCCTCCATTGTAACACTTACTCATTCTCTCAATTTATCCCTATCATTTCGCCTTCCTTCTCCTAACTTCTCTATCGCCTATCCTATCTTAGACTTATCTCCTATCATTCCAGCCTCCCTCCTCTCTCTTTCCTTCTCCTAGCGCCCGGCCCTCCCTCGTTTTTTTAGCTTCCCTCCATTTTAACACTTACTCATTCTCTTCATTTATGGCTATCATCTCGTCCTTCTTCTCCTAGACTTCTCTCTCTCTCTCTTTCTCTCTCTTTCTCTCGCTTATCCTCTCTTAGACTTCTCTCTTAGCATTCCAGCTTCCCTCCTTTCTCTTTCCCTCTCGTAGCGTTCCACCCTCCTTCGTAATTTAGCGTCCCTTCATTGTAACACTTACTTATTCTTGCCATTTATGCCTATCATCTCGCTTTCCTTCTCCTAGACTTCTCTCTCTCTCTCTCTCTCTCTCTCTCTCTCTCTCTTTTTCTACTAACCCCTCCTAGACTTCTCCTCAACCATTCCTTCCTCCCTCATCTCTCTTTCCCTCTCCTAGCGTTCCGCCCGCATCATATTTTAGCTTCCCTCCAGTGTAACACATTAATATAATGGAATATAAATCACAAGACTAAAAATATCTACTTTTTAAGCAACTAAGATAAACATTTAAAAACGAAAGAATAATACACGCAACAAGGCTTAGCATACATACTTTAAACACATTAATACATTTGAATATCCTTTTTGCAATAAACCTTTCCGCTTCGTTATGAGTTAAGAGAAAAACAGAAAAATTTTCAACTTTCAGCGTAAAATATAATCTCAATCCTATACACTGAACAGTAATATGACCTTCCTTGAATCAACCAAACTTCTAACACGAAAGCTCCCATAAGAGTTTAAATATAACCTGATAATAGATTTATAATTTAACCAAGCAGAGAGTGACTATGATAGATGTCTTGATTAACCAATCAGAAAAGAGTATTACTGTGGGAGGCGGAGCAAAGAAATGACGGGCATCCAGATTAACCAATCAGAGAAGAGTGTTAAGACATGTGTAACCATTGGGGTGAATATTGGGTAATCGATAGGCTCGAATGTAATGCCTGATGGATAAGCTGTGGGGGAGAGTATTGGGGGTGGTGGGTTACTCGAACTTGCTTTGACCCCTGCCTCAATACCAGAGGAGTTATATGACCTCATTTTCTGCTATGAAGGTTGTAATGCCAATGTTTCCCACTTCATCGACTAACAAGCACCATTAACGATGATTATTACAGCTCAGAAAATGTAGTACCAAAGAATAAAACGTTACTCCGAAACCCAGGAAAAGCTTAGACTTTGGAGTTCCATATATTTATCACTTCAACAAACGATAGACAACAGTAAAGGTGATCATTATAGGTCAGAAAACTTAGTTCAAAACACCACAATTTCGGCTCATAGTCACAAATTTGGATCAAAACCCTAATAAATTTAGGCCCGAAGTCAAAATAGTTAGATACGAAATGCCAAAGAGCCAAGAAATCCAAAGTCCAAAAAAGTTAGTCCAAAAGACAAATAATTTAACACCTAAACACACAAATTTAGTCGCATTCTCAAAAAGATGAACTGTAAAACCTAAAAATCCAGTCCCAAAGTCACATAAATTAGACACAAACCATCAAGAAGGTAAATTCAAAGTAAAAAAAACACAAAACACAAACATCTAGTCTCATTGTCGAAAAGTTGAAAATGCAGGTTGTCTTGTGAGTCATGAGGGCTGTATGTAGGTTGTCTAGTGTGTCAGGATGGTTGTATGGAGGTTGTCTAGTGTGTCTTGATGGGTGTATGCAGGTTGTCTACTGTATCGTGATGGATGTATGTAGGTTTAGTGTGTCATGATGGTTGTATGCAGGTTGTCTAGTGTGTCCTGGTGCCTCTATGTAGGTTGTCTAATGTGCCGTGATGGCTGTATGTAGGTTGTCTAGTGTGCCGTGATGGCTGTATGCAGTTTGTCTAGTGTGTCCTTGTATCTCTATGTAGGCTGTCTAGTGTGTCTTGATGGCAGTATGCAGGTTGTTTAGTGTGTCTTGATGTCTCTATGCAGGTTTCTAGTGTGTCGTGATGGCTTTATGCAGTTTGCCTACTGTGGCGTGATGGTTGTTTGTAGGTTCTCTAGCGTGGCATGATGGTTGTATGTAGGTTGTCGAGTGTGTCATGAGGGCTGTATGTTTACATTACAAACGATAGACAACAGTAAAGGTGATCATTATAGGTCAGAAAACTTAGTTCAAAACACCACAATTTCGGCTCATAGTCACAAATTTGGATCAAAACCCTAATAAATTTAGGCCCGAAGTCAAAATAGTTAGATACGAAATGCCAAAGAGCCAAGAAATCCAAAGTCCAAAAAAGTTAGTCCAAAAGACAAATAATTTAACACCTAAACACACAAATTTAGTCGCATTCTCAAAAAGATGAACTGTAAAACCTAAAAATCCAGTCCCAAAGTCACATAAATTAGACACAAACCATCAAGAAGGTAAATTCAAAGTAAAAAAAACACAAAACACAAACATCTAGTCTCATTGTCGAAAAGTTGAAAATGCAGGTTGTCTTGTGAGTCATGAGGGCTGTATGTAGGTTGTCTAGTGTGTCAGGATGGTTGTATGGAGGTTGTCTAGTGTGTCTTGATGGGTGTATGCAGGTTGTCTACTGTATCGTGATGGATGTATGTAGGTTTAGTGTGTCATGATGGTTGTATGCAGGTTGTCTAGTGTGTCCTGGTGCCTCTATGTAGGTTGTCTAATGTGCCGTGATGGCTGTATGTAGGTTGTCTAGTGTGCCGTGATGGCTGTATGCAGGTTGTCTAGTGTGTCCTTGTATCTCTATGTAGGCTGTCTAGTGTGTCTTGATGGCAGTATGCAGGTTGTTTAGTGTGTCTTGATGTCTCTATGCAGGTTTCTAGTGTGTCGTGATGGCTTTATGCAGTTTGCCTACTGTGGCGTGATGGTTGTTTGTAGGTTCTCTAGCGTGGCATGATGGTTGTATGTAGGTTGTCGAGTGTGTCATGAGGGCTGTATGCCGGTTGTGGTTGTCTAGTGTGTCTTGATGCCTGTATGTAGGTTGTCTAATGTGTCATGATGACTGTATGCAGGTTGTCTGGTGTAGCATGAAGGCTGTATGTAGGTTGTCTAGTGTGGCATGATGGCTGTATATAGGTTGTCTACTGTGGCATTATGGCTGTATGTAGGTTGTCTAGTGTGTCTTGATGGGTGTACGCAGGGTGTCTGGTGTGTCATGATGCCTGTATGCCGGTTGTCGAGTGTGTTATGATGGTTGTATGTATGTTGTTGAGTGTGTTATGAGGGCTGTATGTAGGTTGTCTAGTGTGTCTTGATGACGGTATGCTAGTTGTCTAGTGTGTCGTGATGCATGTATGTAGGTTGTCTAGTATGTCGTGGTGGAGGTATTTACGTTGTCTAGTGTGTCTTGATGGCTGTAGGCAGGCTGTCTAAATGTATCTTGATTTTGACGTTATGAGTTACTAAAAATAGATTTTGACCTATGATACAAACGAGATTCACAATTTATTGAAAATAGGTTACAAAAGTAACACGTGGATACTAAAAGACTCAACGTATCGAAAATACGTGACTAAAGTAACATATTTTAATATTAAAGAACTAAGAATACACTTGCTTTTCATGTGCCTGAAGATGCGAGACACATTCTTGGTCAACAACTGTAAATCTATGTCTGCTTTCTAGATTCACAGCGGTGTTATATTTACCACTAAAACCCGCCCTGACGCCTATCGGTGGGGGCAATGGGGGTGGAGGTGTTACTAAAAATAGAACTGACCTCTGATGCAATACCTGATGAGTTACTAAAAGTAGATTTTGCCCTATGAGGCGATGCCAGAGGAGTTACTAAAAATATATTTAACCTATGATGCAATACCAACGTGTCCACTTATCAACCAAAGACTTTAATATAGCTGAGAAAACGATAATAAATAATTAGAATTCACTAAACATGTACACATGATGATAGTTAAGGCTTTGTCCAAATGAGTAATGAAATATTCCTATAAAACTAGAAAACCCAATACACAGTAAAAAAGACAGAACATTGAAAGATTATACTTAAAGTTCACGCCCCTGTCACAACTTTGCTAAGAAAAGTACTGCAAAGCATGAGAGTTACGCCCCTGTTATAAAACTACAAAAATGTGCTAACAAACACATAGGTTACACCTTTGACTTAACCCCACTAAAAGAAAATAGTACTTCAAAACATGAACATTACGCCACACTCATAACTCGACAAAAAGAAAAAATGTTACACCCAGATCATTTTTGCGGGATACGCCTATGAAACTATTGGGAATAGTAAATTTAAAAATCTACGCTTACCCCAAACTTGATTTTAGACATGAACATTGCAAGAATTTGCATTAAAAAAAACACTTTTATGCTTCTTACCCCCGACTGCCGTTTTATGATTACGCTATTGAAACCGATAAAAAAATTTAATTTAGTCTCTAGGCTTACCGCAAACTTTATATTAGAAACCCCCATATCAAGAAGTTGCTTAAAATATTACTTTTATGTATAGCAGAGAAAATAGTTTGACAGGTGAGTAGGCATATAAGTCGTTAGATTAGTGCAACGATTGGCATATAATAGGGGCGAATGGTAGAGCAGAGAAAATAGATTGACAGGGAGCTGCACACTAAGGGATGAAAGATAGGGAAGAAGTTAAGCACATAAGTATACTGAAGAAGATATGACGAAATAGGAATCTATGACGAAATGGGGTATGACGTGGGCGAGGGACGGTTGAGAAGGGACCACGAAGATAGAAGGACTTCTCGATTGGCAGCGGAGATGAGCAGACGGAAACATATGGAGCAGAGAGAACTTTAATATGGAGCAGTGGAAACATTGACGAAGATAGAGACTTCTCAATTGGCAGCGGAGATGAGCAGACAGAAACATATGGAGCAGAGATAACTTTTTCTATGGAGCAGTGGAAACATTAAAGAAGGTAGAATTGGAGATTGGATTACCACTGGTGGCCAGAGATGTAGAATGATCGGTATGGAACTAGACGATATTAACAGATCCGGAATGGATCAGGAACAAGTAGAAGCCAGAATTTAGTATTAGGAAGGGTAGTTTGGGACGTTCGATGGGAACGGACCAGTATAGAATAGTGGCATCATCAAGGTTAGAATAATATAGCTCCATTTAGATAAAGTAGAATGAAAGTGTGAGACTGGAATATAAATAACTGCAAGTGTAACAGACAGAAGAGAGTTAAGTAATAAAGGCTGCCAATGAAAAAATATGACGATATTGTGAGTTGATGATTTTAATATAGTTTGTTTGGTTAGGGGTCTTTTGTCACATAGGTTTCACCGGAGTTGTGGAAGAATGCCTTGAGTTAACGGTCATGAAGAAAGTCCAAGGTTGAGACGGTCCACGTTGGTGTTGCATGCTGAAAGAGAGAATCAAAGGAAACCAGAAGACATTCGCAAACTCAAGAAAGGGGATCCAGGAATTTGCTCTGTCAAGAAACGTTTGTTAATCGGCCACTACAAGAAAGAAATGACACGCTGTGATGAATTAATACGACGTCAGTGAGGTCGATTACAGTTCAAGAAACGCTGGGTGTTGCATACACTCCTTCGTTTGAAAAAAAAAGTCCCCCTTCAAATGGTGCCGTGACCAGGATTTCTTCAGCACGATTTTCCCGGGACTTCTTCACGATTTTCAGGCTTTCTTCAGCTGATTTTCTGGACTTCTTCACGATTTTCAGGATTCCTTCAGCACGATTTTCCTGGACTTCTTCACGATTTTTCAGGATTTTCTGAACTTCGTAACGATTTTCAGGATTTCTTCAGCACGATTTTCCTGGACTTCTTCACGGTTTTTCAGGATTTAATGGACGTCCCAACGATTTTCAGGATTTCTTCAGCACGATTTTCCTGGACTTCTTCACGATTTTTCAGGATTTCTTCAGCACGATTTTCCTGGACTTCTTCACGGTTTTCAGGCTTTTTTCAGCTGATTTTCTGGACTTCTTAACGATTTTCAGGATTTCTTCAGCACGATTTTCCTGGACTTCTTCACGATTTTCAAGATTTTCTTGACGTCTTAAGGATTTTCAGTGAGGTCGATTATCGTTTACAGCTCAAGTTGGGTGTTGCATACAGCTCATGTTGAAACTCGTCAACAATCGTTTAAAAAGTACCTCCTTCAAATGGAGCCGTGTCCATTGTCGAGACCTGAGGCTGACCTTACCTGGTGCTGAGTTGCTGAGGCTGACCTTGCCTTGTGCTGACGTTGCTGAGGCTGACCTTGCCTTGTGCTGACGTTGCTGAGTGCTGACCTTGCTTTGTGCTGACGTGGCTGGAGCTGACCTTACATTGTGCTGACGTTGCTGGAGGCTGACCTTACTGACGTTGCTGGAGGCTGACCTTACCTTGTGCTGACGTTGCTGGAGGCTGACCTTACCTTGTGCTGACGTTGCTGGAGGCTGAACTTACCTTGTGCTGACGTTGCTGGAGGCTGACCTTACCTTGTACTGACGTTGCTGGTGGCTGACCTTACCTTGTACTGACGTTGCTGGAGGCTGACCTTACCTTGTGCTGACGTTGCTGGAGGCTGACCTTTCTTTGTGCTGACGTTGCTGGAGGCTGACCTTACCTTGTGCTGACGTTGCTGGATGCAGACCTTACCTTGTGCTCGCATTGCTGGGATCATGCTGTGTGGCGTCCTGGAACAGCGGAGGGACGAGCGGAATTGGATAGCAGAAAATGGGCAAGGGCATAATCAGGAAGAGTACAATATAATTTATAGAAATATGTTTAAATGTCTATTATATCTAGATAGGTTCATTAGATACTAGCGAATGGAGGTTATTCCCTGGTGATAATTGTTTGACGATTTTAATTGTGATAGTAAGGTTGACAATTTAGTATACATATTATGTAAATAAAGGGTAATATTGTAGATATTTTTGAATATATACTATTGGGAGATAACGATTCTTGTTGCTTGTATATAAATTTTGGTGATAATTTTTAAAAGTAAGGGATGATGATTCATGCCGGTTGTATATTTTCTGCTAATTAATGATATTCTTGTTCAAAAGTTGAATGGTGAACGAAAGATATAGAAATATGGAAAAGTTGGTGGCAATGTACAATTACAGTGTGTTAATAATATGTAATATTTATAATTTGACTATAAACATTGTTGTTAGTATTTAAATCAGTTGAGTGCACAAGACAATATGGCAAGAAGAAGAAGTAGAGTGGAGACGGTGAGTCAAGAGGAGAATATGCGCCAAACATTACAGGTGATGGGAAGGGCGATTGAGAAACTGGGAGATAGTTTCCAGACTCAAGAGATAACTAAAAGAATACCGATTTTTTCAGGAGAGTCAGATAAATATTATACATGGACAAAAGCGGTAGAATTCTGGTGTAAAAATAAAGGATTACCGCAATCGGAATGAAAGATATAACATTAGCTACAAGTAGTGGGGAGTGATGAACTGTATCAGAAGAAGGATTGAGGAAATGAGAGATGAGTCGTGGCAAAAATTTACTAATCATTTAGCTAAGAGATACGCTCAATATAGGGATGAACAACATGCCATAATATCATTGAGAACAATTCGACAACTAAGGGACGAGTCCATACAGGAGTACGGAGACCGCTTGGTATCGGTAGCTGATCAAGGCTACGGACAAGGTATTCATTACCACAGACATGGTGAGTATGTCGACAAAATGTTGGTAGCAACGTTTATTTCTGGATTAAGAAGTAGAGGATTGAAGTTGCACCTTGCAAGAAGATCACATTCCACGTTATCGAAAGTAATTAACGCGGCGATAGAGGAAGAAAGTATAGTTAAAAGATTTGATAACAGTAATACTCAATTGAGATTTGAGTTAAATAGGCCCAATCAACAAGAGAATATCAGAGATATGAATCAGCGGAGGAGTGTTGATAGAGATCAATACAGTAGACAATCAATAAATAGCATACAAGAGACAAGAAGATGCTATAGATGTGGCAGAATAGGTCACATTGCAATGCAATGTCAAGGGGGAAACGATAGACTAGATAGAGAAGAAAGATGTCCAATGGGGGGCAGACAAATTAGATATCATATCCAGGAGCTGAAAGAGGGGGTAAATGTCAACGGGAGGTAAAAGGAAAAGAATGTCAATTTTTGGAAAACGCCAGAAGTGTTCGAGGTTGCAGACAACCTGGAGCACTAAGAGAATAACAGATACAAAGAGAACAGAAGAGAGAAAGTTCCCATGTTCATGTCTGATTCAGGTGGGTAACAAAAAATTTAGAGCAATAGTAGATTCAGGAGCAAGTGTTAGTGTGATAAAAGGGAGCGCGTTTCGATCATTAGGTAGGAATATACCAATATACCGAACACAAAATAGATTAGAAGCCATCAATGAACAAAGGGAGAAGTCTTTCTGTCTTCGTCAATGTTTCCACTGCTCCATATTAAAGTTCTCTCTGCTCCATATGTTTCCGTCTGCTCATCTCCGCTGCCAATCGAGAAGTCCTTCTATCTTCGTGGTCCCTTCTCAACCGTCCCTCGCCCACGTCAAACCCCATTTCGTCATAGAATCCTATTACGTCATATCCTCTTCAGTATACTTCTGTGCTTAACTTGTTTCTTCCCTATCTTTCATCCCTTAGTGTGCAGTTCCCTGTCAAACTATTTTCTCTGCTATACCATTCGCCCCTAATATATGGCAATCGTTGCACTAATCTAACGACTTATTCGCCTTCTCCCCTGTTTCTTACACTCGACCACTTTTTCATGGATACACATATGAAACTATTAAAAATAGTAAATTTACACTCTAGGCTTACCCGAAACTTTATTTTAGATATAACCATATCAAGAAGTTGTTTAAAATATAATTTTTATGATCCTTACCACCTACCACTTTTTGAAGGATACACCTATGAAATCAATAAAAATAGCAAATGTAACGTCTAGGCTTACCCTAAACTTTATATTAGACATTCCCATAGCAAGAAGTTGCTTAAAATATCAATTTACGTTTCTTAACCACTATCCATTTTTTATGTCTACGCCTATGAAACCGATAGAAAATTATTTTAATTTAGCCTCTTTTTTTTTACCGCAAACTTTATATTTGATACGCACATGTATCATATTTTCATAAAAAATCAACTAAAAATTAGTAGTGTATTGTGACATTTACAGATATGGGTACACTTTCATATATAAAAAAATGTTCCTCGATGTTAGGGTAGAGTAAATATAAAAGGATTATGTGTCTTCTTAGACAAAAAAGCGGCGTCTAAACGCCGTATATTACTACTAAATTTTAGTTGATTTTTGTTAGGTCGCCCAGAACAGAGGCGTGTGGCGAGACACAATACGGGTAGGGTGCAAGGTCTTACAGTTGAAAGATCGTCTGACACAAGAACATTTAATTTCTTGCCTATGTACCTTTACGATTATAATGGGCAATGGAAAGGCAGATTGATAGACAGACCGACAGACAGACAGACAGACAGACAGAGATAGATAGATAGATAGATAGACAGACAGACAGACAGACAGACAGACAGACAGACAGACAGACAGAGAAAGGTAGATAGATAGACAAACAGACAGACAGACAGACATACAGACGGACGGACGGACGGACGGACGGACGGACAGACGGACGGACAGACAGACAGACAGCCAGACAGACAGACAGATTGATAGATAGATAGAAAGACAGAAAGACAGACAGACAGACAGACAGACAAAAATATAGATAGATAGACAGACAGACAGACAGACAGACCGACAGACAGACAGACAGACAGACAGACAGACAGACAGACAGACAGACAGACAGACAGACAGACAGACAGACAGACAGACAGACAGACAGACAGACAGACAGACAGACAGACAGACAGACAGATAGATAGATAGATAGATATGTGGGTAGGTTTGGTTTACGTGGCTGGTTTAGTTCCTTCGCACGTCAAAAAACAGACGTAAGATTAGCTTACGGCCGGTCTATGGATTTACGATGAGCCATTACGATGATGTAGAACACATAACAATGTCGCACGCACAGCAATGACGCGCCGTTTAAAATCCTGGTTACTCTAGTGAATGCAGCCTACGACGAGCAAAGCACGGTGCAAATTCCCTAAAGAGATAAAACAGCGGCTGACGAAGCATTTCACATCAATGAGTAATATATAAATAACTTGCGTCAAGCTAATCCAATAACGGTAATGAATAGCACCAATGTGACGTAAGGCGCAGAACAAGCCTAAACGGTGGAAGGTCGCATTTACAACACTTGATTTGTCGAAAATGGAATATTGCCGGTGTACGAAACCGCTTTATCGACGCAGATGTAATAAATAGATCATCATTTTGACTGTAACGCGTAGGAGTGCAATGGAAAACCGAAATTAAACAGACACCGAATGCACTTTCTGCAGCGATCGAGAGAACGTGGACTAGATCAGCCATCTTGGAAACGGAAGTCCCAAATATTCAAATGATGTGACACATCAACTAAAGCCACTATTTATTTTTAAGTAAACCACACCAAGGCAAAACAGTTTTTTTTTATTCCAAAAATGAAAGAGCCTAAATTGAAAAAAAGGCAACAGCATTTCTCCTCTAGAAATCTGCCTAACTGAGTTGTGAAATAGGAGTTCACCATATTCTTTTATTTCTTCTTCAAAAAGTGTTCTACATTCTCTTCGATTGAGGCCGCGTGATCAATCATATTAATGCAACGCAGAACAGGATCTATGACATGTTGAAAGCTCATGTCTTTAGCACACAGAGCCTCCTGATGAAAGATACAGTGATATGAAAGCTCATGTCTTTAGTACACAAAGCCTCCTGATGAAAGATACAGTTATATGAAAGCTCATGTCTTTAGCACACAAAGCCTCATGATGAATGATACAGTGATATGAAAGCTCATGTCTTTAGTACACAGAGCCGCCTGTTGAAAGATACAGTGATATGAAAGCTCATGTCTTTAGTACACAGAGCCTCCTGTTGAAAGATACAGTGATATGAAAGCTCATGTCTTTAGCACACAGAGCCTCCTGATGAAAGATACAGAGATATGAAAGCTCATGTCTTTAGTACACAGAGCCTCCTGTTGAAAGATACAGTGATATTAAAGCTCATGTCTTTAGTACACAGAGCCTCCTGATGAAAGATACAGTGATATGAAAGCTCATGTCTTAGTACACAGAGCCTCCTGATGAATAATACAGTGATATAAATTTCATGTCTTTAGTACACAGAGCCTCCCGATTAAAGATACAGTGATGTGAAATTTCATATCTTTAGTACACAGAGCCTCTTGATGAAAGATACAGTGATATGCAAGCAACTTCCTATCTAAGTATTTCTCAATCAAAGAAACACAGCCATACCTTAAAATTACTGCGGCGCTATCTGTACAAATGCTGTCAAGGTTAGAACATTCAAGTTTATTGCCACCAACATCACTATTTTCGACACAGTTTTTCCTGCTTCCAGATGTTGTTGATAAATTACAAAGTTCTAAAAGCTCCAGAAAAACGTCGAAATTGTCTTTTATGCACCTCACAAACACAAGTAACTGAGCATTATCTCTCATCAACTTGTCCCTGGTCACCTCATCAGCTCCCATTCGTACTACCGGTGTGGTCGTATTAACGATATGATTGTTAAGGGAGAACCATGAAACTGATGCTTTATTAGGATTAACCAAGGCACCTGAAACCCCACACCAGGAAGAAATGCGATCGAGTTCGTCTTGCATTGTGGAGGCGATTCCCCGTCTGTCTCTTCCCTGTCGATATACCAGAATATCATCAGCAAAAGTCATAGTTCTTCCCCTCCCATCCAGCTGTTGGGCCGTGATCGTTATTGTGTACACGTTAAATAGAACTGGTGACAATGGTGAGCCTTGTGGCAGCCCAGGACAAATGGATGTTGGCTCGGAAGAACAACTTCCACATCTGGGTATCACCTTCCTCTGAAACAGTGCCGCGGAGATCCATCTAATGAGGAAGGGGTTCACCGCCAGTTTGAGAAGCATATGCATGAGATATTCAAATGGTACCCTGTTGTATGCATCCTCCAGATCTATAGCAGCAGCACATGTCTCCTCTCGTCTGTGGAAGCCTTCGAAGACGCATTAGGCAAATACTGCCGCATTGAGCCATGTCTCTTTGTTATATCTGTAACCTCTGAGTGTGGATGGGAATACGCGTTTCTGTTCAAGGGGACAGGTGAGGACACGGGCAACTATTTTCTCCAGCAGCTTGCCCGCAGTGTTCTGCATTGTGATGATTCTGTAGGCACTGATCTGAGAATGGTCCTTGTTTGACTTCGGTAGCTGTAGTAAGTAGCTATGTAGCCACTTTACCTTAATCTGGCCACTCCGAATACTGGCATTAAACTCATTGGCCAGTTTTGTCAAGTCGTCGTCAGCTAAATCGCCTATGTCATCGTACCGAACACCATCTGGACCAGGAGCAGTGTTGTGTGACCTTTTAAGTGTCGTGCGAATGGTATCGGTTGTGATTGTGAGATCTTCTTCCAGCCCTACATCCTTACACAAATTTGACAAAGATCCCCGTCGGAGTTAAGTTTCATCGCAGCCTGTGATTTCGGGACCACGCCGACCATGTGATAACAAAATCCCGCAAAGGATTAGCCGCCTTGAAGGTCATGGCAGCTGCCAACATCGAGCAGAGGCTACTTATTCTTCTGTTCCAGGGATTAGTCCTCGCACCAATCGAGTATGCCCTGGCCATTCTTACTGTCAGTACGACTCAAATTGATAGGCTGGAGAAAATACAAAATGAAGCCATGCGCATTATCCTGGGATGTACGAGGGACACACCCTGTGTAGCAATGAGGTATCTTCTTGACTTTCCAACCATGGATGACAGAATCAAGATCTGGAGAGCACGAGCATACCTGAAGATTAGTACAGATACAGAGCATCCATTGCACCACGTGCTCAACACAGAGAAAGGTACCAGGCTAAAAAGAGGCAAATCATGGGTGGGCCGGGCAGAAGATGTCATCTAACAGGTCTGTGGGCTTACCAATATCAGCGTTGGTTAGGAGTGGATACCGGTGCCTACGTCATTCAAGGGAACTTTCTCATGTATTGTCACACTAGACAGGAAAAGTAGGGAACAGAACCCGGTCGTGGTTAATGCTGAGGTCAACGGTCTCATCTGCGATAACCCCGATGAGAAAGATGCAGTCATCTATACAGACGGATCTGTAAGACGACACGAAAGATGTGCATGGGCATTTACAGCACGCTCAGCAGGCAGAATAGCCAAGGAAGACAGTGGTGCATACGTCATGACCACGAGTAGCATGACAATGGAGGTGATGGCAGTGACCAAAGCATTCAAATGGTTAGAGTCACAAGACTACATCCACGCATGTATACTGAGTGATTCGATGAGCATGATAAAAAAGTGGAGGTGGGCTTTGTACGCATGCAATGGGTAGAGTCGTTGCAGAAATCCAAAATACGTAAGGTCACCTTTGTCTATGTCCCTGGACATGCGGGAGTACGGAGAAATGAAAAAGCGGACAGGTTGGCTAGCTGCGCTGTCGTTGAGGACGGGCAACCGATGGATCGGGCGGACATCATCAACGCCCTTCGAGATGTTGGAAGAGCACAGGACTTCGACAAACACAGATCAACGTCACTTCTTCGGATGATGGAAATGGGAGTTAAGATGGGCACAGCCAGAAATGAGAAACTTGGTGGCCGTGTAAGAAGACTTATCAACCAACATAGAACTGGAGTCATCAGTCGCTGGACACTGAGGGAATTGCTGAGGAGGGGATCTGAGCACCTATGGACATGTTCGGAGTGCAATGATGATAACCCGCAAATAACTCAATAACTCAATATCTCTCATCTCGCCACTCTCACCTATTGCAACAGAGAAGCATCGAGACACACCAGTTACATATTTGATCTGTTTTGATACATCGCCTGCCATTTCTTCAATGCACCTCATAATTGTATTTCGATATAGGGAAATATTTTCTATCCCTCGTTTGATATTGGTATCACCTGCGTTTTCAGCAAAGATGCTTTCCTTAACAATCTCACCGTCTGAGAACGGTTGTTTTCTCCTTAGCGAGAAGAAGTGATGTTTCGCAAGAAACCTTTACCATGTTTTTCATTTCTACACTCGTTTTTTTTAACAATAAGTTTTACATCCAATGAAGTCTTTTATTATTCTTTGAGATGTAGTCAGTTCTTATAGCAGAGACAGGATGATATGATTTGTTGAATGTATCTTGTGTTTGTTTGAAATGCCTTTCCTGGTTGTATTTTTTAGTAACTGCTACTGTTGTTGAACAGATCAAACAAATCGGTTTCGAAGCACTTCCCATTGTTTAAGAGAAACTGTTCTTCCCATTCTCCATTAAATGCTCTAACACTCACTTTCACTTTTTCTCTTTGACAAAGTCTTGCTAGCTTAAAGCCATCTTAACTAACACTAACTGCCAGCACAGACCAACATAAGCTGCAATAGAGTGTACCAACCTCACAATGAAAAAATAATGTATCTACAATTATTTAGAACCGTTTAGGTATGACTGCGCCATCTGTTGCAAGAAATATTATTACTGACAAATTACACCACCAATTCATTGCAAATTACAAAATAAGAAATAGAAAGATTAATAATAAACACCATTTTGATTTATTCGATTTAAAATTTACAGATGGTGAAGGATTATCAATTTTTAAATGCTTAGATCTTGTTAGCGACTAGACCTAGAAATGCCCGGCGTGGCTCAAATGGAAGATCAACATTATATGTATTTCCCAGTAAATTCTAATCGAGGCTTCGCCTATCAATTAATGCATCTTGCGAAAAGATTTCAGAGACCAGTAACGACGACAAACTAACGACTGCAAACGGTGCCTTGACAGAAGAAAGGTTGTACTTGAAAATAGGATGCTTTGAATCGCACAATCTGATAGTGATAAAAAGGTTTGCGTCGGATCTTGAACTTATCGGTTGGTCTATCAAAATGTCTTGACGGGCCATTACTTGGCCCTCGGGCCTAGGGTTTGCCACTCTTGCTCTAGATCATATTTTATTTTCTCATCATTTCATTGTCCATTTCTGTGTTTGTGTTTTCTAAATAAGGTCTCATGTCGCCCGAAACGTCATAATTTTGTTTTGTTTCTCCTTTGTAAATCTGTCACTAAACTTTGTATGAATGTACGGTACAGACTAAATAGCTTCATGTTTAAAGGTCAGGTTTCGCTGACATAGAGTGGGGTTCTCGGTACCTAGACCATGATGCCTTAGCATGAGGTTATATTATTTTCTTCATGCAAAGTTGACAGTGTTGCTGAGGTCGCGATAATTCTTTTTTGTAAATTTACATCGATTAAGGGATTTATAGATTACGGTGGGACAATTAAGTTTGTTTACAACTTCCAGTTTGTCATCACTTGTGACAAATTAAGGAGGTTCTGACTTGTGAGTCATCACTTGTATCTTTCTATTTAACTCTTTAATGCCGAAATTATTTTCCTGGTTTCATGAAGAACATCCGACCTATAGAATATCCGTCTAGGACGCTGTTATACATGTTAGTTCTGATTAGATTTAATATCTGCTCCTGCATAGGTTTTGGCTCTCTTGACGTTGTTACGAAATCTATCTATTATCATTAAAGGGTTAAGGCATAAAAATGCGAAGCTACAGTAAAGCTGAATATAAGGAAAAATAAAAAAATAAAAAAAATTATTATTTATTATATATATATATATATATATATATATATATATATATATATATATATATATATATATATATATATATATATATATATACATATATATATATATATATATATATATATATCTATTATCATTATGTAGTCTATTTTGGTTTCTCTTCTTATCTCCAGGGCTTTTCCGTGTGCATAGTTTCCTTTTCTCTTGCTCAATGTAAATGCTACATATCAGCCTGTTTTCTTCACAGAATTATATTAACCTATCTCCTCTTTAAATTCTTTTTCCTAAATCATGATTTCTTCTTCTTATCTTAAGTACCCCCGTCACGCCAAGTGGCGTATAGGGAAATATGGTGTTTGTGACCCTATATTTTACAGACCTTCAGCACATGATTTTTGGGGTAATGTGGTCAGTATTACGCCCGTGCTGCTTTACTTTCCCAGAAAATATCCGGTACCCATTTAAGGCTGGGTGAACCCGGAAGCCGTCGGTTTGGATCGAACCCTACCCCTTGTCCGTGGTAGTCCAGTTCACTAACCACTGAGCTATCGCGGCTCCCTAAACCATGATTTCCTATATGGATATTATATCTACCTTTTCCTACTTTAGCATTCATATCACCGATTACAATCAAGATGTCCGAGGATTTCACTTTTTTCATAATATTATTTATGACTTCATAGTATACCTCTATTTGTTCATCTGTATAGTCTTGAGAAGATGCGCATGTCTGTATTATTGCTATGTCGAATGGTTTTGCTTTTACTTTGAGCAGTATAATCCTGTCATTTTTTGTCCAGTGTGTACTTATATATTTTTGTAGCTTTCTTATTATTAGTATTCTTACACCTCTTTCATATTCTGTTGTGTTGCCTAATTATATAATTGTATATTTTTTGTCCTGTATGTATACACATTTTCCATCTTGTCTCTGATATGCCTAAAATATATATGTTTAATCTTTCTGTTTCTAAAATAAGATTTTACAATTTCCTTCTTGGTAACGTGTCCTAATATTCCATGTACTTCATATTAGTAGATCTTTCTACTGACATCAGTTACAATTTAGCTTCGTCGATTTTTTGGGAATTTTACGTGTTGAAGCTCCAATCTCTTTCACGGTGTCTGCCATATTCGTCTTTCGTGTCATGAATAGGCCTAATGTGTGCCACAAACTTCGCTGTTTTCGCTTTCCGGGCCGTTGAATATTTATGTATCTTCCGCCCCATCCACGGTCACAGACTTTGTATATTTGAGATGGACATTCCCGGTAGGCGTCGTTGTTGTCTTGATAGATGCTTGCCTGTCGAACCGCGAGCATACTTTCGATGATAGGTTTAACATGTCGACACAAGAATGAATAATATTCCACTGAAATATCGATAAAGTTCTCAGTCCATACGCTCGTCAGAAGTAAACATAAATACAACGGGGAATAGCAGTACATTATTTTAGAACTAAACTGATGCACAAATCATTTAAACACGTCAGCAAGAGACGAGTCAGAAAAGCTATCTACACGCAGTCGCAATGACACCTCGTCCCTCTATAAAAACATCTACTTACATGTCCTTTTAATGTGGTCCACACACGCTCTAGTGGATTATGGTGTGAATGATTGTAAGAGAATAAACAATTCTTCCTCTAATAGCTTTCACCCGTTAAATAGGCATGGATATGTTGTGTCGCTAGTTTACGTCATAGTCGTGATAAATGCGCTTTTCGAATCGACATATGCATCTTTGGCACAGATGAGTAGATTCGCTTCACAATTTTAACTCGGAGAGCTACCATTTTGGCCTGGTATTTTCGATATTAAACAAGTGCCTAAGGTTCTTTAACGACCGCGAGTGCACACGGGACCTCTTGAATTTCGCTGTTTTCGGAGAGAACTAGACATTGAATCTCACTAACCAGAGACCGGGGGCCGGGAAAGAAACGAAGAAACCACGGGTTCTACTTTAATTTTTTCTAAATTCTACTGGATCTAATGAGGATCGAACAAAGAGCATTTCTGTCCAGAGGCCGATGCCTTTTCTCTAGAACACCACGTCCCACGAACAAGTCTACAATATAATAAACAATAGTGTGGGTGAATAAACAACTGTGTGGGTGAATAAACAATAGTGTGGATGAATAAACAAAGTGTAGGTGAATAAACAACAGTGTGGGTAAATAAACAACAGTGTGGGTGAATAAACAAAGTGTAGGTGAATAAACAACAGTGTGGGTAAAAAAACAACAGTGTGGGTGAATAAACAACAGTGTGGGTTAATAAACAACAGCGTGGGTGAATAAACAACAGTGTGGGTAAATAAACAATAGTGTGGATGAATAAACAAAGTGTAGGTGAATAAAAAAACAGTTTTGGGTAAATAAACAACAGTGTGGGTGAATAAACAACAGTGTGGGTGAATAATCAACAGTGTGGGTGAATAAACAACAGTGCGTATGAATAAACAACAGTGTGGGTGAATAAACAACAGTCACGGTGAAGAAACAACAGTGTGGGTGAATAAACAACGATGTGGGTGAATAAACAACAGTGTGGGTGAATAAACAACGATGTGGGTAAAAAAACAACAGTGTGGGTGAATAAACAACAGTGTGCGTGAATAAACAACGATGTGGGTGAATAAACAACAGTGTGCGTGAATAAACAACGATGTGGGTGAATAAACAACAGTGTGGGTAAATAAACAATAGTGTGGATGAATAAACAAAGTGTAGGTGAATAAAAAACAGTTTGGGTAAATAAACAACAGTGTGGGTGAATAAACAACAGTGTGGGTGAATAAACAACAGTGTGGGTGAATAAACAATAGTGTGAATGAATAAACAACAGTGTGGGTAAATAATCAACAGTGTGGGTGAATAAACAACAATGCGTGTGAATAAACAACAGTGTGGGTAAATAAACAACCACACGGTGAATAAACAACCGTGTGGATAAATAAACAAAAGTGTGGGTGAACAAACAACAGTGTGGGTGAATAAGCAACAGTGTGATTGAATAAACAACAGTGTGGATGAAAAAAAAGAGCGTGGGTGAATAAACATCATTGCGGGTGAATAAACATCATTGTGGGTAAATAAACAACAGTGTTTGTGAATAAACAACAGTGTGGGTGAATAAACAACGATGTGGGTGAATAAACAACGATGTGGGTAAATAAACAACAGTGTGGGTGAATAAACAACGATGTGGGTGAATAAACAACGATGTGGGTAAATAAGCAACAGTGTGGGTGAATAAACAACAGTGTGGGTGAATAAACAACAGTGTGGGTGAATAAACAACGATGTGGGTAAATAAACAACGATGTGAGTGAATAATCAACAGTGTGCGTGAATAAACAACAGTGCGGGTGAATAAACAAAGATGTTGGGGAATAAACAACGATGTGGGTAAATAAACAACGATGTGGTTAAATAAACAACGATGTGGGTAAAAAAACAACGATGTGGGTGAATAAACAACAGTGTGGATGAATAAACAACAGTGCGGGTGAATAAACAACAGTGTGGATGAATAAACAATAGTGTGGATGAATAAACAAAGTGTAGGTGAATAAACAACAGTGTGGGTAAATAAACAACAGTGTGGGTGAATAAACAACAGTGGTGGTGAATAAACAACAGTGTGGGTAAAAAAACAACAGTGTGGGTGAATAAATAACAGTGTGGGTTAATAAACAACAGCGTGGGTGAATAAACAACAGTGTGGGTAAATAAACAATAGTGTGGATGAATAAACAAAGTGTAGGTGAATAAAAAACAGTTTTCGGTAAATAAACAACAGTGTGGGTGAATAAACAACAGTGTGGTGAATAATCAACAGTGTGGGTGAATAAACAACAGTGCGTGTGAATAAACAACAGTGTGGGTGAATAAACAACAGTCACGGTGAAGAAACAACAGTGTGGGTGAATAAACAACGATGTGGGTGAATAAACAAAAGTGTGGGTGAATAAACAACGATGTGGGTAAATAAACAACAGTGTGGGTGAATAAACAACAGTGTGCGTGAATAAACAACGATGTGGGTGAATAAACAACAGTGTGCGTGAATAAACAACGATGTGGGTGAATAAACAACAGTGTGGGTAAATAAACAATAGTGTGGATGAATAAACAAAGTGTAGGTGAATAAAAAACAGTTTGGGTAAATAAACAACAGTGTGGGTGAATAAACAACAGTGTGGGTGAATATACAACAGTGTGGGTGAATAAACAATAGTGTGAATGAATAAACAACAGTATGGGTAAATAATCAACAGTGTGGGTGAATAAACAACAATGCGTGTGAATAAACAACAGTGTGGGTAAATAAACAACCACACGGTGAATAAAAAACCGTGTGGATAAATAAACAAAAGTGTGGGTGAATAAACAACAGTGTGGGTGAATAAGCAACAGTGTGATTGAATAAACAACAGTGTGGATGAAAAAAAAAGAGCGTGGGTGAATAAACATCATTGCGGGTGAATAAACAACAGTGTGGGTAAATAAACAACAGTGTTTGTGAATAAACAACAGTGTGGGTGAATAAACAACGATGTGGGTGAATAAACAACGATGTGGGTAAATAAACAACAGTGTGGGTGAATAAACAACGATGTGGGTGAATAAACAACGATGTGGGTAAATAAGCAACAGTGTGGGTGAATAAACAACAGTGTGGGTGAATAAACAACAGTGTGGGTGAATAAACAACGATGTGGGTAAATAAACAACGATGTGAGTGAATAATCAACAGTGTGCGTGAATAAACAACAGTGTGGATGAATTAACAACAGTGCGGGTGAATAAACAACAGTGTGGATGAATAAACAACAGTGTGGGTGAATAAACAACAGTGTGGGTGAATAAACAACGATGTGGGTAAATAAACAAAGATGTTGGTGAATAAACAACGATGTGGGTAAATAAACAACGATGTGGGTAAATAAACAACGATGTGGGTAAAAAAACAACGATGTGGGTGAATAAACAACAGTGTGGATGAATAAACAACAGTGCGGGTGAATAAACAACAGTGTGGATGAATAAACAACAGTGTGGGTGAATAAACAACAGTGTGGGTGAATAAACAACAGCGTGGGTGAATAAACAATAGTGGGGGTGAATAAACAACAGTGTGGGTGAATAAACAACAGTTCGGGTGAATAAACAACAGTGTGGGTAAATAAACAACAATGTGGATAAATAAACAAGAGAGCGGTACTTGTTTAACAAAGAGAGATCACTAGTCGGACTCCGGAATTGTTGGATGTAGACCTGAAGTAATAAGTTTAAGGAGCTTACGTAACCACGGATGAAGAACACGGAGAAAGGAAACGGAGATTCTGCGTGGGCCTTACTGCGGCCAGGAAAAGCCATAACTTTATGTAACTTCTCGATTTAAAGGCCAAAGCTTGATCTGATATCCAAAGATAGCAGACGAAATCATAAGATTTCTACGACACAACCTGTGTATTGGTTTGGCTTGGTTATGGAAGGCCCCGGTATCGATGCAAACGAATTAAAATCAATAATTGCTCAACCGCCCGTGCCAGCGTAATCATCCGAATCAATATCTCATCTCCCAAACAAAGAAAGGTAAATGTAGTCCCCATCGTAGCAGTCTCAGCACACGCCAAAGGACACAAGGCAAAACCACGCAGAATTTGAACACAGCCAACTGTTCCTTGTCATACAATATCATCACTCATCGTAAACAATTGGAATATCGAAACATGATCAAAACGGAGGAGACACACAGCTCACGGTGTGCACAGAGCACCAAAGTCAGTAGCTCCTGCAACAAGCCGAACATGGACTATGAGGAAACTGCCTCAAGGAACACTTCACATACATAGCTTTCAATGATTCCTGCAGCCTATCCACCATATACCGTAAGTTCACGTCCTTCTGAAAATTATGATCGTCATATTTGTTTTAAAATGTATAGCACGTGATGACGTTAGGTCATCGTTTTTTACTCCAATTCCGAGCATATAAACACAGAGTTAGCCGTCAGATTATCCCCGTCGTATATCAAACAACAGACCGTAAGATTAGCGTATGGCAGGTCTAGTGATATACGATGAGCCATTACGATGACGTAGCACACACAGCGTCTGCGCCCTTTATATTCTTGTTTACTCTTGTGAATGCAGCCTACGACGAACAAAACACGGTGCAAATACCATAAAGAGATAAAACTGCGACTTACTTGACGAAGCAGTTCACATTAATGAGTAACATGTAAATAACTTGCGTCAAGCAATTCCAACAATGGTAATGAACACCACCAATGTGACGTAAAGCGCAGATCAAGACTAGACGGTTGAAGGTCGCATTCACAACACTATATTGTCAAAAAGGAATTTGCCGGCGTACGACTCCGCTTTATCGGCGCAGATGTATTAAGTAGAACATCGTTTTAACTTTAACGCAGAAAAGTGCAATGGGGAATCAAAATTAATCACACACCGAATGCACTTTCTGCAGCGATCGAGAGAACGTGGACTAGGTCCACCATCTTAGGAACGGAAGTCCAACCTGTGTATATCAGGGGAGATTTAAAACCATGGGAATCATATGAGGAAGAGGTATGTACTATAGCACTCAGAAAAAAAAGATAAATAAACAACAACAGAAAAAAAAAACAATATATGGTCCGAAGTAGGATCGAACACGTACTCCGTAGCACTGCGACTTGCCACGAGAAGCCGAAAGCTTAGCAACACTGCCACTCAGCTAACTAAAAAAATTAGCTATTCTGGACAATGTCTTACTCGAAGGCGTTCTCATGACTATAGTATAGGGCTACGATCACAGCTAGGGAATAAATTGTATTTATTAAATAAGATTTAAAACATATTTGTTTGTAAGGAGTCAAGGAAGGAGAGTAATTGACATATGTTTGTAAGGAGCCAAGCAAGGAGATCTATTGACACATGTTTGTAAGGAGCCAAGGAAGGAGAGTGATTGACATATGTTTGTAAGGAGCCAAGGAAGCAGAGTAATTGACACATGTTTGTAAGGAGCCAAGGAAGCAGAGTGATTGACACATGTTTGTAAGGAGCCAAGAAAGGACAGTGATTGACACATGTTTGTAAGGAGCCAAGAAAGGAGAGTAATTGACAAATGTTTGTAAGGAGCCAAGAAAAGAGAGTGATTGACATATGTTTGTAAGGAGCCAAGAAAGGAGAGTGATTGACATATGTTTGTAAGGAGCCAAGAAAGGAGAGTGATTGACACATGTTTCTAAGGAGCCAAGGAAGCAGAGTGATTGACACATGTTTGTAAGGAGCCAAGAAAGGACAGTGATTGACACATGTTTGTAAGGAGCCAAGAAAGGAGAGTGATTGACAAATGTTTGTAAGGAGCCAAGAAAAGAGAGTGATTGACATATGTTTGTAAGGAGCCAAGAAAGGACAGTGATTGACACATGTTTGTAAGGAGCCAAGAAAGGAGAGTGATTGACACATGTTTCTAAGGAGCCAAGAAAGGAGAGTGATTGACATATGTTTGTAAGGAGCCAAGAAAGGAGAGTGATTGACACATGTTTGTAAGGAGCCAAGGAAGGAGAGTGATTGACACATGATTGTCCCGAATGAAATGAAAGTTTGTGATATAATTGTGAGGCTGGGCTACCGACGAATCCTAGTGAATAGAGAATTGACCACGCCAGGATTCCCAGTGTCTAGAGAAATGAGCAGAGCTTACATTGAAACAAACAGGTCATGCAGAGAATGTTTCTAGATAGGGAACTCATATGGAACTTGAAGGAGACACCAGAGAAGATGTAAAGTAGCTGAAATTAGGACTTGTTTCAGCCGATCCTCTGTCTGGACTTATGTTCTAAGCATTTGGGTTTTAGTATCTCCCAGAGAACAACTGTGGGAGTTACTAACTACATACGTAGTAAAGCAACATCTAACCAACCTAATTAAAAGTCTCTAAATCAACTGCAGCTGCATAGTCAGAACAGCAGCAGGTTACACGGACCACTTCGAAGTTAGATCAGGTAAAAGACAGGGGACGGTACTATCCCCCTACTGTTTATTACATACATGGACTATATATGCAAATTAGCCAACCCATGAGAGACAGAGGAGATCAACGAGCTTTTATTTGCAGACGATCAGACACTCATACATTGAAAAATAGAAGACCTACAAGAACACATAATTAAACTCAACAGCACAGGCACAAAATACAACATGAAAATCAACATCAGCAAAACGTAAATCATGAATGTCGCAAAACAGAAACAGAACATTAACATAACTATAGAAGGCAGACAATTAAAACAGGTAGAGGAATTCAAAAACCTAGGAAGTTTAGTGACAAACGACAATTCACAAACAGCAGAGATAGACTCACGCTGTTCATGCATCAAAGCGTGTAAAATCAATGGACAGCTATCACCACTATTGTCCAACAAGGAAATAACTCTATAAAAACTTTTAAAATCGATATCTTTTTAATCTCTTTTTGTAATTTTTTCAAAATTTGCATGTAAAGTTATAATGATTAGAACCCAACAGGGAATTAATTTCATAAAAAAAACATTTGGTTATTATTGTTGCTTATTTGATTTATATAAATTTATAACGACCCATTGATGTAGTCAAAACTTAATGTTTACAGTATTTTAAGTTGAAATAGCGATTAAAAATCCATACACGGTACAATTGACGTTTTTGCACGCATTCCACGTTGGCTTTCTGACACAATTAGACACTTGTAGAAAACACGAGGCATTGTGTGTTCCATTTCCGTTCATTCAGCGACGAAGCCGTCCTCGAACTGAGCAGACAATAATTCTACTGGTGTATTGTCTTATTAGGTTATTTCCCCATTACGGCCACGCCTTTACATAGTGAAAATTAATCATAGACCAGCAACTACGGTAATTTCTATTCTTTAGGGCTTCACAATTTACAATTTTGACAAACATCAAAGAAATATCGCCGCTTTAAGAAAGCTGCAGCTGCAAGATATTTGTTAAATATACATTTAAAGGGTCTTTTGCATTCTAACAACATTTGGAAAATTTCAAAAGTTTTTAAGAAACGGTTAGAGAGTAATAGCGTTTTGAAGTTGGGCACATGATTTGAAACGAGCTATAGAGGCAAAACGGGCATTGTACAATACAATCTTCATCCCAACGTTGTGCTACCAATGCCAGACCTGGACCCTAGATGCAAAAACAATAAGAAAAATAACCTTCATTGAGATGAAATGTGTTAGACGAATGACAGGAAAAAATCTGAGAGATAAAATCAGAAATGAACAACTGAGAAAAAAGCTATGAATAACCTTTAAGAATAGCCATATAATATATAAAGAAACAACATATACAATTGTTTGGCCACGTGACAATGAATAGTGATCAAAACACAACACAGCGAGCATTCAACAGGCGTTGTGAGAACACCATTCCCGAAGGGTCAAAAACGAAAAAGATGGATCGATGGAATATTAGAAGCACTAGGAAACTTAACAGCAGCAGAAGCGAACAAAAGAGTAAAAGACCGCAAATGATATCTCCCCATGACTCCGAAAGACAAATGAGGAAGGAAAGAGGAAGAAAAGAAGAATATTATGGTTTTAGAATAGTCTTGGATTTAACAGAAAGTTATTATATAAAGATTACCAGAGTTAGCAAGTATCGGAAGTTATCAACGATCTCCAGAACCATTGGTCTAGTTATAGAGAAGTTGATATATTTCTAGAGATTCTGAAGATTTCATTCAGATGTTCTACGTGTATTGGAGATTGAGTTGTTCAAGTCATTGTGTTGAAACATTGAATGAGACGTTGGAAGTTATAAAACAGAAAGGTGGATAGAGCAATGAAGTTTCAGAAATATCAGCGGCACAAGAATTCATAGTTTAATTAAAGAGGATTAGAAGCTAACCACTTAGATTGTCAAGGGAACTTTACATAAGATCTCCAGGGTTACTTGTCATAACGATCGCTGATAGGCTCGATATTGTAACACGCCACGAACTTGTAGGATAGAAGAGCATTGCTGACTTTGTATATTGTTTTCAAGTCTTATTATCACGAATAATCAAGAGCTTATAGATGTTGTAATACAAGAATTGTCAATTATCAGTTTACTTAAGTGTGATAAATATGATGTGGTGTTGAGAGTATCCCTCTCATGTGATAGCCCACTTTGACGTCTAGGGACAAGATTAGCAATGAGAAATTAACAATTGTATATCGTTTACTGTTAGATGTTTAGGTGGGAGTGAAGTGTTGCCATGCTGTGTCATTATTCTGTCAATCAAAAACGTCTTCCTCTTCTTCCTTTGTTCCACAAGCTCCAGCAACTCTGATCTCAACTGGTCGTCGTGAAGGGGGCCATGTTCCTTTAAAAGCCCCGCTTCGATTTTATCTTTTGTGCTTGATGAAGTTGCAACTTTTTCTTGATGCTCTACAACATTATGATTGGATACATTATCTATTACCAAGCATAACGGTCTACGCACGGTGGCCAGAATAATATTCTCTGTCCAATCCTTGATTATATGCACATTCATATCAGATTGGTGGTCACTACACATTTCTGTGAGAAACAAGTTCTCCTTGATTGACACGTCCATTCTCTCTCTCCACCCATCATTTGTTATTTTAACGCGCTGCCCTTTGCTGCTATGTATGTTTCTTTTCTTTTCTCTGTTAAGTGATTGTTATTCGTTCTCAAATGTATGTTCAGCATTAACCCACATTTTTTCCAAATATATGAATCTGTCACATTCCATTCTTCTCTCTCTGATTGGCCACAGGTGATTGTTTTGTGAAGCAATCAATCGTGGCTCTTCACAAAAATTATTCTGCTGCCTGCAGATTATCGAAAATAGTAACCAGTGCTTTTTACAACTTTCCTCACAGAAATAAAAAAAAAAATAATATGGTTTTCCAGTAGTAACTTAACTTTCAGAGTCGTCAGTCGCTGGACACTGAGAGACATCCTGAGGAGAGGATCTGAGCACCTATGGACATGTTCGGAGTGCAATCATGATGACCCTCAAATAACTCAATGACGTAACTTTCAGTTTGAGGAGAGTAACAAGTTGATCTCCCTGAAACATTTTCAAAAACCTCACTTCAACCTAATAAAGTCTTTGTCACAATTATTCACTCTCATTTGTCTTCCCTAATTGATGGTAACTTTGTTAGATTCAAAGTCCAGTCTAATCCTCCAGATGAAAGATTCAACCTACACCTAGCGCGGGCTGTGTTCTCTTCTCTTGTTCTTAGATGCTGTGGTATCATCTGCTACTCTTTGACTCCTTATAGAAATGTCTGTACATTATGAAAGCAACTTCTTGCATAGTGTGAATTCACACTTTAAATTTATTATGGTTTAGAACATTGAGAAAACTCACTGTTTTAGTACTTCAGAAAAATAAACTATACCTTGTAAGTAATGGGTCTTTAGTATGAGCATTAACGGCATTGAACGTGCTCTACATGATGTTGGCAAGGTCAATTGCCAAGTTCACGGAAAGCTATTTGATATTTTCCAAGATTGCTTTTCCACTTAAAAATTGAAAGTGTGTACTTTATTGAACGGATGATGGGGTGGGGAGAGATTGAAATTAAAACCAATAAAGGTCTGCCCTTATTAAAGCCTCTTGTGAAGACAGTCTGTATAACTGAAATCCTACACTAGACGACTTTTATAATAGATTTTATAAAGTAGTGTATCCAGGTCGCAGCAAACTAAGAGTGCATGAAAAATGTCACATCAATACATCAAACAGTTTTCGTCCAAATTGATTTTGAGTTTGGACATACATTGTTGAATGGACGATAGCAACTATCGGGATAGTGATGTGTATATTTGTCGTGTGTGAAATAATTATTCGATTTCTGGCTCCTGAACAGGTTCTGGCGTTATGTCCAAGCTGTGTCACCCTACAAGTGTTTCCATTGTTAATGACCTCGGGGATTTCCAGTCTACGATCACAGTCGCCCACGAGCTAGGTCACGGGTGAGTTCAATTTCTTTCATCTGCTGCTTTTACGTCCATTTTGACTGATTATTTCCGTCTTAAACGATCTATTGTATAAACACAACATATGTACTACTGAAATAATAATTTATATTGACTCTATATCTGCACTTACAATTTAACATAACTGTAATTGCACTTTCCACATTTGCGCCATCTAAGAACAAGTTTAAGCTCGTCATCACGGAAGAATCACATCTTCTTTTAGCCCAGTAAACTACGATTAACCTGTTGGTAACACACTGTACACAAAATGTTGTGTTCCTGAGCTCAGAATTATTATCAACAGTATGGTGTCCAAAACCATCAACACGACTGCTCAGTGTGACTTCCTCTCTTACCAAATCATCAACTCTTTACTTTATCCAACACCTTTTAAATGCAGTTTCTCTTTCATAAAGCCACTTATCCATCACCTGAAAGTCATTGATCAGACCAGACAACATTAATGCTGTCTTCAGACATAGCTCAGACAGTTATGCATCATTTAAAGCTTACAATTGATGAATGTCTCTCAGTTCCAACGCTTTGCTTTGAAATGTTCATGTAGACGTCATTTAGAAAACAGAATGTCTTCGTATTTCGGAACGTTCTGAAAGTAGATGAAATCTTCAGCAAACTGTTTACCTAT
Organism: Megaustenia siamemsis; assembly: GCA_032433765.1. Classification (NCBI taxonomy): domain Eukaryota; kingdom Metazoa; phylum Mollusca; class Gastropoda; order Stylommatophora; family Ariophantidae; genus Megaustenia; species Megaustenia siamemsis. The sequence continues at coordinate 76,000,314 of JAVIAB010000024.1, read as the reverse complement.
CTTTATTGTATATCATCCACACTGTTCAGACCTGTCCATCAAACTTGTTGATAGAAGTGCAGCTGTGAAATTATTCGGAGATTTCTGTAGCAATTTTCTGCCGTAAGTCATGAGCTTATCTTTGATTGCCGGACTTACTGTTTTATTCTAGAATGTAATTACCTTGACTGTCACTGACATTTTGGTCGCAGTGACTCAAGTGCTCTCCCTGCCAGCTCGTAACCTGCATTTATAGTGACGTATGTGGCCCACTCACAGCAAGATGGTGACGTAACATTATTCACAAACATGGCACCAAATTTAAAACAGAAACTGTGTCATTTTAGGGGAGTGTCATTTTGTTTGACATTCTTCTCTATTCTTATTCTTCTTTCATTCCTCATTTGCCTTTCAGCGTTGAGAGGAGATATAATTTGCGGTCTTTTGCTCATCTATTCGTCTCTGCTGCTATATTTCCTAGTGCTTATAATTTTCCCTCAATCCATCTTTGCCGTGGTCGACCCTTGACTCTGGTGTTCTCCCAACATTTGTTGAAGGCTCGTCGTGTTGTGTTTTAATCACTCTGTCTTGTCACATGGCCAAACTATTTTGGCTATGGTTTCTTTATATATTCTTTGGCGGGGGCTATTCCTAGCTTTTTTCTCAGTTGTTCATTTCTGATCTTATCTTTCAGGCTGTTTCCTGTCATTCGTCTAACACACTTCATCCCAGTAGAGATTTCTTGTTGTTCTTGCAACAAGGGTCTACAGTCTGGCATTGGCAGCACGACGTTGGGATGAATATTGTATTGTAGAGTACCCTATTTGTCTCTAGAGTTATTTCCATGTTGTACAATAGTTGTTACAGCTGCCGAATCATTGACAAGCTTTGATACATCTTGAGTCTATCTCTGCTGTTTGTGAATTGTTGTTTGTCCCTAGATTTCTTAGGTATTTAAATTCCTATAATTATTTCAACAAATGAAACAGGGTGTAAGCAAGGTTGCGTGCTGTCACCAGATTTGTTTAATATATATAGTGAGATTCTTTTAAGATCCATAAGGGGCATGACTGGAATAACTATTGGAGTTCATTATATAAATAATCTAAGATATGCTGATGATACAGTCTTAATCGTTAAGAATGAAAATGAGTTACAAGAAATGGTAGACATTATAGTGAAAGAAAGCAAAAATAAACGACTCAGCCTTAATAGCAAAAAGAAGACAGAAGTAATGGTGACAACAAAGTAAAAGTAATCACCACAGTGCAAAATAAAGACAAGTGGAACAATATTAAAGCAGGTAAATGAATTTAAATACTTGGGAACTTTGTTTAACCTCAGACGGAAGATGTACAACAGAGGTGAAATGCAAAATGGCTCAGGCAAAAAAACTGCTTTCCAAAAAATTAGGAGGATACTATACTATCTATTTTTGACAAAAGAAACAAGAAAAAGATCTCTTAAATTTTATGTAGAGCCAGTCTTAACATATGGATGTGAATCATGGACAATAGGACAACAGACAAGAAAATTACTGGAGGCTGTAGAAATGTGGTTTTACAGAAGAATGTTTGGAAAATCATGGACAGCTAAGAAGAGTAATGAAAATGTTCTGAAAGAGGCCAAAGAAAAAAGGGAGCTAATTTCCAATATTAGGAAGAAACAATCATCATTTTTTGGCAGCGTAATGAGAACAGAATAACTGGAATATATAGTAGCAACTGGGAAAATTGAGGGACGATGAGATAGAGGAAAGCAAAGAGAAAATATACCAGACAGCTTTAGAGAATGGCTTGGCAGAAGGTCAACAACAGAAATGATAAATAACTGTCGAGATTGAAAGTTGTGGAGAGACATGATCACCTACGGCAGCAGGCCCAGTACTTGATGATGATGAATTGTTTTAGTTACCAGCCTTGTATGGTTATGTTGATGTTCTATTTCTCTTAATCTATTTTAATCTCTATAATCTCTTCAGTTCCTAACATAACTAGCTTCCCTCTACCCACACAGTCTTTCAGCGCAACACGATGGTAAAGGCAACAACTGCCAGTCAAGGGACGCTTTCATCATGCAAGTAGGATCGTACAGGCCGTCATCGAGCAACAAGCTGAACCCATTCAGGTTCTCAAACTGCAGCATCGTTTATTTCACCAGCTTCATCGACAGTAAACTTCAAACATGGTAAGTTCGACTACTTCTCTTTGTATCATTTCATGTTTCAAAGTTTCACACTGATCACGCAAGTTACCAACTCTCTAACTTACTTTGCTATAATAATGTTCATCGGTTTTCTATTAAGTAAATAAACGCAGTCTAAGTGTGGACTAAGTAATTAAACAATAGAAAACGTGTTACAGGAATACCAATTATCTAAGCAGATAAGAAGATTTTTTGGGGAATATGGCGCACTGTTAGCTGGCTTCTTCTGAAGACTCACAGATAAGTGCTGATTTCCAGTGAACTTTTCTGTTTATTTGTTTGTTTTTATTGATATTTTAAGGGATCATGTGTTTGTACGCGCTTTATATTTGATGTCAATCACTTTGCTTCTTTTGATTCATTGCATTTTGTTAAAATTGTCTTATTTAATCACTTATACTCATCCTTGTTGACTGCACTATTGAACGCGTCAAAATGGCGGTTTATTTACGGTCTGTCGACAAGGACGCGTAATTCATTTAATTTGTGGAAGGCTCACAGTATATCTGCGTGCTGTTGAGCTATTTACTGGAGTTGGCCAGTTTATAACGTGGAAACGGGTTCTGGACCGTGCTACTGAGTAAGTGCACGTGAGTTTAGACCATCCAAAGCATCAACGTTCAGCGACGTTCATCTATGACGACGGTAAGTGTAAGTATTCAGATGCAGCCCAAACGACATCATCGAAGAAGGAAAACACGACGGGGGAAGCGTGGTGGCACTAAACTGTCAAAGTGTGAGAGGCTAGGCCTAAAGTATGTGCGCGTTACTTATTAGAATTGTGGGTCCATTAATCAACGACGGCCCATTCTTCATAAGCTTCTGTGCGGCGCCGATATAATGGTTTTACAAGAAACTCTTCTTGGTGACAGGACAGTAAGTACTCCTGGCTTTCATTGTTTTTACAATAGGCGACACCTTGGGAAGGCCATCCTTGTGCGCAACAATATGGTGGCAGCTCAGGTTGATATGTCTGCGTAGGACAATGCAGAATTGCAGGTATTTGCGGTTAGGGTGCAGACCCCAGTTCATTTCGTAATTATAAATGGGAAGGTGGACACACAACAATGGCAGAATCTCTTTGAGTTCGATTAAGAGAACGTCATTTTCTGCGGAGACTTTAATGCTAGAGGCAATCAGTGGGATAACGTCATAACCAACAAGTAGGGAGAAGACCTAGAGAACGCACTGGTGTCGGCCGATTTAGTGTGCTTGAATGATGGAAGGGCAACAAGAATGGCCACTCGAACAGGGGACTCTGACAGTATCATAGACTTGGCACTGGTGTATTCCACCTTCGCACCGGTTTACAGGTGGAGTGCAGTGGGGTTCCACGGAAGTGATCACTATCCATATGTCCTCCTAATTGAGAAAAGCAGAAATAAAAGACAGAAAAGAAAGCTCCACATATTCAACTACGAGAAAACAGACCAGGACGCCATTAGCAAAATCAGACATAGGAAACAGAGCGCCCTTCGTAGGAGGCAGGAGAGATGGACGCAGCCACCCTGGTGGAACGTAGAAGTCGAGGAAGCTTGGCGGAGCAAGAGACAAACGGTCAAGACTTGGCAGAAAGCCAGAAGGACTGGAAGAACACAACCTGTGCTCTTGAAGCGTCTGAAAGTAGAGGTCGACCAAAAAATGATGCACTTTAAACTATGCGCTAAGCAGGCTAAGGATGCCAAATGGGATGACTTCTGTAAAAAAGTGTGCTCAGAAAAACAGCTCGCCACATTTTGGCGCCTTCATCAGGGCATGAATGGCACAACACAACACAGAGGCATACCAGACTTTCAGAGCACAGGCCGGATATGACACAAATCTGATGAGAGCAAAGGGAAGGCCCTGCTTGCCCGCTACATTGAGCAGACGTACCAAAGAAATGAGGCTATAATAATGAGGATACGGGGATCGCTGTCAAAATTGTGTAAGGATGTAAGGCTGGAAGAAGATCTCACAATCACAACCGATACTATTCGCACGACACTTAAAAAGGACACAAAATACTGATCCTGATCCAGATGGTGTTCGGTACGATGACATAGGTGATTTAGCTGACGATGACTTGACAAAACTGGCCAATGAGTTTAATGCCAGTATTCGGAGTGGCCAGATTAAGGAGGAGTGGCTACACAGCTACTTACTACCGCTACCGAAGCCAAACAAGGACCATTCTCAGATCAGTGCCTACAGAATCATCACAGTGCAGAACACTGCGGGCAAGCTGCTGGAGAAAATAGTTGCCCGTGTCCTCACCTTTCACCTTGAACAGAAACGCGTATTCCCACCCACATTCGGAGGCTATAGATATAACAAAGAGGCATGGTTCAATGCGGCATTCTTTGCCTATGGCGTCTTTGAAGGCTTCCACAGGCGAGAGGGGGCATATGCTGTTGCTATAGATCTGGAGGATGCATACAACAGGGTACCATTTGAATATCGCATGCATATGCTCCTCAAACTGGCGGTGCACCCCTTCCTCATTAGATGGATCGCCGCGGCACTGTTTCAGAGGAAGGTGATACCCTGATGTGGAAGTTGGTCTTCCGAGCCAACATCCATTTATCCAGGGCTGCCATAAGTCTCACCATTGTCACCAGTTCTATTTAACGTGTACACAAAAAACGATCACGGAACAACAGCTGGATGGGAGGGGAAGAACTATGACTTTTGCTGATGATATTCTGGTATATCGACAGGGAAGAGACAGACGGGGAATCGCCTCCACAATGCAAGACGAACTCGATCGCATTTCTTCCTGGTATGGGGTTTCAGGTGCCTTGGTTAATCCTAATAAAGCATCAGTTTCATGGTTCTCCCTTAACAATCATATCGTCGATACGACCACTCCGGCAGTACGAATAGGAGCTGATGAGGTGACCAGGGACAAGTTGATGACATACCTTGGAGTTAAGTTTGATCGCAGCCTGTGTTTTCGGGACCACGTCGACCATGTGATAACAACATTCCGCAAAGGATTAGCCGCCTTGAAGGTCATGCCAGCTGCCAACATCGAGCAGAGGCTACATACTCTTCTGTTCCAGGGATTAGTCCTCGCACAAATCGAGTATGCCCTGGCCATTCTTACTGTCAGTACGACTCAAATTGATAGGCTGGAGAAAATACAAAATGAAGCCATGCGCATTATCCTGGGATGTACGAGGGACACTCCCTGTGTAGCAATGAGGTATCTTCTTGACTTTCCAACATGGATGCCATAATTACGATCTGGAGAGCACGAGCATACCTGAAGATTAGTACAGATACAGAGCATCCATTGCACCACGTGTTCAACACAGAGAAAGGTGCCAGGCTTAAAAGAGGCAAATCATGTGTGGGCCGAGCAGAAGATGTCATCAAACATGTCTGTGGGCTTACCAATATCAGCGTTGGTGAGGAGTGGATACCGGTGCCTACGTCATTGAAGGGAACTTTCTCGTGTATTGTCACACTCGACAGGAAAAGTAGGGAACAGAACCCGGTTGTGGTTAATGCTGAGGTCAACGGTCTCATCTGCGATAACACCGATAAGAAAGATACAGTCATCTATACAGACGGATCTGTAATACGACACCAAAGAAGTGCATGGGCATTTACAGCACGCTCGGCAGGCAGAATAGTCAAGGAAGACAGTGGTGCATACGTCATGATCACGAGTAGCATGACAATGGAAGTGCATGCAGTGACCAAGGCATTCAAATGGTTAGAGTCACAAGACTACACCCACGCATGTATACTGAGTGATTCGATGAGCATGATAAAATAGTGGAGGCGGGCTCTGTACGCATGCAATGAGTATAGTGGTTGCAGAAATCCAAAATACGTAAGTAGTATAGGTGGCTGTTTTTTTTCCACTCTAAAAGTGCACGCACATGCACCGAAAGACAATAGATTTGGCACCGAAACCGCACGAAACTTGCACCAAATCCGTGCAAAAGTCCGATAATCGGCTTATTATCTCGGTGGTCGTGACGGTAATCGGCTTAACTCGTGGTGCGTCGCTAGCTCGCCGGTTATCGGACAGCGGTTCTAAAAGGGGTCAGCGGTTCTAAAAGGGGCGCTATCTCGCGGGTCGGATGGCGGGTCGTTGCCGGCTATCTCGCGGGTCGGATGGTGGGTCGTTGCGTGGCGTGCGGGTGGGGAAAGGGGGGGGTGCCTTTATTGGTCGAGTGTTATCATCATGTGTGGGTCAACAGGAGGCGACATGTAAAAAATGCTGACAAGCAATTATTAGTATCGTTAGCATCATGTACCAGGTGTGAGTATAGCGATTTTTCTCTATTGCATATCCAAGCTAACTCAAGTCAAATAAAAATCATCACCAAGCCACACAAATTGACACATCATCATCATGTGCCACCCTCAACACTATCATCATCATCACCATCATCAAGCCACACCCTCAACACTATCATCATCATGTGCCGCCCTCAACATCATCATCATGTGCCACCCTCAACATCATCATCATGTGCCACCCTCAACATCAACCTTCATATCCCATCATCATCATGTGCCACCCTCAACACTATCATCATCATCATGTGCCACCCTCAACATCATCATCATGTGCCACCCTCAACACTATCATTATCATGTACCACCCTCAACATCAACCTTCATACTTCGTAAGGGGTGTATCAATCATAAAAGTGATTATCAAAGTAAATTTTTGGTATGGGGATGTCTTTTGGTGCATTGTGCCAAACTGGTTCGCGTGTCAAACTTGTGCATGTTTTTGTACGTTGCAAATCTGGTGCGGTTTTGGTGTAACTTTTAGATGAATGTAGGAGTAGCTTTTTATGGTTTTGAGGTCGACTTTTTGAGTATGTGCCTAAATTTTTTGTGATCTCAGAGATGAAATGTGTTAGACGAATGACATGAAACAGTCTGAGAGATAAGCTCAGAAATGAAGAACTGAGAAGAAAGTTAGGAATAGCCCCCATCATAGAATATATAAGGAAACAACAGATAAAATAGTTTGGCTAGGTGACAGGGCAGACAGATCAAAAACACAACGAGCCTTCAGCAAAATGTTGTGAGAACACCAGACCCAACTGTCGACCACGAAAAAGGATGGGTCGATGTACAATTAGAAGCGCTAGGAAACATACCAGCAGCAGAGCGAACAGAAGAAGCAAGAGACCGCAAATTATATCTCTCCTCGACGCTGTCTTTGTTAAGTCCAGGGTTCGTGGGGTTGTGGTTCGTGGTTCGTGAGTTGATGGTTCGTTAAGTCCGTGGTTCGTGGGGTCGTGGTTCGTGAGTTGATGGTTCGTTAAGTCCATGGTTCGTGGGGTTGTGGTTCGTGGTTCGTGAGTTGATGGTTCGTTAAGTCCGTGGTTCGTGAGTTCGTGGGGTCGTGGTTCGTGGTTCGTGAGTTGATGGTTCGTTAAGTCCATGGTTCGTGGGGTCATGGTTCGTGGTTCGTTAAGTCCAGGGTTCGTGGGGTTGTGGTTCGTGGTTCGTGGTTCGTTGTGATTTGGTCTAACATTTTGGACCTAGAATATAACTTCCTATTCGTTGTGTCTAACTATTACGACTATGTGAGTAGATTTTTGGGATTTTTAGGTCGACTTTTTGAGCATGACCCTAAATTTTTGTGTTCTGGGGGTAAAATGTTTGCGATTTGGCGGGACTTTGGATGTAACTATCTGTTCGATGTGTCTAACTAGTATCAGTATGAAAGTAGATTTTTAGGAATACAACTAGACTGACAATTGAGCCTGAAGAAACACGTAGAGAATCTCACTAAGAAGGCAACACAAAGACTCCAACTAATGAAAATGTTAGAGAACGAGCAAGGGAATGTTAGAGAACGCTGGAGGCAATGTTAAAGAACGATCGTGGCAATGTTAGAGAACGCTCGAGGTAATGTTAGAGAACGCTCGAGGTAATTTTAGAGAACGCTCGAGGTAATGTTCGAGAACGATCGAGGCAATGTTAGAGAACGATCGAGGCAATGTTAGAGAACGATCGAGGCAATGTTAGAGAACGCTCGAGGTAATGTTAGAGAACGATCGAGGCAATGTTAGAGAACGATCGAAGAGTGCTGGAGGCAATGTTAAAGAACGAGCAAGGGAATGTTAGAGAACGCTGGAGGCAATGTTAGAGAACGCTCGAGGTAATGTTAGAGAACGATGGAGGCAATGTTAGAGAACGCTCGAAGAACGCTGGAGGCAATGTTAAAGAACGATCGTGGCAATGTTAGAGAACGCTCGAAGAACGCTGGAGGCAATGTTAAAGAACGATCGTGGCAATGTTAGAGAACGATCGAGGCAATGTTAGAGAACGCTCGAGGTAATGTTAGAGAACGATCGAGGCAATGTTAGAGAACGCTCGAGGTAATGTTAAAGAACGATCGTGGCAATGTTAGAGAATGATCGAGGCAATGTTAGAGAACGCTCGAGGTAATGTTAAAGAACGATCGTGGCAATGTTAGAGAACGCTCGAGGTAATGTTAGAGAACGATCGAGGCAATGTTAGAGAACGCTCGAGGCAATGTTAAAGAACGATCGTGGCAATGTTAGAGAATGATCGAGGCGTGATTTGGTCTAACTTTTTGGAGTTTGGAAGTAATTATCTGTTTGATGTGTCTAACTTTTATGAGTATGGGAGTAGATTTGTATGGTTTTAAGGTCGACTTTTTTTAATATGACCCTAAATTTGTGTGTTATGGTGGTAAAATCTTAGTGATTTGGTCCAACATTTTGGACCTTTAATATAACTTCCTGCTCGTCGTTGTGTCTAACTAGTATGACTATGTGAGTAGCTTTTTGGGATTTTTAGGTCGACTTTTTGAGTATGAGCCTATTTTGTTTTGGTTTACCATGAATGTGAGAGAGCCAGAGAGAGAGAGAGAGAGAGAGAGAGAGAATTTCGCTGGTTGATACTTTGTGTGGCTTGATGATAGGACCTGAAGGGCTGATGATGGTGTTGAGGGTGGCACATGGTGTTGTCACTAATAATCGGCGGTTTGATACTTTGTGTGGGTTGATGATGATAGGACATGAAGGGATGATGATGGTGTTGAGGGTGGCACATTATGATGATGTGTCACTTTGTGTGTCTTGGTGATGATGATGATAGGACATGAGGGGATGGTGATGGTGTTGAGGGTGGCACATGATGATGATAGGACATGAAGGGATGATGGTGCTGTTGAGGGTGGCACGTGATGATGATAGGACATGAAGGCAGAGGGGGTAGTTCCGTTGTCTAAAGATGGCGTTAAGGCAGTCTCGAAAACGCTTATGGTAACCTCAACTACACGCCGCCTGTTGTTAACCAGATCAACTACACGCCCTTTTTTGTTAACCAAGGGGTCCTCACTCTTGTTAATCAGACGACAGATCCGGCTATTTGGTTTTGACCTCTCGTCCAGCCTACTGGCCGGCTCCCATTTTGAGCTAGCCACAAGCGGACCCTTGTCGATAGAACTCAAGTTTGCGGCTCCCACCATTACTCCCCTACAAGTTATCGTCTACGCCGAGTTGGACTCGATCTCGAGGTGTCCAAAACAAGGCAGATTCTAACAGACTTCGCCGTTTGAGAGAAAAGAAGAAGAAAAGAAGAATATGAACACGAGGGAGATTTACAACCTTTTGATGTCGGATATTTTCGTTCGACGTTGTTCCCTTGTTAGTGTCATTCCACGAAACCACTTACCGCCAAGCATCGACCCAACGGCGACCGCGGCCTTTGTCATAACCCCCGACCCTGCCCACGAACCCGGAATGTTTCAGCAAAGTCACCGATTACCTATTCCAGCTTTGATCAAGGTTTTGTCAAAATGGAGGGCGGTTGTGTTTTGAAGGCTAATGAAACTTCCTATGCACCCGTGTTTGATAGACATTTAACAAACAGTACCACCAAAACAGGAGGGAGGAAACCCTGACGCTTAAAATTATCAACAACCGGACAGTAATATATATATATATGTGTCGTATATTTGTTGTATTAATAAAGTTGTGAAATATAGAACGAATTTTGTTTTGGTTTACCATGAATGTGTGTGAGAGAGAGAGAGATGATTGATACTTTGTGTGGCTTGATGATAGAACATTAAGGGATGATGATGAGGGTGGCACAAGATGATGATAGGATATGAAGGTTGATGTTGAGGGTGGCACATGATGATGATAGTGTTGAGGGTGGCACATGATGATGATGATAGTGTTGAGGGTGGCACATGGAAGGTGGTAAGAAGAGAAGACTGATCGTCATCGATGAGTTGATGTCTGAGACGGACGGAGCGGGTAACAAAATTATTCACCACAGCTCGAGATGCTTCTTGACTCGAAAGTGTACCGTTAGTACCGACGTCCCGCTGGTGAATGGGATGGTTTTTCCGTGTTCGTTGGCTAAAAGGATTTCCACGGTATCGAAGGAAAATCTACTCAGGGGTAGGTAGTGAGGTTTATCGTAGATCTGAAACACCGAGGTGTGATCTCTATTGAGAACAGGCACGCTCCTGAGGAGAGGCACCATCACATCCCCGACCGTTCTGGGGGAAACGAGATCGCAGTAGACGTAGACATTCTTCGCAACACTTTCCAAGTCCATTACACCCACGCTGAAGATAGCGGGATCCGTGTCTGATATTGAGGTCGTGGGGAAGGCTAACATGTTTTTCAAAGTGTCGCTTATGGTAACACTGACTCCTTTTTCGTGAAGTTTCAAGATGGCTTTATTCACCTCTTTTGCGTAAATGAATCTCATTTTTTTCCCTTTCACTCCCCTGTACGACTCATCCTCCGCTTTTATGATCGACGCATTCAACGCGCCGATGAACGCGTCGGGTTTCGTGTATAACCCAGGCTCCAATGTCACGTTGAAATAAAATCTGGCATCGCAAATATCGTCGTTATCAAGAGATTCGTAGCGAATCCAGACATCACCCTCTATTACATTGAAATAATTTAGCGGAAACTGTATCTCCACCAGTGCGATCTCATACTGCGTCGAAATGTCAATGGTCTGAGGGAGTTTAACGAAAAAGTGGCCTGGGTTATTATCCTTAAAAAGTTCCATAGATGCATTGCTGGGCTGGGTGACATAAAAACTCATTTTTTTTACTCGTTTCACCGTCGCCTCTCCAAGTTTGTATTCGGTAGCATGTAACCCAAACAGCTGCTCAGTAGGGCTATCCACAGTTTTCCCTCCTTCGCGTCTGGCTTTTCGGTGGTCAGATTGAACAGTGAGACCGCTACAACTGTATATATAACTACCACTTGACAAATAAAGACAAGTTCTAAGTAGGGGGATAGTTTCCCAAACATCGACCCCCACCAGCGTGGTTCGCCGTCTCTCCTGACTCCCGAGTTTACGGCTCGCCAATCGAGCTCTCCACAAAAAGTTACCACTTCTTCTTCTTCTTCTTCTTCTCGCATCTCTAGTTTTTGTATATGACAATGTTCTTGGACGGTATCCAACTGTTAAATGAGGAACCGTAATCAAACCATTTGACTAAACTCTCCTTTCGCCCAAAGGATGTGCGACGCTCGGTTATGATACTCTCGATTCTGTACTCGTGTTTGTCTCCAACTTTTTGAATTTCCGGTGTGTAGAATGACCCCTCTATCTCATCGCCCTTATCGTCTTTCAACACATATGTAACGGGGATTGTTTCATTTACTCGACTGATGGAAAACAGTTCCTCCGTCCAAGCCGGGGCATAACCCTTTTTAAAATTGGCTCTGCCCAGGACCAGTCTAACTCGATCACCGGGCTTGTACAGGGGTCTTTCAAATTTAAAGTTGCGTTTGCTATTATACAACGTGTTCCATACCTGTTCTTGATTGTCTGCGTTGACGTCGACCGGTGCCATTTTTATACTTCTGTGATACGAATGGTTATAACTTCGAAGTAGGGCGGGGAGGACTCGGACATAAGACAACTTATTGGATTTCGTGAAATATCGCCAAATCCGTTGTTTCAGAGTCCTATTAAAGCGTTCCACCACGGCGGCCTTAATATCTTCGTTCTGCGTAGTGAAAAAGTGAACGTTGTTGTCAGCGAGGAATTTCTAAAATGTTCTGTTCAGAAACTCTGACCCCTTATCGGTTTCAAAACTCGCGGGTTTCCCATCGAGAAATATCTTACCGACGGCTTCCACTAAGGATTTCCCCGTTTTGGTTCGTATCGGTACAGACCACGCGAATTTACTGAAAACGTCCACGCAAGAAACCAAATAGGAATATCCATCGTTGTGTTTTTTCAAATGTCTCAAATCGATTAGGTCTGCCTGATATTGCTGTTGGGGGCCACTCGTTATAATGGGACACCTTTCAAATCTGCGACGAATTGGTTTATGAAGGGTATAGGTATCCTGATGACTCAGCCATTGTTTGATCTTTGCGAGTCCCAGTTTGGTATTACGTTGCAGGGCCGTTGCACCACTATACGCCCCTGGTCGCCTAGGGTCAAAGTAACGACGTGTCAATATTTTCTCCACCGTTCCCATTTTGGTGTTGGGATTCCGCTCTTTCTTTTTTTAGGTCTCAGTTTATACGTGGTTACGGGCGGAGTGGTTTCATTACCTACCTTTGGGGTTTCCGCTGGTGGTGGTGGTGTCTTGGTCTGCTCTGGTGATACCTCGAATGATGGTGTTGGTGGGGAAGGTGTTTTTTCTGTTGCCGTGTTGTGTTGAATGAGATCGACCGAGCCCAATGAGCGTCGTTTATACTGCTCCAATCTAGTTAAATATTGATGCAGGGCACGTTGGTACACTCTGGCCTTATCGGCGGGTGCTAAATCATCGCGGAATAGGATACGTTGCATTTCATCATCTAAATCTCTCAAGTTGTCACCGATCGCCTCGGGTGGGCTATACGACGTGCTAGTAGTCTGTTTAAGACCCTCGAGGAATCGAGGATCCATCAAAATCATTTTTTTGGCCATTGTCACGCACCTAGTACTCCACCGAGAATACTTAATATAGGACGGAGCAAAGCACCTATGAACCCACCGGTTTGTAGAATCTCTCTCCGCCGCTTAAGATTCGGTTTCTTTTTAGTGAGAAATCTCAACTTGTTCTTGTGTCGACGTAGCTCGCACTTCTGTCGCTGAGTGAGTCTAACATTACCTTTTAATATGTTATGACAACACTCGCACAAAAAGTTAATGAGTTTGGGAGAGGCTGTTTTTAATATGGCTCTTAAACCGCTCGGCGAGGCGGCGCGCATACATTTCAACATTTCACCGTGCCGTCTAAGTGCTTCATCACACATGATTCTCTACTTTGGCACGTAGACAATTTGTCTCTCCCCCGGGAATATTTTTGTTCTCAACCTAAGATTATCAGGTGTATCCTGACGAAGATCGACCAGCAAATAACCGTGAGGAGTCGCTGTCGCGTCCTTAAAACTATCTTGGAGGTACCCCACCTGACCTGGGTACATTTGTTTACCCAGATTCATAATTTGACTCCCGTCTCTCGGGTTCTTGAAAAGGACTAAATAGTGCGTATTGAGACTTATGGTTCGATGTTCTTTATTTTTTCCGAATAGATTTTGAACAATGTACATCACACTAATATCTCTGTGATGACTACCTTTGGTGAATAATTTTGTTACCCGCTCGTCCGTCTCAGACATCAAGTCATCGATGACGATCAGTCTTCTCTTCTTACCACCTTCCAATTTATCGACGTCTGGTAGACCCTCGATAAATCTCACTGACCCCATAGTCTCGTATATCGATTGCCATTCCCCATAACACCATATAACTTCCTCCGGTACGGGGACAGCTAGCTCGTGAAGGTTCTGTATAAACTTTTGCACAAATACCGTTTTCCCACACCCGGTAGGACCGGCTATCAGAGCTGTGAAGGGATGATTCCATCGGGGATCCATCCTCACAACTGCTACTAACTTTAGTGATTACGCCCCCGACGAAAATAACAACGAGTGATTTTAGGTCAGCGCGCGAGGTTTCCCCCTCTTTAACTAACACCTATTTTTATAAGCCACAACCTATATAAACACTACAGGGGGAGGAGGAGTTTCCTAGTCTCAAGCCGCATTACCTGAGACCGAATTGTTACACGCATCATATTTCCCCACACATCACCCTATTGGGTCAGTTCCAGAGGTCACTGAACATGTCTCAACACGACTGATTACCACGCCTGATAACGTATTGCGTTAGCTGCTATAAATAGACGGTCCTCGACCCGATAAACGGGTATAAAAACTCCCCAGTCGAGCAGTGTACACGCACACACACATAACCAGCGTCTGTTGCCAGGTGGTTTGTTTTTCTTTGAATATGGAGTCGTGTAGCTTGAATACGCCAATTTCGTTTGATGTTAGTGATCAGCGCATATTTATGTCACGTGGAAATGAGACTGTAGTTCCATTGTCTAAAGATGGCGTTAAGGCAGTCTCGGTTTGTGTTTTTCGTAACAGACCATTGATAAATATAAGGACATACAGCGGTGATAGTTTTTAGAAGTTTCCTACCAGAACTGGGATAACACTATCGAGAGAGGAATTTATCACGTTAGTCGAGATGCGAGAGGAAATTTTAACCGCTTATGCTAACCTCAACTACACGCCGCCTGTTGTTAACCAGATCAGCTACACGCCACCTCTCGTTAACCAGATCAACTACACGCCACCTCTCGTTAATCAGATCAACTACAAGCCGCCTGTCGTTAACCACCAAAACTACATACCATCTCTTGTTAACACGAATCTCATCGACTACACACCCCCCTTTGTTAATCAAGGGAACCTCGCTCTTGTTAATCAGACGACAGATCCGGCACCCAATATGAATGCCGCGGGTGTTTCAGCAGAGTCACCAATTACCTATTCCAGCTTTGATCAAGGTTTTGTCAAAATGGAGGGCGGTTGTGTTTTGAAGGCTAATGAAACTTCCTATGCACCCGTGTTTGATAGACATTTAACAAACAGTACCACCAAAACAGGAGGGAGGAAACCCAGACGCTTAAAATTATCAACAACCGGACAGTAATATATATATATATGTGTCGTATATTTGTTGTATTAATAAAGTTGTGAAATATAGAACGAATTTTGTTTTGGTTTACCATGAATATGAGAGAGAGAGAGAGAGAGAGAGAGAGAGATGGTTGATACTTTGTGTGGCTTGATGATAGAACATTAAGGGATGATGATGAGGGTGGCACAAGATGATGATAGGATATGAAGGTTGATGTTGAGGGTGGCACATGATGATGATGTTGAGGGCGGCACATGATGATGATAGTGTTGAGGGTGTGGGTTGATGATGGTGATGATGATAATAGTGTTGAGGCTGGCACATGATGATGATGTTGAGGGTGGCACATGATGATGATAGTGTTGAGGGTGGCACATGATGATGATGATGTTGAGGGTGGCACATGATGATGATGGGATATGAAGGTTGATGTTGAGGGTGGCACATGGTGATGATGATAGTGTTGAGGGTGGCACATGATGATGATGGGATATGAAGGTTGATGTTGAGGGTGGCACATGATGATGATGTTGAGGGTGGCACATGATGATGATGTTGAGGGCGGCACATGATGATGATAGTGTTGAGGGTGTGGCTTGATGATGGTGATGATGATGATAGTGTTGAGGGTGGCACATGATGATGATGTGTCAATTTGTGTGGCTTGGTGATGATTTTTATTTGAATTGAGTTAGCTTGGATATGCAATAGAGAAAAATCGCTATAATCACACCTGGTACATGATGCTAACGATACTAATAATTGCTTGTCAGCATTTTTTTTTACATGTCGCCTCCTGTTGACCCACACATGGTGATAACACTCGACCAATAAAGGCACCCCCTTTCCCCACCCGCACGCCACGCAACGACCCACCATCCGACCCTCGAGATACCGCCATCCCCAAAAGTTTTAGAACCGCTGACCCCTTTTAGAACCGCTGTCCGATAACCGGCGAGCTAGCGACGCACCACGAGATAAGCCGCTACGCACCAACGCACACCACGAGCGACGCGCCGAGATCGTCACGCACCAACGCACACCACCGAGATAAGCCGATTACCGTCACGACCACCGAGATAATAAGCCGATTATCGGACTTTTGCACGGATTTGGTGCCAGTTTCGTGCGGTTTCGGTGCCAAATCTATTGTCTTTCGGTGCATGTGCGTGCACTTTTAGAGTGGATAAACAGCCACCTATACTACTTACGTAAGGTCACCTTTGCCTTTGTCCCTGGACATGCGGGTTTACAGGGAAATGAAAGAGCGGACAGGTTGGCTAGCTGCGCTGTCGTTGAAGTCAACCAATGGATCTGGCGGACATCATCAATGCCGTCCGAGATGTGGGACGAGCACATGATTTCGACAAACACAGATTCACGTCACTTCTTTGGATGAAAGAGATGGGAGTTAAGATGGGCACAGCCAGAAATGAAAAACGTAGTGGGCGTGTAAGAAGACTTATCAACCAACATAGAGCTGGAGTCGTCAGTCGCTGGACACTGAGGGAATTGCTGAGGAGGGGATCTGAGCACCTATGGACGTGTTCGGAGTGCACTGATGATGACCCGCAAATAACTCAATAACCGATGAGGGGATCTGAGCACCTGTGGACGTGTTCGGAGTGCAATGATGACCTGCAAATAACTCAATAACTGATGAGGGGATCTGAGCACCTATGGACGTGTTCGGAGTGCAATGATGATGACCCGCAAATAACTCAATAACTGAAGATAAGAAGGTTGCACTGGAACAACATTACAATCAAAGCTGTATAGAACTACAGAGGCGCTCCACGCATTGTCTCATTGACTCAAAATTATAATCAAAGCTGTATAGAACTACAGAGGAGCTCCACGCATTGTCTCATTGACTCAATATTACAATCAAAGCTGTATAGAACTACAGAGGAGCTCCACGCATTGTCTCATTGACTCAATATTACAATCAAAGCTGTATAGAGCTACAGAGTAGCTCCACGCATTGTCTCATTGACTCAATATCACATTCAAAGCTGTATAGAGCAACTGAGGACCTCCACGCATTGTTTCATTGACTCAACATTACAATCAATGTTGTATAGAGCTACAGAGGTGTTCCACGCATTGTCTCTTTGACTCAATATTACAATCAAAGCTGTATAGAGCTACTGAGGACCTCCACGCATTGTCTCATTGACTCAACATTACAATCAAGGCTGTATAGAGCTACTGAGAACCTCCACGCATTGTCACATTGACTCAACATTACAATCAAAGTTGTATAGAGCTGCAGCAGTGAGTTGAGCATGCATAACAATGAGTGTGTGTGTTTGTGTGTGTGAGAGAGAGAGAGAGAGAGAGAGAGAGAGAGAGAGAGAGAGAGAGTGAAATAATGTGAAGGTGGAAGTTTGACTCAGACAAAAACATCGAATTTTCTGTGAATAAGTGAGAGTCAATCAGAGAAGGACGCCCGTGTGCTGCCGGGTCCCGATAGGGGAGTAAAGAATAGTGGCGCTGTACCCTACTAGGTATGTTCGTAAGAGGCGAGAAAGGAGGATTGGGCATGGGGCTGGCTATCATATACTGTAAAAAAATAAGCCGAAAAACTTCAAAAACATGGACAAGTCAAATAAAGAAAAAGTAAAACCGCCATCCAGGAAAGATGATGGCTCTTTGTCTAAGAGACGTATGACGCAAGCCGGAGATAGTCGTAAGGAGTCCGGGTTACTGACTCACCCTTTGTCTACCAGGAAATCCTCCAGATTTGGCACCTGGAATGTACGTACCCTAAACGAACAGGGAAAAGCTGCCCATGTAGCAGCAGAAATGACAAACTACAAGATAGATATTCTGGGAATGTGTGAAACAATATCGCTAGGAACGGAAAGATTAAAACTAAATACAGGAGAGATGATTTTATCATCAGGACACCAGGAACCTGGAGCACAACATAGTGAAGGGGTAGCTATAATGTTATCAAGTAATCCACGGAAGACACTGATAGAATGGGAAGCAGTAGGGCCAAGACTAATGAGAGCAACATTTAAAATAAAATAAAAAAAAAATAAAAATACTCATTATCCAATGCTAGGCACCAACCAATTATAAGGATGATTTAGTTAAATATGATTTTTATAAACAGCTACAATGTCAGATGGATGCAAGACGAGCCAAGGACATTATAATCTTGATGGGAGAATTAAATGCTAAAGTAGGATCATACCACAGAGGCTTCGAAGAGATTATGGGAAAACTTGGACTTGGAGATATAAACGAGAATGGAGAGATATTTGTGAATTTCTGCGCCCTTAATCAAATGAGCCTAGGAGGAACAATATTCCAACATAAAAGAATACACAAAGCTACACGGGTGTCACCAGATCATAGAACGGAAAATCAAATTGATCACATGTGTATTAATAATAAGTTTAAGTCATCCTTACAGGATGTAAAAGTATTAGACGGGCAGATGTAGCTTCTGACCATCATCTTTTGATAGCCAAACTTAAAATTAAACTAAAAAGATATATAACGAATAAGGGTAAAAAGTATTTCAATGTAGGGTTTCTTAAAGAAAAAGGAATTAAAGATAAATTAGCAATCGCAATATCAAACAAATACCAAGTCCTCCAACAACTAGAAAATACAATAAATATAGAAGATCATTGGAAACAGGTAAAATATATATGTTAAGAAACATGCGAAGAAACACTGGGGAAAAGAGAACGCCAGAATAAGGAATGAATGACACCAGAGACCCTGGATAAAATTAAAGAAAGAAAGAACAAGAAAGCAGACATAAATAAAAGCAAAACGAGAAGTAATAAAGCCAAGACACATGATGCGTATACAGAGGTGAACAAAGAAGTGAGAAGATGCATTAAAAGCGATAAGAGGAAATATATTGATGAACCAGCTAACGAGGCAGAAGAAGCAGCAAATAAAGGGAATATGAAAGAACTGTACAACAGCACAAAGAAATTAAGTGGAAAATACAAACAGATCAATGCTTTTATTAAATATAAGAAAGGAAATCTGCTTAGTAATATAAGGGAACACATGGAGAGATGGAAAGAACACTTTGAAGAACTTTTGAACAGAACCGGCTCAATAATCCACCAGATATAGTACCGGCAGAAAAAGAGTTACACGTTAACTGTGGAAAACCAAGCAAAGAAGAAAAAATGAAAGCCATCAAACTATTAAAAAATGATAAAGCCACAGGACCAGATGATATTCCTTCGGAAGCTATCAAAGCAGATATTAACACCTCTACCAAGATGTTACATGATCTATTGGACAAAATTTGGGAGAGGGAAGAAATACCTAAAGACTGGAAAGAAGGTTATATGATCAAACTACCAAAGAAAAGAAGTTTACAGGAGTGCACAAATTATAGAGAAATTATGCTACTATCAGTGCCAGGAAAAATATTAAGCAGAATCATTCTGGAGAGACTAAAAGAGGCCATAGAGAAACATTTGAGTGATGAACAAGCAGGTTTTAGGAAGAACAGATCATGTGCTGATCAAATAACAACTCTACGTATAATAGTTTAACAAAGTTTACAACTAAACCCCCCCCCCCCCCCCCATTATATTGGATTCATAGATTATGAAAAGGCATTTGATAGTTTAGACAGAAGAATGCTTTGGAAGTTGCTGAGTCATTACGGAATCCTCATAAGATTTATTAACCCGATAAAAACAATGTATGAAGGAACGAAATATAGTGTGGTGCATGAAGGACAGCTTACAGAAGCATTTGAAATAAGAACAGGAGTAAGGCAGAGATGCCTTCTGTCTCCATTTCTCTTTCTACTGGCCATAGATTGGATTATGAAAATAACTCAAAACAACAGGAATGGGATCCAGTGGTCACTGACCAAACAACTTGATGATTTAGACTTTGCTGATGACATAGCTCTCCTATCACACAGCCATCAACAGATGCAGGATAAAATGAGCATACTTGATGAGAGATCACAACAGCTGGGACTGAAGATTAATAGAGATAAAATCAACATTATGAGAATTAATACAGTTGTCAATAACCAAATAAAACTAGGAGAAATACCTCTGCTAGACGTACAATCTTACATATATCTGGGCAGTAATATAGATAAAGTGGGAGGGACAGAAAATGATACCAAAATAAGGATATCAAAAGCAAGAGGAGCTTTCATTGCACTGGGAAACATATGGAAATCCAAAGAAATTAGGTTAAATACAAAAATAACAATTTTCAACTCAAATGTTAAGTCGGTCCTATTATATAGATGTGAAACATGGAGAACAACAAAATTGACATTCACGAAGATACAGACTTTCATTAATGGATGCTTACGCAGAATAAAAGGATGGAAATGGCAGGACACAATCACTAACATAGAATTATGGAAATGTACCAGTCAAATACCAGTGGTAAAGAGATACAGCGAAGACGATGGCGCTGGATAGGACTGCGGAAGCCAACTGAGAGTATTACACAACAGGCCCTATTTTGGAATCCCCAGGGGAAAAGACAAAGAGGAAGACCATGGAATTCTTGGAGAAGACAGATAGAAGCAGAGATGAAGATGATGGGGAAGACATGTAATGATCTTAAAATAGTGGCAAAAAACAGAACGACTTGGAAAATGTTTGGTGAAGACCTATGCTCCACTGCGAGCTAAAGAGGTAGTAGAAGAGGAAGAAGATTCAGAGAAGAGGAAAAATATAGAAGGTTTTATTTTAAGTACAGTCAGACGCGAAGTTCAGGCGACGGCTTTGAGAGCCGGTACCGTAGGAGGCGGTGGCCATGACAGGCTTACCAACCTCTTTTAGTTGCAGGTTAATATTTGGACGAGCCTGAGCTAAAAAATGTTTATCAGTGTTTTCAGTTAAGCATTGCAAATAGGTTACGTTCATGCCGCTAAACTGAGAGCAAATGTTATCGGGAGGCAGTCACCAAACCTCCACACTGTTAATGTTATTTGTTCCAGGGACTTTTGTCAAATTAAGAGTCGACCATGTCAAATGTTTAAGAGTTGTTCCAGGGACTTTTGTCAAATTAAGAGTCGACCGTGTCAAATGTTTAAGAGTTGTTCCAGGGACTTTTGTCAAATTAAGAGTCGACCATGTCAAATGTTTAAGAGTTGTTCCAGGGACTTTTGTCAAATTAAGAGTCGATCATGTCAAATGTTTAAGAGTTGTTCCAGGGACTTTTGTCAAATTAAGAGTCGACTATGTCAAATGTTTAAGAGTTGTTCCAGGGACTTTTGTCAAATTAAGAGTCGACCATGTCAAATGTTTAAGAGTTGTTCCAGGGAAGAACTACGGCTCCAGTGTCAACTCAAGACAGTTATTTGAGTTAGCGTAATGGCCGATTTCAGCCAGACTAAGAAGAACTTTCCTGTATGGACGGTTAGAGAGTGAACGTGATAGAGGCACATTTGTGAAGCTCAGTGTCTGAAATCTATTAGTACATGTGAGCAGCCGAGAACCAGGTTGTTGGCTGAATTTTAAACTGTTGTGTTCATTTACAAACTATTCATGAATAAACTCATGTTTTAAGATTGGATTTCCTTGAATAGTATAACCTCGTCAGTGTTTGAGTGTATGTGGCATAGCGAAGAACGAACATTGGGGCGGTAAAGAAAGTTCTGGTCCACAGGTTCAGTGAGGCCGGAACAGCTGAAACATCAACGCGAAGTACATTATTTGCAGATATCACGTATGGACGCGAAGTCGTGTCCTGGCCATTTACGGTTCGACCGTTTTAACGTCACGGTGCAGCACCTGGCAGACATGAGACAGATAAACAGATTCACCAACAGGCATTAGAGTGTTGCAAGTGGAGAAAGGGTTAGTCTGCGCCTGTTGGTCGAGGTGAGCAGGTTGACAGAATCAAATCAATTTAAGTCAGCAACCCATCAAGTGAAATGAATGAGAAGGTGTCGCATTCAAGTCTCATTCAGTCTCGTTCTCATAATAATGTTCATTTCAACGAACATCTGAACAGGGTATAAAGGATGGGCGGTGACACGGTTTGTCACAAGAAATATTGACGTGCGTACAAAACACTAAGTAGTAAAGGCGGTGACATGGTTTGTCACAAGAAATATTGACGTGCGTACAAAGCACTAAGTAGTAAAGGCGGTGACACGGTTTGTCACAAGAAATATTGACGTGCGTACAAAGCACTAAGTAGTAAAGGCGGTGACACGGTTTGTCACAAGAAATATTGACGTGCATACAAACCACAAAGTAGTAAAGAAAGTGGGTGACGATTGTGAAGATCTACAGAGGAGTCCAACTTGGTTCATAGACTCAACATTACAATAAAATGTGTAGACAGTTACAAACGGTCCCTAGTCAACAGTTGAAGTTATCTCATACACAATTTTGTAATAGTGTTATAGCCACAGAATATTTATTGAAATAGTTCCTAAGGGTATATTGTATAAATCAATCATTCTCTGAACTTGTTTACTTACGAGTTCTTATAGGAAATATGAAGCACAACTTGGAAACACTCTCAAAAACACTTGCACACTAAATGTTTATTGTCCTAATTCACTTGTTCTGTCTACTACTCTATTAATTTCTTAAGTCACTGATATCATTACTACTCTCTAGTCTGTTCCCTAACTTCTCAACTAACTTAAAGATTCCTAACTACTTGAATCTTGTGTTTACTACTTGGAGATTTCTAACTTTCTGAAAACCTAACTTAAAACTATAAAGTACTGTCTAACTGACTGCATTCAGCACTTCGGCCAAAGCCAAATTAAGCTTACCTAGTTTACATTTCTGACTGCTGAATGTTTCTCCTAACTTAACTTCCTGATTTGCGGGCCTCTCTTATACCTTTTTAGCTCCCAGTGGAGCATAGGTCTTTCCAAGTCGTTCTGTTTTTTGTCATTCTTTTAAGATCATTCAATGTCTTCCCCATCATCTTCATCTTTGCTTCTATCTGTCTTCTCCAAGAATTCCTTGGTCTTCCTCTTTGTCTTTTCACCTGGGGATTCCAAAAAAGGGCCTGTTGTGTAATACTCTCAGTTGGCTTCCGTAGTGTGTGTCCTATCTAGCGCCATCATCTTCGCTGTATCTCTTTATCCACTGATGTTTGACTGGTACATTTCCATAATTCTATGTTAGTGATTTTGTCCTGCCATTTCCATCCCTTTATTCTGCGTAAGCATCCATTAATGAAAGTATGTATCTTCGTGATTGTCAATTTTGTTTTCTCCATGTTTCACATCTATATAATAGGACCGACTTAACATTTGAGTTGAAAATTGTTATTTTTGTATTTAACCTAATTTCTTTGGATTTCCATATGTTTCCCAGTGCAATGGAAGCTCCTCTTGCTTTTGATATCCTTAGTTTGGTATCATTTTCTGTTCCTCCCTCTTTCTTTATATTACTGCCCAGATATATGTAAGACTGTACATCTAGTAGAGGTAATTCTCCTAGTTTTATTTGGTTATTGCCAACTGTATTAATTCTCATAATGTTGGTCTTATCTCTATTAACCTTCAGTCCTAGCTGTTGTGATCTCTCATCAAGTATGCTCATTTTATCCTGCATCTGTTGATGGCTGTGTGATAGGAGAGCTATGTCAGCAGCAAAGTCTAAATCATCAAGTTGTTTGGTCAGTGACCACTGGATCCCATTTCTGTTGTTTTGAGTTATTTTCATAATCCAATCTATGGCCAGTAGAAAGAGAAATGGAGACAGATGGCATCACTGGATTTGCGGGCCTAACTTAACTTAAAACCTATTGTGTCCACCACCCGCTATGAACTTTCCATGAGCACAACTTGTTATTCTGTCTCTAAAACTGATGACCGTTATTCCATGCTTCAGTTATAATCTATTAAGAAATAGGTACTGGCAGAGATACCTGCCCCATACTTTCATTAACCTATACTGTTACAATAGACAATGTGAGCAATAAAACAAAAATAATTCTGTTGTTTTGTAAACCTATATCTCGATGGTTAGCTCTCAAATATTGTTTCGTTGTGTCGTCATCCGTCTTTGGAAATACGTTTGTCGCACATCAATAGTAGGTAGCCAGCAATTGTATATCAATAATGTTAACCTCAGATGGTAGATGTACAACAGAGGTGAGATGGTAGATGTGCAACAGAGGTGAGATGGTAGATGTACAACAGAGGTGAGATCGTAGATGTACAACAGAGGTGAGATGATAGATGTGCAACAGAGGTGAGATGGTAGATGTGCAACAGAGGTGAGATGGTAGATGCGTAACATAGGTTAGATGGTATATGTGCAACAGATGTGAGATGGTAGATGTGCAACATAGGTGAGATCGTAGATGTACAACATATGTGAGATGGTAGATGTGCAACAGAAATGAGATGGTAGATGTGCAACAGAGATGAGATCGTGGATGTACAATAGAAGTGAGATGGTAGATGTGCAAACATGTGAGTATTTGTTGTTTATTGAGGTGTTTTCGCAACAACAACAACAACAACAAATAATAATAATCGTGTTAATGTCATCCATTGTTATCTCCAGGTATGGAAGAAAATGTCTGTTGGAGAAGATTGCCATCAGCGATGTCCCAGACGTGAGT
Organism: Megaustenia siamemsis; assembly: GCA_032433765.1. Taxonomy (NCBI): domain Eukaryota; kingdom Metazoa; phylum Mollusca; class Gastropoda; order Stylommatophora; family Ariophantidae; genus Megaustenia; species Megaustenia siamemsis. The sequence goes on along the minus strand of JAVIAB010000024.1, from coordinate 75,975,588 downwards.
GGCCGCCTTCCAGGGAAGATGTTCTCCCCAGACGACCAGTGTAGACTGGTTTACGGCAGCGATTCCAAGATGTGTAGTGAGGTCTGTCTCATTGTTATTGTCTCTATTATTTCTTGTTTTTGTTAACATTTTATTAATGAATTTAATCACATTAAACCTGGTATGTAACTGTAACGAATTTGTAGTTATCAAAATAATGTTAGATAACTGGTACACAAGGGAAACAATGGCAACTAAAGTTGAATAACCTTTCCAGGTATGGTAAACTAGTTAAGGTTGGTTTTTTAAGTATTTTTTGTTTGTTCAACAGCTTTCACCTCTGGTGAAGTCCCTAGAGACTAGCAACTGAATTCCGCGTTTTAATCCGTTAAAGGTATAAAGTCAAGATACAGTTGGAGACTTGAAATGGCCTCTCAGCACGCGAGTTTTCACGCATATGTGTTCGGCCGCCCATCCAGAAGTGTTCGGAGACTTCAGGATAGTGTCGATTAAAGCATCGAAACTCACGATACGACGCGACATTCCTCACTTTCCCGGAGTAATACCCTGGTACCCATTTCTGCCAGCGGCTGGGTCGACCGCGAGGGTGTTTTTCTTTTACAAGGGATGGAGTATAACTGACACTGCTTCCAGTGAGAATCAAACAAGTGTTGTCCGAACGTCGGTAGCCCAGTCGGGTGATTTCCCTAACTAGGCTACCGAGGCCCCTATTTTAATCAACTTTTTCCTGGCAGCTGTGTGCACAAAGGATCCTAGACGCATAGGCAGATAACCCAGACTTCGGAGATACTCATATTTTTCCCGACGAGTAATTTACTCTTCAAGCCGCTGAAACCAGGGATGGAGATAAATCACAAATAAAAATCCTAACCTGTGTTAGTGTTGATTTCTTCGTTATTTAGAATTAATCATCTGCATGTGTATTATCTAAAATATAGCGAACCTTGTTATGGGTATTACCTTGGAGGGGTAATCATTTAAAAGTAGCTAAAGTGGTTATATATTTGTATCTTAGAGCAGTTAAAGTGGATATGTGTTTATTATCTTAGAGTAGCTAAAGTGGATATATTTGTATCTTAGAGCAGTTAAAGTGGATATGTGTTTATTATCTCTCTCTCTCTCTCTCTGCGTTCAGGACTCAATCAGAGTAAGGATTCCAGACTCTCATATGAAGTCAGCTGTCAGGCTAAGTGTGTTGATCGCCCCCACAGACAGAACATCACAATTAGAGTCTGTCAGATCCACTCTGACTGAACACCCGTTAATACGTTGCACTGTGTTCTGCGCCAGTGGCCCAGTGCATCCGATTTCAGCCAGCATTTTTTCAGGTTTGCTTTCCTTAGCCTTTGATTGTCCCCAATCTTCCTGCAAGGCAGCAGTTGATCTTTTCTGTCGGGGGATTCTGCCCTTAGATGGTCGGCCTTCCCAGGTTTACGAGCACCATCTGCCCGAGTCACTAGAGGTGACTAACACAGACATGCGACTTGTAATATGAGGAAACTGCAACAAGGAACACATTTCATGCATAGCCTCCATTTGTTCCCGCCGCCTATCCCCATATACCGGTAAGTCACGTCCTCCCGAAAATGATGATCATCGTAGCACTTGATGATGTTAGGCCATCGTTGATGACTCCAATTCCGAACATAGAGACACACAGTCAGTCGTCAATTTATTCTTGTTGCACATCAAACAGCAGACCGTAAGATTTGCGCACGGCCGGTTTAGGGAACCAATACGATGACGTAGGACACAATGTCGCCAAACTCATAATCTCGATACCTTTAGACTTATGTCTGATTACTCAAGTGTAAACAGTCTACGACGAACAATACACGAAGCAACTTCCCCAAAGAGACAAAACTGCGACTGACGAAGTAGTTTACATTAATGTGTAACGTGGAAATAACTTGCGTCAAAGAATCCCAATAACGGTCTTGAACAGCACTAATGTGACGTAAAGCACAGATGAAGTCTGGACGGTGGAATGTCTCACTCACAACACTTGATTCGTCAAAAACGGACTGTTGTCGACCTACGACCTCGTCTTAGCGACACAGATGTATCAAGCATATCATCATTTTGACTTTTACGCAGAAAAGTGCAAAGAAGATCCGAAATTAATCAGACCCTGGGTGCATTTTCTGCAGCGATCGAGAGGACGTGGACTAGATCCGCCATCTTGTAGACGGAACATGATCTATTTAAGATTATTATCTAAGAATAGCTAAAGTGGATATATTTATTATCTAAGAGTAGCTAAACAGAATATGTTTATTATCTAAGAATAACTAAATTGGATATGTTTTTTTCTTAGAGAAGCTAAAGTGGATGTATTTATTATCTAAGAGAAGTTAAAATGTATATGTTTATTATCTACAATTATCACCTAAACAGATATGTATATAATTATGTTTATGATTAAAGTGTAGTTAAAGTGTGCATGCATGTACATGTCAAAGACCAGCAACAAAAATGAATAAGTGTATCATTCGTGATTAGCAAAAGTTAATGTGTTTCCCACTTTAAATTAGCTGAAACGAAGTCACTACTTTCTCATACTTTGTTGTGTCCTAGCATTGCACATATCAAAGCATATTTGTGTTATTTACGTAGCCATCACGTTATGTTGTTTATTATCAGAATTCCACGGATATCTGCACGACCATATACTGCTCCGACCCAAGCAAGAATGACAGATGTTTCCCTATCAAAGCGGCTCAGGGAATAACTTGTGGCAACGGCCAGGTCCAGGTTTTGTCTTCTTATTATTATTTTTATTTCTTTTATTTAAGCAAAGATTATGGATTAGAAATAAACGTCCAAAAGATTAAAACTATGATCATAAAAAGAGAAAAGAGACAAAATATACACGGAGATATTGGAGTAGATGGGAAGAACCTAGAAAGAGTTCAAACAACATAGCTATATTGGATATTTTATAACAAATGATGGAAAATGTAAGACAAAAAAAAACAAAAAAACAAATAGAATAGAAATAGCAAAAATCGTATTTAATAACATGTACAATGTACTCATATCAAAACAAATGACATCAGAACAAAAACTACGGATACCAAAATGCTATATATACTGAACAGTCTTGTGTGATGCAGAAACATGGGCATTAAATAACACAATGGGTCCGAGAATTGAAACCTTTGAAATGTGGATCTATAGGAAAAGGGGGACAATTGGATGGAAGGTTAAGAAAACAAATAAGGAAGTTCTGAATCAGCTGAAAATGAAAACAAAGGTACTTAACACAATTTTAAAAAGACAAGTGAAATTGTTGGGACATGTAAAGAGACATAATGCCATTATAAAAGACGTTTTGAAAGGGAATGTAGAAGGTAGACGAGGCAGATCAAGAATTAAGTGAACTGGTAACATAAAAAAATGAACAGTTGAATCTATGATCGACAACATGCACCATCAAGAGAAGAGACAGAGAAAAATGGCGCTCCATGGTAGCCAACATACGATGTGGATACGGTAGCCACTGAATTAATCTTCTTCTTCCTGTCAACTCTCTGCGGAGCATTGGTCTTCAACACAACAAACACTTTCCAAGCCACTCTGTTTCTTGTCATTTTTATAAGATCTTTCCATGTCTTCCCATCATCTTCATCTCTGCTTCCATATGTCCTCTCCATGCATATTTTGGTCTTCCTCTTTATCTCTTCCCCTGGGGATTCCATGATAGGGCCTGTCGTGTAATACTCTCAGTTAACATCCGCAGTGTTGTCCTATACGTCATCGTCTTCGCTGTATCTATTTTTTCTCACATTACGTTGTCAGCACAAGGTGACGTCATTTTAAAATTGCTAATAAACGTTAACTTGCTATCCTTCACATTTATTTTAACAGATTTGCTTGAATGGACTGTGTGTGTCGAACCCTAGTGTTACACTGGCGCCTAGAACACGTCGATCAACAGTCACCACCAGAAAGACCACTGTCGGACCTACAACACATCGATCAACAGACACCACCAGAAAGACCACTGTCAGACCTACACCAGCTCAACAAACAACTGTCGGACCTACAACAGCTCAACAAACAACTGTCGGAACTACAACAGCTCAACAAACAACTGTCGGACCTACAACAGCTCAACAAACAACTGTCGGAACTACAACAGCTCAACAAACAACTGTCGGAACTACAACAGCTCAACAAACAACTGTCAGACCTACACCAGCTCAACAAACAACTGTCGGACCTACAACAGCTCAACAAACAACTGTCGGAACTACAACAGCTCAACAAACAACTGTCAGACCTACACCAGCTCAACAAACAACTGTCGGAACTACAACAGCTCAACAAACAACTGTCGGAACTACAACAGCTCAACAAACAACTGTCGGATCTACAACAGCTCAACAAACAACTGTCGGAACTACAACAGCTCAACAAACAACCGTCGGACCTACAACAGCTCAACAAACAACTGTCGGACCTACAACACGTCGATCAACAGTCACCACCAGTAAACCCACGCACTGGCTGTGTCAATTCGCCGAACTACTTTCAGATCCTGATCATCTCGGATCACTGGCAAGTCGTCGACTTACCGAGCTACTGAAACGCCATAAACTGTGTTTTAACAAATCATCAGATTTAAAAATAAGCTTTGCCAGTAGTGTTATCATATCCTCATATCATTTAACTATCGGAACTTAAATATCTACTGTAATAAAGGAAATGTATCTCATGTATCTAAGACAATTTGTTGATCCTTTAATGTATGTCCTGATGTAAAGAGATCTCTATATCCTAATATTATTCCCTGCAACATGCTACTGCAAACAATCTGTAAGCATCCAACGTTTATAGAGTGACCATGAATCAACTATAGAGAATCTGCGGAATTAACTTCGATGTGAGAAAAAAGCAACATCATCAGTGATTGTCGTCTCCGCATCGAAGGTTGGCTGCCATGGAGCCCCATTCCGCTCTGTCTCTTGCTTTGATGGTGCAGATTATCATAGGCTGACTTGTCCATCTTTTGATGTTACTCGTTCATGTTAGTCTTGGTCTGCCTCTGCCTCTTTTACCTTGTATTTTCCCTTCCAATATTATTTTTAGTAAGCTGTTGTGTCTTTTAACATGCCCCAAAAAATGTAATTTGCCTTGTTCTAATTGTGTTTAGTAGTTCTTTTTTCATGTTTGCTGTTTAAAACTTCGTCGTTTGTTTTCTTTTCATTCCATCAAATTCTACATATTCTTCTATAAATCCACATTTCAAAGGCTTCAATTTTCTGTTCTGTTTTCTTGTCCAATGTCCATGTTCTTGTCTAATGTCCATGTTTCTGCACCATACAGGAATATTTAGCAGATATAACATTTTTCTATTTTTAGTTTTAGCCCTGGTATTAATTGTTTTGAAGTTAGTATATTTTTCATGGCATTAAAATTACTTCTTGCCATTCCTATTCTTTGTTTATTTCAGTTTTACAGTTTCCATCACTGGTTATCTAGTATGTCCCAGTTATTTGTAGCTCTGAACCGTCTCCGTGTCTATTCCTTCAACTGTGATATTTATTTGTAGGTCTTGATAATTTTCTTTCCTTATGATCATAATTTTAGTCTTTTTGATATTCATATCTGATCCATAGTTTTTGCTTGTTATGTTTATCACATTAAGCAATTGTTGTAGGTCTTTGGAATTTTCTGCTAGTAGAACAGTATCATCAGCATATCTTAGGTTAGTGATTATCTTTCCATTAATGTCTAGTCCTGGCATCCCTGTGATGTTTTTAAAGATTTGCTCATTGTATAGATTGAACAAGCTTGGTAATAGGATGCATCAATGTCTCACTCCTCATTTTATATTTATGGGTGCAGAGTTCTCTTTGTAATATTTTATTATTACTGTTTGCTCCCAGTATAAATTACATATTAGTTGCATGTCTGTGTCGTCTAAATTTATATTTTTTAGGCAGTCTATTATTTGATTATGGCGTATTCTCTTAAAAGTTTGAGTGTAACATATAAAGCAGGCATATATTGGTTTGTTTACTTCTGTGTTCTTTTCAGTCAGTGTTCCCGTGCTGAATATGGCTTCTTTTGTCCTACTGTTTTTCCTGAATCCCAATTGCTGCTCATCTAATGCAGTATTGATTTTATTCTGAATCCTTCCCAGTATAACTTTTAATACAATTTTTGTTATCTGGCTCATTTGGCATATTGTTCTAAAATCACTGCATTCAACTGCACCATTTCTTTTTAGGCAATGCAGCGAAATTTGATGTTTTAGTTGGATGTTTATTTGATGCATTTGTTATGTCTCGTGTATGGTATATGTCATTGCATATGTCTATGATCACTGCAATGCCAAAAATCTTCTAGTGCCTGTATCATCTCAATCTGTATATTGTCAGGTCTTGCTGCTTTTCCCTTTTTCGTTGTTTTTATAGCTTTCTCTACTTCAGATTTCAGGATTTTATAGCTGGACTTTATAATGGTTTTTTTTTGTCCCGTTCGTCATGAAATAATTCTGTTATATATTCCTGCCATCGATCGATTATATCTTTGTTGTCAGTTAGCATTCTTCCCTCTTTGTTTGCAACACAATCGTTTCCTGTAGTTTTTTGTTTTTATTAGTCATTCTCTTTATTTCTGTGTGCATCCCTCTTACATATTGTTTACTTTCCGTAATTTTACTTCCAGACATCTTTGGTTGAGCCAGTCTTTTTTTTCCTGTTTGCGACACTAACGAAACACAAATAGGTGGATGGGTAGTTGGTTCGATGGATAGGTAGGAGATAGATAGTAGAGAGACAGACAGACAGTCAAATAGACAGACAGATAAATATGCAGGCAGGCAAGCAGACAGACAGACAGACAATCAGACAGACAGATAAATATATTGACAGATAGGCATATAGATATATAGACAGACAGATAGACAGGCAGGCAGACAGACAGACAGACAAACAAATAGATAGATAGATAGATAGATAGATAGATAGATAGATAGATAGATAGATAGATAGATAGATAGATAGATAGATAGATAGATAGATAGATAGATAGATAGATAGATAGATAGATAGATAGATAGATAGATAGATAGATAGATAGATAGATAGATAGATAGATAGATAGATAGATAGATAGATAGATAGATAGATAGATAGATAGATAGATAGATAGATAGATAGATAGATAGATAGATAGATAGATAGATAGATAGATAGATAGATAGATAGATAGATAGATAGATAGATAGATAGATAGATAGATAGATAGATAGATAGATAGATAGATAGATAGATAGATAGATAGATAGATAGATAGATAGATAGATAGATAGATAGATAGATAGATAGATAGATAGATAGATAGATAGATAGATAGATAGATAGGTGGGTAGGTTTGGTTTGGGTGGGTGGTTTGGGGCGCATGGACGGACGAGGGACGGACGGATGGATGGATGGATGGATGGATTGGTTATTATGTTATGGAAGGCCCCGGTATCACTGCAAACGAATTAAAATCCATAATTGCTCCAGCGCCCGGACCAGTGGAATCATCCGAATTACTAACTCATCTCCCAAACAAAGAAATGTAGTTGTAGTCACCATCATAGCAGTCTCAGCACACGCCAAAAGACATACGGCGAAACCGCATAGAAAGAGAACACGGCCAACTGTTCCCTGTCATACGATATCAGCATTCATCGTAAGCAATTGGAATATCGGAACATGATCAAAACAGATGAAACACACAGCTCACGGTGTGCACAGAGCACTTAACTCAGTAGCTCCTGCAACAAGCCGGATGGATGGATGGATGGATGGATGGATGAATGGATGGATGGATGGATAGATTGATGGATGGATGGAAGGATGAATATAATCGTGTAGTTAGGAAAGTAGTGTGGAAATACAGGTTATTTTTCTTGAAGCTGTTTGTTGTAGAGAAATGTATTTCGCTGTTGCGTTTACTGTAGACCAGTACAGATTGAGGTTTCTTGACTAATTTCTCTTCCAGAGACTGGTAGAATGTGGACATTAATTCTAATCCAAATTATAAAAAAAAATATGATATACTTGGGGATGTTAAAACACTAACGTAATTTTATAATTTTGCTGATCTCAACAACACAGATTTCAAAATATTAATGTAAAGTTGATTGCAGATATCAGCACAGAAGTACGCACTAATCTCTATTACGTTTCATGTCTGGTAGAGACGGATAATGAACTACAAGATATGATAGACAAAGTAGTGAAGGAAAGCAGAAACAGGTATCAGTCTGAATTGTGAAAACAAAAACAGAAGTAATGGCCATATCGATGAAACAAACTTTACCATCACACAACACAACAATAAACGGAACAAGTCAGAAACAAGTGCAACGCGTCAAATAGTTGGGCACAATAATAACATTATACGGAAGATGCACCACAAAAATAAAAAGTAGAACAGCTCAGGCCAATTTCAGGAAATAAAACAAAACGTCTTGTACAACAAGTTTTGACTATAGAAAGGAGAAAGAGAATTCATCGGTGCTATATATAGCCAATTCTGACATATGGAAGCAAATCATGGACAGTATACGAATTTATGAATATAAAATGTAAAGGCGATTATAAGTAATACAAATATAATTTTTAAAAGTACAATGTTGATAGTTTCCTGTACAGCTAAATAGAGCAACGATGACATTCTTAATTAGGCTAACACAATTAGCTAATACGAGCTACAACGAGCTACTACAAAACATCTGAAAGAAACACTCAATATTTTTTCAGGTACATCATGAGAATGGAGAAATTGGAGTACCTGGTAAAAACTGGCAAATACAGAGAAAGGGAGATCGCAAAAAGAGAGGATACTAGACCGCTTGGTGTTATGGCATGGAAAACAGGCAATAGAACTGATACGCTGGACTGTGGACAGTGAATTGTTGAAGGACATGATCGCCTACACCAACCGGTATGGCACATGATGATGAATTTGTTGATTTCACTACTACCATCATGGCTGCATTAATTATCACAAACAGCTGCACGAGCAAAGTAATCACTTCATACTAGTGTATGTAGACTAATACATCGGTCTTACACCACAATCAAGGGCCCACGCCAAAGGGCACAAGAAGAATATAGAAGCATTAACCATTTTTTGAAACATGATAAACGGCTCATGTTATCGTTCATGTATTCACGTCAGCCCTTAATTTTCAGCGAAAAACATTTATGTAACACATTGTCGTGTGGGTGGTTCTATTAGCAAGCTCAGACAAGTCCGCAAAAAATAACACTTCGCATTAATCTTTTGTAAATTTCATATTTTCATAAAGAAGAGATTGAAGCCATGGATGATTTTGGAATAGAAACAACAAAAATATTGAATGATATCTACAACAGCAACCACGACACCTTTTAGGTATCAGTGAAAAAAGAAAAGTAGATAGGAAGATCTACAACAGGTGTATCAACAAGATTCCTGGACCAGATACAATAACTAAAGAAGAGATTGAAGCCATGGGTGATTTTTGGAATAGAAATAATAACAAAAATATTGAATGATATCTACAACAGCGGATATATACCAGAGACGACCTGCTCAAATCAATATTCATAGCCCTACCAAAGAAATCGGGTGCGATTGAATGTGATGATCATCTCACAATAAGCCTCATGACTCACATAACTAAGATATTACTAAGAATCATCATGCGAAGAGTGCGAAACAAAATGCGACTGCAAAACAGTCCAGAAATTAGCGATGAACAGTGTGGTTTTGTTGGAGGTAAAGTAACGAGCAATGTTTAACGTGCAATACATCAAAAGATCTTTAGTAGAAAGAGCCATAGAGGTGAGAACAGATCTATACCTATGTTTCATAGATTATACCAAAGCATTTGACAAAGTAAAGCACCAAGAAATTATCGACATTTTTGAAAGCATAAACGTAGACAGCAAAGATCTAAGAATAATAAAGAACATGTACTGGCAACAAACAGTGGCCATAAGAACTGGAAACCAATTGGGAATGTTTCACAAATAAAACAGGGTGTTAGACAAGGTTGTGTGCTGTCACCAGATTTGTTTAATATTTATAGTGAGATTATTTTAAGATCCATAAGGGGATTGCATGGAATAACAATCTGAGGTCATAATATAAATAATCGAAGGTATGCTGATGATACAGTCTTAATCGCTAAGAGTGAAAATGAGTTACAAGAAATGTTAGACATTATAGCGAAAGGAAGCAAAAATAAAGGACTCAGCCTTAATAGCAAAAAGACAAAAGTAATGGTAACAACAAAGAAGAAGACATCACCTCAGTGTAAAATAAAGACAGGTGGAATAATATTAAAACAGGTAAATGAATTTAAATATTTGGGAACATTGTTAACCTCAGACGGAAGATGTACAACAGAGGTGAGATGCAGAATGGCTAAGGCAAAAGCAGCTTTCCAAAAAAAATTCAGAAGATACTATGCAATCCATTTTTGGCAATAGAAACATGAAAAAGAGTTCTTAAATGTTATGTAGAGCCAGTCTTAACATATGAATGTGACGCTCTGAAAGAGGCCAAAGCAAAAGGAGAGCTAATTTCCAATGTTAGGAAGAAACAATCATCATTTTTTGGCCATGTAATGAGAAGAGAACAGATGGAATATATTGTAACAACTGGAAAAATTGAGGGACGAAGAGGTAAAGGGAAGCAAAGAGAAAGGATATCAGGCAGCTAAAGAGAATGGCTTGTGAGAAGGTCAACAACAGAAATGATAAATAACTGTGGAGATCGAAACTTATGGAGAGATATGATCACCTACGCCAGGAGGCCCATTACTTGATGATGATGATGACTTTTCATACATTTCTGTATATCCCAGACAAATGAAACGTTGTTTTAAAACCTGAAAGGGCTATTACCACGACAATGTCAAAGTGAAAGTTAAAATTTGGTGTTAACGGGTGAATGTAATAGTGAATGTGATAGTGAATATGATAGTAAATGTGATAGTGAATGTGACAGTGAATGTGATAGTGAATGTCCACAAATACAACGTGTATTATGCACTTCCTCTTCTTCTTACTTTCCTCATGTGTCTTTTAGCGTCGAGGAGAGATATAGTTTGCAGTATTTTGCTCTTCTGTTCGCCTCTGCTGCAGTTATGTTTCCTAGTGTTTCTAATATTCCGTCAATCCATCTTTTTCGTGATCGACCCCCTTGGGTCTGGTGTTCTCACAACGTTTATTGAAGGCTCGTTGTGCTGTGTTTTGATTACTCTGCCTTGTCACGTGACCAACTCATTTTACCAGTTGTTTCTTTATATATTCTATGACGGGGGATATTCCTAGCGTTTTTCTCAATTCTTCATTTCTGATCTTGTCTCTCATTCTGTCATTCGTCTAACACATTTCATTTCAGTAGAGGTTATTTTTCATATTGTTCTTGCTTGCTTCTAGGTTCCATGTCTGACATTGGTAGCACAACGTTGGGATGAAGATTATATTGTACAATGTCCCTTTTGCCTCTAGAGTTATTTCCTTGTTGTATAATGGTGGTGATAACTGCCCGATGATTTGACAAGCTTTGTTGCATCTTGTGTTTGAGAATTGTCGTTTATTACTAGACGTCCTAGGTATTTAAATTCCTCTACTAGTTTTTAGTTGTCTGCCGTGTATAGTTATGTTCTTTATCTCTTTTGCGATATTCATGGCTTATGTTTTGTTGATGCTGACTTTTATGTTGGATTATGTGCCCATGCTGTTGAGTCTATTTAAGTGTTCTTGTAGGTCTTCTATGTGTCAATGTATTCCTGATCGTCTGCAAATACAAGCTCGTTGATCTCCCCTGTCTCTGATGGGTGGTTGAAAACTTCGATGTGGTCTGTGTAGCCTACTGCTGTTCTGATTGTGCAGCTGCTGTTGATGTAGAGACTATTAATTATGTTGGTCACATGTTAGCTTACTCCGTATGTTTTTAGTGACTCCCACAATTTTCTCTATTTACTCTGTCGAATAATTTGTTCTGGTGAATGCAAGATAATGTACAAATTGTGGCTGTGTTCTGTCGTCTTCTTTGCTAGCTGATTTGAGGTGAACAGAGCGTCAGTTCACCTTCTGTTTTGTTTTTGGAACCTCAATTGAGAATCGCTCAACTGCATTTCTAATATTTATCTCATCCTTCTTTCATAATACTAGATTGCGCACGGTTGAAACAGACGAAGAATACAAGAAATAAGAGAAAGAGTAATGTAATTGAAAAAAGAATTCATGATGCATGCATATTAATCACAAACATGGGATATATATATATATATATATATATATATATATATATATATATATATATATATATATATATTCTCCTCTCGAGCCGAACATAGGGCAGAACCACAATTTCAAAAACAACATCATATGTGCCAAAATGGCACATATTGCAGAGATCACTGCTTCTAAAATCTATGGTTCTGTTTCCATAACAATACTTTTTACAATGACAGCTGTCAAGCCATCGATCAACCTCCTTAGTCGCCTCTTACGACATGCTTGGATATACATACATATATATATATATATATATATATATATATATATATATATGTATATATATATATATGTATATATGTATATATATATATATATATAGAGAGAGAGAGAGAGAGGAAAAGAGAGATGCAAAAAGCAGTATACATGAAATGGTGACAGCATACAGTAACATTTCCCATATCACTTCCAACGCCCTTCCCAACATTTCTCGAAGTGCAGGTAGATTTATTGTTCCTGTCAGGTGTTGACTGTAGATACATCTACTTTTCCCACTAAGCACTCCGGATCGACTTACTGGACTACAAAGGACAAGAGGTAGGGTTCGATCCCAACCGACAGCTTCCGGTTTACCCAGCCTTAAATGGGTACCGGTTTTTTTTTCTGGGAAAGTAAAGCGGAACGGGCGTAATACCGACCACATTACCCCAAAAATCATGTGCCGAGGGTCTGTAAAATTTATGGTCACTAACACCATATTCCCTATACGCCACTTGGCGTGACGGGTCACTAATACCATATTCCCTATACGCCACTTGACGTGACGGGTCACTAACACCATATTCCCTATACGCCACTTGACGTGACGGGTCACTAACACCATATTCCCTATACGCCACTTGGCGTGACGGGTCACTAACACCATATTCCCTATACGCCACTTGGCGTGGCGGGTCACTAACACCATATTCCCTATACGCCACTTGGCGTGACGGGTCACTAACACCATATTCCCTATACGCCACTTGGCGTGAAGGGTCACTAACACCATATTCCCTATACGCCACTTGGCGTGACGGGTCACTAACACCATATTCCCTATACACCACTTGGCGTGACGGGTCACTAACACCATATTCCCTATACGCCACTTGGTGTGACGGGTCACTAACACCATATTCCCTATACGCCACTTGGAGTGACGGGTCACTAACACCATATTCCCTATACACCACTTGGCGTGACGGGTCACTAACACCATATTCCCTATACGCCACTTGGTGTGACGGGTCACTAACACCATATTCCCTATACGCCACTTGGCGTGACGGGTCACTAACACCATATTCCCTATACACCACTTGGCGTGACGGGTCACTAACACCATATTCCCTATACGCCACTTGGCGTGACGGGTCACTAACACCATATTCCCTATACACCACTTGGCGTGACGGGTCACTAACACCATATTCCCTATACGCCACTTGGCGTGACGGGTCACTAACACCATATTCCCTATACGCCACTTGGCGTGACGGGTCACTAACACCATATTCCCCATACGCTACTTGGCGTGACGGGTCACTAACACCATATTCCCTATACGCCACTTGGCGTGAGGGGTCACTAACACCATATTCCCTATACGCCAATTGGCGTGACGGGTCACTAACACCATATTCCCTATACACCACTTGGCGTGACGGGTCACTAACACCATATTCCCTATACGCCACTTGGCGTGACGGGTCACTAATACCATATTCCCTATACGCCACTTGGAGTGACGGGTCACTAACACCATATTCCCCATACGCCACTTGGCGTGACGGGTCACTAACACCATATTCCCTATACGCCACTTGGCGTGACGGGTCACTAACACCATATTCCCTATACGCCACTTGGCGTGACGGGTCACTAACACTATATATTCCCTATACGCCACTTGGCGTGACTTGGAAAGACTTCTTTCCCACCTTTAGACTCCTCAGTCTCTCGATATATACATCCTTGTCCCACCTTTAGACTCCTCAGTCTCTCGATATATACATCCTCGTCCCACCTTTAGACTCCTCAGTCTCTCAATATATACATCCTTGTCCCACCTTTAGACTCCTCAGTCTCTCAATATATACATCCTTGTCCCACCTTTAGACTCCTCAGTCTCTCGATATATACATCCTTGTCCCACCTTTAGACTCCTCAGTCTCTCGATATATACACCCTTGTCCCACCTTTAGACTCCTCGGTCTCTTGATATATACACCCTTGTCCCACCTTTAGACTCCTAAGTCTCTCAATATATACACCCTTGTCCCACCTTTAGACTCCTCAGTCTCTTGATATATACACCCTTGTCCCACCTTTAGACTCCTCAGTCTCTCAATATATACACCTTTGTCCCACCTTTAGACTCCTCAGTCTCTCAATATATACATCCTTGTCCCTTCTTTAGACTCCTCAGTCTCTCAATATATACATCCTTGTCCCACCTTTAGACTCCTCAGTCTCTCAATATATACATCCTTGTCCCACCTTTAGACTCCTCAGTCTCTCAATATATACATCCTTGTCCCACCTTTAGACTCCTCAGTCTCTCAATATATATATCCTTGTCCCACCTTTAGACTCCTCAGTCTCTCAATATATACATCCTTGTCCCACCTTTAGACTCCTCAGTCTCTCAATATATACATCCTTGTCCCACCTTTAGACTCCTCAGTCTCTCGATATATATCCTTGTCCCACCCATCATTATCCACTTCTTTAAGGAGTGAAGAAGTAACTTGTGATTTTTAAAGTGTATTTCATAAATTGTTCTGAAAACGACAATTGCCTCCAAATCTGATCACGTTGACAAAGTTACAGATACTCCGCGCACGATTGGTGGGTGTTCACCTGGACCAGCATGCAATTCTTCAGCACGACAGAGCTCGACCGCACAAAACTGTAGCTAAGTTGGAGCGTCTCAAGTTTGTCATTTCAGGGCAGCCGTTGTCATCATTCATGGTTATCAGATAATGATGACATACCTCAAGGTACAGCTCTAGGGACAGCTCATGGGACACCTCTAGGGACATCTCATGGGACATCTCTAGGGTCATCTCATGGGACACTTCTAGTGACATCTCATGGGACATCTCTATGGACATCTCATGGGACACCTCTAGTGACATCTCATGGGACATCTCTAGGGACATCTCATAGGACATCTCTAGGGACATCTCTAAGGACACCTCTAGATTAATTCTCATAGGACATCTCTAGGGACAACCCAAAGGACACCTCTAAATTAAATCTCATAGAACATCACATAGGAGACCTCTAGGGACATCTCATAGGACACCTCTAGGAACATTTCATAGGACACCTCTAGGAACATCTCATGGGTCACCTCTAGGGACAACTCATAGGACACCTCTAGGGACATCTCATAGGTCACCTCTAGGGACAACTCATAGGACACCTCTAGGGACATCTCATAGGACACCTCTAGGAACATCTCATGGGTCACCTCTAGGGACAACTCATAGGACACCTCTAGGAACATCTCATAGGAAACCTCTAGGGACATCTCATGGGTCACCTCTAGGGACAACTCATAGGACACCTCTAGGAACATCTCATGGGTCACCTCTAGGGACATCTCATAGGGCACCTCTAGGGACATCTCATAGGACACCTCTATGGACATCTCATGGGTCACATCTATGGACACCTCATGGGTCACCTCTAGGGACAACTCATAGGACACCTCTAGGGACATCTCATAGAACACCTCTAGGGATATCTCATGGAACATCTCATAGGACACCTCTAGAGACATCTCATAAGACATCTCTAAGGACATCTCATAAGAGATCTCTAGGGACACCTCAAATGACACATGTAGGGACATCTCATAGGACACCTGAAGGGACATCTCAAAGGACACCTCTAGGGACGTCTCATTGGACACCTCTAGGAACATTTCATGGAACATTTCTAGGGACATCCTATAAACACCTCTAGGGACATCTCATTAGACATTTCTAGGTACATTTCATAGGACACCTATAGGGACATCTTATGGGACATCTCATGGGACACTTCTAGTGACATCTCATGGGACATCTCTATGGACATCTCATGGGACACCTCTAGTGACATCTCATGGGACATCTCTAGGGACATCTCATAGGACATCTCTAGGGACATCTCTAAGGACACCTCTAGATTAATTCTCATAGGACATCTCTAGGGACAACCCAAAGGACACCTCTAAATTAAATCTCATAGAACATCACATAGGAGACCTCTAGGGACATCTCATAGGACACCTCTAGGAACATTTCATAGGACACCTCTAGGAACATCTCATGGGTCACCTCTAGGGACAACTCATAGGACACCTCTAGGGACATCTCATAGGTCACCTCTAGGGACATCTCATAGGACACCTCTATGGACATCTCATGGGTCACATCTATGGACACCTCATGGGTCACCTCTAGGGACAACTCATAGGACACCTCTAGGGACATCTCATAGAACACCTCTAGGGATATCTCATGGAACATCTCATAGGACACCTCTAGAGACATCTCATAAGACATCTCTAAGGACATCTCATAAGAGATCTCTAGGGACACCTCAAATGACACATGTAGGGACATCTCATAGGACACCTGAAGGGACATCTCAAAGGACACCTCTAGGGACGTCTCATTGGACACCTCTAGGAACATTTCATGGAACATTTCTAGGGACATCCTATAAACACCTCTAGGGACATCTCATTAGACATTTCTAGGTACATTTCATAGGACACCTATAGGGACATCTTATGGGACATCTCATGGGACACCTCTAGGGACACTGGTACATTTCGACGAGTAGATTAAATCAACTATGTACCTGGTACCGAGAGAACAAGCCTTCATCGGCTGAATGCAGTAAGGTTTCCGACGTCAGAGTCCGGGGTTCCAGTTTCAAACTATCTATCTATCTATCTAACTATCTATCTATCTATCTATCTATCTATCTATCTATCTATCTATCTATCTATCTATCTATCTATCTATCTATCTATCTATCTATCTATCTATCTATCTATCTATCTATCTATCTATCTATCTATCTATCTATCTATCTATCTATCTATCTATCTATCTATCTATCTATCTATCTATCTATCTATCTATCTATCTATCTATCTATCTATCTATCTATCTATCTATCTATCTATCTATCTATCTATCTATCTATCTATCTATCTATCTATCTATCTATCTATCTATCTATCTATCTATCTATCTATCTAAATATCTATCTATCTATCTATCTATCTATCTATCTATCTATCTATCTATCTATCTATCTATCTATCTATCTATCTATCTATCTATCTATCTATATATCTATTTATCTATCTATCTATATATCCATCCATCCGTCCGTCCGTCCGTCCGTCCGTCCGTCCGTCCGTCTGTCGGTCTGTCTGTCTGTCTGTCTGTCTGTCTGTCTGTCGGTCTATCTATCTATCTATCCATCCATCCATCCATCCGTCCGTCCTTCCGTCTGTCTGTCTGTCTATCTATCTATCTATCTATCTCTTAGGAGAACACTTACAATGATCTTCAAAGAACACAGAACTTCTTAGTAACATAAAATCGATGTCAAAGTTATCCGCAGACAACAATAATAATGGGAGAATACCTCTATTCGAGTATAGAAATATGGAGGCAAACATAAATTATTGGAAGATTTAAACATTTGTAACAATACCGTCACCATGGGATCGATAATGTGTCGGTCTAAATGCTCGCCGACGTGTCTTGACCGATCCAATCCAATGACAAGAATAAGTGACGTTATCCTGACTTTGAAGGGAAAATGAGAACATTTGACATCTAAACTAAACACAAAAAACAACCCCTAACCGGCAACAAAAATAACAATAACTGAAAGCATATTCTTGCTTTTTAACTTAAGGAACTGGGTGGTCTAGGGGGAAGACACCGGCCTCTGGATAGAAGGATCCTGGGTTCAAATCCCAGCACAAGAAGCGGTAATATCTCCAACTTGAGTCTGTGGTGTCTACGTGATGTTAATCTCCTCTGGTCCCTGGCTAGTGGGATCCTATGTCTCACCTTCTCTTGTCCCTGGCTAGTGGGATCCTATGTCTCACCTTCTCTTGTCCCTGGCTAGTGGGATCCTATGTCTAACCTTCTCTGGTCCCTGGGTAATGGGATCCTATGTCTAACCTTCTCTGGTCCCTGGGTAGTGAGATCCTATGTCTGACCTCCTCTGGTCCCTGGGTAGTGGGATCCTATGTCTGACCTCCTCTGGTCCCTGGGTAGTGGGATCCTATGTCTAAACTTCTCTGATCCCTGGCTAGTGGGATCCTATGTCTGACCTCCTATGGTCCCTGGCTAGTGGGATCCTATGTCTGACCTCCACTGGTCCCTGGGTAATGGGATCCTATGTCTAACCTCCTCTGGTCCCTGGCTAGTGGGATCCTATGTCTGACCTCCTCTGGTCCCTAGGTAGTGGGATCCTATGTCTAACCTTCTCTGGTCCCTGGCTAGTGGGATCCTATGTCTGACCTCCTATGGTCCCTGGCTAGTGGGATCCTATGTCTGACCTCCACTGGTCCCTGGGTAGTTGGATCCTATGTCTGACCTACTCTTGTCCCTGGGTAGTGGGATCCTATGTCTAATCTCCTCTGGTCCCTGGGTAGTGGGACCCTATGTCTAACCTTCTCTTGTTCCTGGGTAGTGGGATCCTATGTCTAACCTCCTCTTGTCCCTGGGTAGTGGGATCCTATGTCTAACCTTCTATGGTCCCTGGGATCCTATGTCTAACCTCCTATGGTCCCTGGGATCCTATGTCTAACCTTCTCTGGTCCCTGGGTAGTGGGATCCTATGTCTGACCTCATCTGGTCCCTGGGTAGTGGGAACCTATGTCTAACCTTCTCTGGTCCCTGGGTAGTGGGATCCTATGTCTAACCTTCTCGGATAACGGCAAATAGAAGAATGTTCCTTGTGTACTCACGCACGTTAAAGACAGATATAAGAAAGAGAAATAACCAAGTCTGATTCAATCAGTGTACAATTTTGCCTTTAAATTATCAAAGTCTGCTCGAACTGCGGCAATGAACAAAGTATTGTGGAGACGGAGCCGCTGTGAGATAGGGGCCTCGTGAATCAGCGTACATCTCTCTTGAGGTCATGACAATAGGGACAAAAGTACGCTTTTTCCTTCTCCTGTTTTTTAGATGATGGAAATAACAAAGTCTCAATAATGGAGTAAACCATTTTGTCAATACACGTTCATAATGCACAGAAGTGTGATCAACCATTGGAAGTGTGTGAAGACAGGGAATGTGTAGTATCACAGTCGTGAAATACAACGTTCTCTCTTACTTTGTACTAGCTTGTCTGAACAAGTAGATTAAATCTGTGGTGTAGTAGTAGCCTCCGTCAGTCATTCTTGACTGAATTTTTTCAGCGCACCTAGAAATGTTATTTTTTCTTTTCTTTCTTTTCACAGTGTATTCTCGTTTTTTTTTTTAATGAATCTGTCTTTTTCTTGTTTGCAGTGGACCTTTAGAGTGTGTTTCTAGAGACTGCGGTTTTCCCATGCTGCAGGGTTTATGTTCAGAGTCTTCATGGTGCGTTTACACACGTCTAAAAATAGAAGTTTTGGACGCCCCCTAGTCTTTTTTTCCATCTGCAAGTTGTCCGTAGAGTATATTGGCAGGTGTTGATGCTAACATGTCGACACCCAAAATTATGATGCAAATAAGTATTGTCTTTTCTGAATTTCGATAAACTGCTTTCGTTGAGATCAACACCAACATTCCTCCTTCAAATTCCACATGGAAATGTCGGAGTAAAAAGTTACACACACAAAATCGTCATATACCAGCTTTGGCTATTATTTTAAAATGAGAAATGCGGTCAAATATAACCTAAAAGACAGATAGAGGTTGAAAGGTTCTTGCTGCGTCAGAAAGAAACCCTCAAGCAGCCATGGGCTTTACAGCAATATTTATTGTTTTTATTATTTGTTATAGATAACATCAGTTATTGGTTATTGGTTATGGAAGGCCTCGGTATCACAGCAAACGAATTAAAATCCATAATTGCCCAACCGCCCGTGCCAGTGGAATCATCCGAATTACTAACTCATCTCCCAAACAAAGAAAGGTAACTGTAGTCCCCATCGTAGCAGCCTCAGCACACGCCAAAAGACATAAGGCGAAACCGCGCAGAAAGTGAACACAGCCAACTGTTCCCCGTCATACGATATCATCATTCATCGTAAACAAGCGGGATATCGAAGCAGGATCAAAACGGATGAGACACACAGCTCACGGTGTGCACAGAGCACTTAACTCAGTAGCTCCTGCAACAAGCCGGTCTTGGAATATGAGGAAACTGCAAGAAGGAACACTTTTCAGACATAGCCTTCAATTGTTCCTGCCGCCTATCCACCATATACCATGGGAGTTCACGTCCTCCCGAAAATGATGATCGTCATAGCACTTGATGATATTAGGCCATCATTGATGACTCCAATTCCAAACATATAGACACACAGTGGTGGTAAGTTATCATTTCCAATCCAACAGAAGCCACATGACCTGTAGTTAGTAAAACCACAGAGAGAATATGATTTTGTGACCTTCACTGATTCACTCTTAGATGTGAATGTGTAGTTTACACAAGAGGAGAAGTTTTCTACTACAGTGATCCCATTTAAGGCAATTCTGGGATAGCAAGGCAAGTCTCCTTTATAGCAGCAGAACTTGATGTTCTCCGCTCCCTTCTTGTAGCTGCCGCCACACGATTCTGATGTCTCATTAACTTGGACATCATTCAAGAACAATGTCAGATTAACATTCCATAGATATGGCTCTGCTGATGAAATGCTTGGTGCAACAGTTGTATCAATCATACTGGAGGCTCCTGGTCTGTGGTCATTAATATCACAGACGACACATGATGTTGTTATATTCAGTATTTCTTTCTGGGGTGTAAATATGTGGCACACACATGGAGAGTGGTTTGTGGTCACAGTAATCCCATTAAAGGCAATTCTAGGGTAGCATTGTATAGCTGTTTCAGAACAGCACAATCCTGTGATGTTTTCTGTGTTCGCTATAAAGCTGCTGGTGCTACACAATCCTGACCAGTTATAGGTGTGGACATTATTCACTTGCAATGATGTTTACAACATAAACCTCTGGAAGCGAATCATTTATGGGACTAATAGTACAATTTATTCTTCCATCGGGGATATCTTCATTGAGTCCCCCCCCCCCCAAAAAAAAAAAGTCTTTGGTTAAAAAGCACATATGCTTTTGAGTTAAAAATAAAATGAGCCCACTTCATAGATTCAAAATGATCCTTGCCAATGCCATCCGTTTGCACAAGTTAGGTCCTTAGCTACCAAGGTCACAAACGTCCGAAACGAATTAACGACTTTATCTACAGCGAAGGTTAACGAACTGTGAACAAAAATTTATATTCAAACCCTTGAAAACATTTTCAAAAATCTGCCAAAGCTGCAATAACATATATCGTGTTGTTAAATGTAAACATTGCTTAGTCCATAGCTCGAATATAAATAAGCTGCCATTTTGGTGCGTCCCATGACGTCATCTCCCTAACATCATATAACATCAGTTATATCTCAGTAGGCGTTTGTTGGACATAATTCTTGCTTAACGTAAGGTCTACCTTTTGTATTGTTTTTTTCGAAAAATTCACAGAAGTAAACAAACCGATATATATTGCTATGAATCAAGATCTGGAGATCATGAGCCTACCCGAAGATTAGGGCTGATATAGAGCATCCATTGCACCACGTGATCAATACAGGGAACGGTGCCAGGCTAAAAAGAGGCAAATCATGGGTGGGCCGAGCAGAAGATATCATCAAACAGGTCTATGGGCTTACCAATATCAGCGTTGGTGAGGAGTGGATACCGGTGCCTACGTCTTTCAAGGAGACTTTCTCATGTATTGTCACACTCGACAGAAAAAGTAGGGAACATAACTTGGTCGTGGTTAATGTTAATGCTGAGGTCAACGGTCACATCTGTGATAACACCGATGAGAAAGATGCAGTCATCTATACAGACGGATTTCTAAGACGACACCAAAGAAGTGTATGGTCATTTACAGCACGCTCGGCAGGCAGAATAGTCAAAGAAGACAGTGGTGCATACGTCATGACCACGAGTAGCATGACAATGGAGGTGACGGCAGTGACCAAGGCATTCAAATGGTTAGAGTCACAAGACTACACCCACACATATATACTGTGTGATTCGATGAGCATGATAAAAATGTGGAGGCAGGCTCTATACGCATGCAATGGGTAGAGTTATTGCAGAAGTCCAAAATACGTAAGGTCACCGTTGTCTATGTCCCTGGACATGAGGGAGTATGGGGAAATGAAAGCGCGGACAGGTTGACTAGCTGCGCTGTCGTTGTGGACGGGCAACCAATGGATCGGGCGGACATCATCAATGCCGTCCAAGATGTTGGAAGAGCACAGGACTTCGACAAACACAGATCCACGTCACTTCATCGGATGATGCAGATGGGACTTAAGAATAGGTACAGCCAGAAATGAGAAACTTAGTGGCCGTGTAAGAAGACTTATCAACCAACACAGAACTGGAGTCGTCAGTCGCTGGACACTGCGGGACTTGCTGAGGTGGGGATCTGAGCACCTATGGACATGTTCGGAGTGCAGCGATGATGACCCGCAAATAACTCGATAACTCAATGCCTGCTTCATAGACTACACCTAGTTTTTGATAGAATACAGCACAGACAACTTATAGAATGCATAAAAGAGATACATCTAGATAACATAGACATACAACTAATATGTAATGTATATTGGGAGCAAACAGCATTAATAAAATATAACACAGAGAACTCTGCACCCATTGATATAAAAAGAGGAGTAAGACAAGGATGCATCCTATCACCAAGCTTGTTCAATCTATACACTGAGCAAACCTTTGAAAACATCACAGAGACGCCATTCCTAAACATTAATGGGAAGATAATCAATAACCTAATATATGCTGATGATGTTGGTTAATTTGTTACTGTTCACCTCCAACTGCTACATTATTTCTCTATTACGATGTTTGTCTGCTTGTAATGTTTGTCTGCTTGTAATGTTTGTCTGGTTGTAATGTTTGTCTGCTTGTAATGTTTGTCTGCTTGTAATGTTTGTCTGCTTGTAATGTTTGTCTGCTTGTAATGTTTGTCTGCTTGTAATGTTTGTCTGCTCGTAATGTTTTTTTTTTATTTTCTAGTTGTAATAACAGCACTGTGACTATTCCCGTTTCCCTGTCGATATTTTCCTCTTTACGAGTTACACTTTTTCTTGATTTGTTTCTTGCTCGTCTGCCTAGTTCCATTTCCCTTTCAGTTTGCTTGTATTCCCACTCTGTTTATTTGAATTGTTGTTTATGTGGGCACGAGATAGAAATAACTAAATTGTTGTATTTATTAAGCAATAAATACAACTTAAAAACGTCAGCGAAAGCTGGATCATTCATAATTGCGCCCAGCACGTGGCGAATAATTTCTGCAATCTTTATCACATGACCAAGCTAAACACAAGATTGTTATCTCGAGTCATGGCGCTATTTAAATCCCCAGTGAGCGATTTATCACATCATATAGCGCCCGCTGACACCCGGAAGTCGTGAGTTTTATTTTGTTGCTTTGTAGACTTGTCACTGTTGATTAGACATAACAGAAATAAGGTTATTTTTGTTACGAAACATGGTATTTATAATTAGTAACCTAGGTAGGTAGATAATTGTAACAAACGAAACAAGCCTAGCTGGTTACCTCCCTCACTCTTACCAATACAGCATTTTGTGGTGATGTGGCCAGTGCTTATCCTCGTTGTACTTTAACGACCCCAATTCACTGAGCCGTTATCGTACTTTAAAGAAATTGTCTTCTCCATTTTAGCATTTTTGTGTATGTCGATGGGTCATGTGTTCTGCGTTGATGCGTCATGTGCTCTGCGTTGATGCGTCATGTGCTCTGCGTTGATGCATGATGTCCTTTCGCGTCACTGCTGTAGCGATTTTGTCTGCAACGTTGTCGTTCGTTGATATTGTAAATTTGTCTGTTACGTTGTGGTCGATGCTGCAGTTTTAACTGTCACGTTGTGGTTAATGTTGCTGTTTTGTCTGTCTCGTTGTGGTTAATGTTGCAGTTTTAATTGTCACGTTGTGTATAATGTTGCTGTTTTGTCTGTCACGTTGTGGTTTATGTTGCAGTTTTAACTGTCACGTTGTGGTTAATGTTGCAGTTTAACTGTCACGTTGTGGTTAATGTTGCTGTTTTGTCTATCACGTTATAGTTTATGTTGCAATTTTGTCTATCACGTTGTGGTTTATGTTGCAGTTTTAACTGTCACGTTGTGGTTAATGTTGCTGTTTTGTCTATCACGTTATGGTTTATGTTGCAATTTTGTCTATCACGTTGTGGTTTATGTTGCAGTTTAACTGTCACGTTGTGGTCAATGTTGATGTTTTGTCTGTCACGTTGTGGTTAATGTTGCCGTTCTGTCTGTCACGTTGTGGTTGATGCTGCCGTTTTGTCTGTCACGTTGTGGTTGATGCTGCCGTTCTGTCTGTCACGTTGTGGTTAATGCTGCCGTTCTGTCTGTCACGTTGTGGTTAATGCTGCCGTTCTGTCTGTCACGTTGTGGTTGATGCTGCCGTTCTGTCTGTCACGTTGTGGTTGATGCTGCCGTTTTGTCTGCAACGATTTGTTCATGGAATTTTGTCTTCACTTTGTATTTATTGTAGCAACTATTGCCACAATGATTAATGTAGCAACTATTGCCACAATGATTAATGTAGCAACTATTGCCACAATGATTAATGTAGCGGCTTCGTCTTCATCATTCTTGTTCATCAAACAATTACTATCCTGGTCTGTGTCTGCTTTAAGAAAACAATGGGGGCATGTTTCAGTCAACTTGTCGTTGCTAACATTGACTATGACTCGTCGGCTCCACTTGTTAAACACGCCATCTACTACGTCAGCACATCCATCTCTCTCTTTTCTTGGTCATAAACCGACTATGTGATCGGTACGTCCTGTAGGGCAACAACATAATCCATACACGTCATATAGTCGTCATTACCCTTCGTGGAGTGCCGCGTGTCTGAAACAACATTATTCATATCTACTTCCACTTTCCTCATCAAAACTTTCACTGGGCGCGGGGTTTTTGTTTCGTTTCTGTCCAAGAACTGTCTTCTTCTACCTTTCAGCTCCCTGTGGAGCATAGGTCTTCAACAAACACTTCAGCTCCCTGTGGAACATAGGTCTTAAACAAACACTCTCAGCTCTCTGTGGAGCATAGGTCTTCATCAAACACTCTCAGCTCCCTGTGGAGCATTAATCTTCAACAAACACTTTCAGCTCTCTGTGGAGCATTGGTCTTCGAAAAACACTTTCAGCTTCCTGTGGAGCACTGGTCTTCAACAAACACTTTCAGCTCCCTGTGGAACATAGGTCTTAAACAAACACTCTCAGCTCTCTGTGGAGCATAGGTCTTCAACAAACACTCTCAGCTCCCTGTGGAACATAGGTCTTAAACAAACACTCTCAGCTCTCTGTGGAGCATAGGTCTTCATCAAACACTCTCAGCTCCCTGTGGAGCATTAATCTTCAACAAACACTTTCAGCTCTCTGTGGAGCATTGGTCTTCGAAAAACACTTTCAGCTTCCTGTGGAGCACTGGTCTTCAACAAACACTTTCAGCTCCCTGTAGAGCTTTGGTCTTCAACAAACACTTTCAGCTCCCTGTGGAGCATATGTCTTCAACAAACACTTTTCAAGTCGTTCTGTTTTTTGCCATTCTTATAAGATCATTCAATGTCTTCCCCATCATCTTCATCTCTGTTTCTATCTGTCTTCACCAAGAATTTTTTGGTCTTCCTTTTTGTCGTTTCCCCTTGGGATTCCAAAAATGGCCTGTTGTGTAATACTCTCAGTTGGCTTCCGTAGTGTGTGTCCTATCCAGCGCCATCGTCTTAGCTGTATCTCCTTATTCACTGACATTTCATTGGTACATTTCCATAATTCTATGTTAGTGATTTTGTCCTGCCATTTCCATCCTTTTATTCTGCGTAAGCATCCATTAATGAAAGTCTGTATCTTCATGATTGTCAATTTTGTTGTTCTCCATGTTTCACATCCATATAATAGGACTGAAATAACATTGGAGGTGAAATTTTTTTTTTGGTATTTATCCTAATTTCTTTGGACTTCCATGTTTCCCAGTGCAGCAAACGCTCCACTTAATTTTTGTATCCATATGTTGGGATCATTTTCTCTTCCTCCCTCTTTATCTATATTACTACCCAGAGATATGTAAGTATGTACGTCTAGTAGAGGTATTTCTCCTAATTTTATTTGGTTATTGCCAACTGCATTAATTCTCATAATGTTGGTCTTATCTCTATTAATTTTTCAGTCCTAGCTGTTGTGATCTTTCATCAAGTATGCTCATTTGATTCTGCATCTGTTGATGATTGTGTGATAGGAGAGCTATGTCATTAGCAAAGTCTAAATCACCAAGTTGCTTGGTCAGTGACCACTGGATTCCATTTCTGTTGTTTTGAGTTATTTTCATAATCCAATCTATGGCCAGTAGAAAGAGAAATGGAGACAGAAGGCATCCCTGCCCTACTTCTGTTCTTATTTCAAATGTTTCTGTGAGCTGTCCCTCATGCACCACACTACATTTCCATGAACAGTAGTTCATACATTTAATTTTGCATGTGATGTTTGATTGTTTGATTGTTTCTTTGTTTGATTGTTTGATTGTTTCATTTTCCGATTTCTTCATTATTTGGTTGTTTCATTGTCTGATATTTTCATTGTTTGATTGTTTGATTGTTTCATTGTATCATTGTTTTATTGTATTATATTTTCTGATTGTTTCATTGTTTGATTGTTTCATTTTCTGATTGTTTCATTGTTTGGTTGTTTCATTGTTTTATTGTTTTATTGTCTGATTGTTTCATTGTTTGATTGTTTTATTGTCTGATTGTTTCATTGTTTGATTGTTTCATTTTCTGATTGCTTCATTGTTTGGTTGTTTCATTGTCTGATATTTTTATTTTCTGATTGTTTCATTGTTTGATTGTTTTATTGTCTGATTGTTTCATTGTCTGATTGCTTCATTGTTTGGACTGATTGTTTCATTGTTTGATTGTTTCATTTTCTGTTTGCTTCATTGTTTGGTTGTTTCATTGTGTGATATTTTTATTGTCTGATTGTTTCATTGTTTGATTGTTTTATTGTCTGATTGTTTCATTGTTTGATTGTTTCATTTTCTGATTGCTTCATTGTTTGGTTGTTTTATTGTCTGGCTGCTTCATTATCTGATTGTTTCATTGTCCGATTGCTTCTTTGTCTGATTACTTCTCTGTCTGATTACTTCTCTGTCTGATTACTTCTCTGTCTGATTACTTCTCTGTCTGACTGTTTCACTGTCTGATTAATGCATTGTATGACTCCTTCTTCACTGTTTCATTCCTTTCATTCTTTAGCCTTCTAATAGGTCACATTAATTTTATTTTTACATTATTATAATGTATTTACACAATTTTAATTAGTATATGTCGTCATTGTTAACCCGAAGTCCTCATCTGTCAATAATTGTCACCTCTGTCGAGGTATCAGACAAGAACTAATAGCTACTAGTTTTTGGACACAGCACAACACCACATGGCGTCCAAGAACCAACACTCTCCGATGTTCTGGATGGTCCTCCTCCTGGCCTGGCTACACTTGACCACTGCTATGATCGGTAAGTACATGTCTTTTATCCACGTAATGAACATGTGAAAAGATTTGATCAATAATTGAAATCAAGGATAAATGCAATATACAAAGGGATAGCAGTGAGATGAGGGAGTTGGGTGAGAAGTTATGTCCCTTCGTGTGGGAGTGGGGGAACTTTAAAAACTATGGCAAGGATTCCAAAGGAAGTACAGTTGGCTTCATAGACAAGGCAAAGAGAGAACAACCAAGGGCAGCATTGTTCAAACATGTCTTCATGAAAGACTGAAAGTTTGCTGTCAAGCAAAAGGGAGCAATCTACGTTCAGCGGGCCAGAACCAGCCCTCCACCCCATATCTCCACCCACCCTATCCCCCAAAGCTAATTTGACAGACCCATTTGCTTGATTTGAAAATGACTATACACTCCGGTCCCCGAGCTAAAAAATAAGGATTAAAAAGTAACACATTCATGCTGCAATCCCCACCGGTAAGTTTTCTGTTTATAATTTTTTGTTCAATTTTCTCTTTTGCCTTTGTTTATGTCTCACCCATTCATTTCACTCTCTTTTCTGTCTTTGACTCTCCGTCACTAATACGACTTTTACATTACAATCACATGTGAATATAAATTTGGTCATTTATATAATGACTATAATGGTGATGGTATCTGGTCCTCGGTGATTCATAGTTTATTAGAGACACATTTTCTTGGTCATCTGATTCTAAAGAAACACACATTTTCTTGGTAATCTGATTCTAAAGAAACACACATTTTCTTGGTAATCTGATTCTAAAGAAACACACATTTTCTTGGTCATCTGATTCTAAGGAAACACACATTTTCTTGGTAATCTGATTCTAAAGAAACACACATTTTCTTGGTCATCTGATTCTAAAGAAACACACATTTTCTTGGTAATCTGATTCTAAAGAAACACACATTTTCTTGGTCATCTGATTCTAAAGAAACACACATTTTCTTGGTCATCTGATTCTAAGGAAACACACATTTTCTTGGTCATCTGATTCTAAAGAAACACACATTTTCTTGGTCATCTGATTCTAAAGAAACACACATTTTCTTGGTCATCTGATTCTAAAGAAACACACATTTTCTTGGTTATTTCTTGTTGAAGATATACAGGTCTTGGTTATTTCTTACTGAAGATATAAATGTATTGGTTATTTTTTAGTGAAGATGTAAATATATTGGTTATTTCTTACTGAAAATATAAATATATTGGTTATTTCTTACTGAAGATATACAGGTCTTGGGTATTTCTTACTGAAGATATAAGTGTATTGGTTATTTCTGACTGAAGATGTAAATGTCTTGGTTATTTCTTACTGATGATATAAATGTCTTGGTTATTTCTTGCTGAAGATATATATGTCTTGGTTATTTCTTGCTGAAGATATAAATATATTGGTTATTTCTTACTGATGATATAAATGTATTGGTTATTTCTTACTGAAGATATAAATGTATTGGTTATTTCTTGCTGAAGATATAAATGTATTGGTTATTTCTTACTGATGATATAAATGTCTTGGTTATTTCTTGCTGAAGATATAAATGTCTTGGTTATTTCTTGCTGAAGATATAAATGTATTGGTTATTTCTTGCTGAAGATATACACATTTTTGTTATCTCTTGCTGAAGATATAACTGTCTTGGTTATTTATTGCTAAAGATATGTATGTCTTAGTTATTGAAAGCGGCCAATTATAAGTTGTTAACCGCACAGCTACTCTTAACCACCTTTGATCCTATAATATCTGAAACTGCTACTGCCACAATTAACACCTTCTACCACTAATTCAATTACAAATATCTGCAGTTGCCTAGCAAGTCGACAATTTTTACGTGAACAACTTATACAAATGTTGAGAGGTATTTTATTTGTAACTTCTAAGAGTACAACTTGCTGTTGAGTAGCTTTTTCTACTATCACCTAAAAACATCCATCTGCTTTTATCTATGTATATGTCTTATCATAAAAAATAGCCATCTGCTTTTATCTATTTATATGTCTTATAATAAAAACAGCCATCTGCTTTTATCTATATATATGGCTTATCATAAAAACAGCCATCTGCTTTTATCTATCTATATGTCTCATCATGAAAATAGCCATCTACTTTTATCTATCAATATGTCTATCTTAAAAACAGCCCTCTGATTTTATCTATCTATATGTCTATAAAAAACAGCCATCTGCTATTATCTATCTATATGTCTCTCATTAAAACAGCCATCTGCTATTATCTGTATGTCTATCATAAAAACAGCCACCTGCTTTTATTTATCTATATGTCTATCATAAAAACAGCCACCTGCTTTTTTCTATTATATGTCTATCATAAAAACAGCCATCTGCTTTTATTTATCTATGTGTCTTATCATAAAAACTGACACCTGCTTTTATCTATCTATATGTCTTATCATAAAAACAGACACCTGCTTTTATCTATCTATATGTCTTATCATAAAAACCGCCATCTGCTTTTATCTATCTATATGTCTATTATAAAAACAGCCACCTGCTTTTATCCATCTATATGTCTCTCATAAAAACAGTCACCTGCTTTTATCTATCTATATGTCTGTTATAAAAACAGTCACCTGCTTTTATCTATCTATATGTCTGTCATAAAAACAGCCATCTGCTTTTATCTATCTATATGTTTATCACAAAAACAGTCACCTGTTTTTATCCATCTATATGTCTCTCATAAAAACAGTCACCTGCTTTTATCTATCTCATGCTTGTTATAAAAACAGTCACCTGCGTTTATCTATCTATATGTCTGTCATAAAATCAGCCTTTGCTGATATTTTATCAACTTCTTAGTTCACGTCGAGCATCTTGACCCCAGCTATAAAGGTGACACAATGCCTGATGAGTTGAACGTGACTCTTATTGGCGAGTCAGAGACTCCCATTTATCTGAATCTTCGACTCATGCAGCTGGCCTTCCCCAACGTTCCGGTCTACACCCTTAACATTGACGGTAGAGGCAGGATTTATCATCATCAGGAGTTGCTGGAGGGTAGGCAGGTATGTAGGCAGCACAATGGTACAGCCTTAAATCACAGTAACCCTTCTTTGTTAAGTATTTTTATTGTTATTAATATACTGCTGGAACAGATCTATGTGACGTGATACAATGTGGATCCTGCGCAAAGTCTGACACTTGATAGCAAATAATCGTCGGACACAAGAGTCTAGAATGTCTGTACTTACTGCTACCTTCGGCTCGAAAGGTCAATAGATGGGTAGACAGACAGATAGACAGACAGGCGGACGTAAGGACGGACGGTCGGACGGACAGACAGACAGGCAGGCAGACGGACGGAAGGACGGACGGACGGACGGACAGACAGACAGACAGACAGACAGACAGGTAGGTAGGTAGGTAGGTAGGTAGACAGACAGACAGACAGACAGACAGACAAATAGATAGACAGACAGACAGACAGACAGACAGATAGATAGATAGATAGATAGATAGATAGATAGATAGATAGATAGATAGATAGATAGATAGATAGATAGATAGATAGATAGATAGATAGATAGATAGATAGATAGATAGATAGATAGATAGATAGATAGATAGATAGATAGATAGATAGATAGATAGATAGATAGATAGATAGATAGATAGATAGATAGATAGATAGATAGATAGATAGATAGAGATAGATAGATAGATAGATAGATAGATAGATAGATAGATAGATAGATAGATAGATAGATAGATAGATAGATAGATAGATAGATAGATAGATAGATAGATAGATAGATAGATAGATAGATAGATAGATAGATAGATAGATAGATAGATAGATAGATAGATAGATAGATAGATAGATAGATAGATAGATAGATAGATAGATAGATAGATAGATAGATAGATAGATAGATAGATAGATAGATAGATAGATAGATAGATAGATAGATAGATAGATAGATAGATAGATAGATAGATAGATAGATAGATAGATAGATAGATAGATAGATAGATAGATAGATAGATAGATAGATAGATAGATAGATAGATAGATAGATAGATAGATAGATAGATAGATAGATAGATAGATAGATAGATATATTTAAATACTCTTATTTAGTACTTTTGTTTTATAGTTTATTTTTTATGTTAAGAAAAATTAAAGTTGAAACTCTGAATCAATATAAATAAAAAAAAAACGTTCCAAAAAATAGATAACAATCTTATAGGGCTGTTCAGATAATACCATTAACTGAAGGTTCAATAGATAACAATCTTATAGTGTTGTTCAGATTATAACATTAACATAATGTCAAATACATAACACTCTAATAGTGTTGGTTAGATGATAACATTAACAGAATGTCCAATAGATAACTTTTATAGTGTTGTTCAGATAATAACATTAACTAAAGGTCCAATAGATAATACTCTTAAAGTGTTGTTTAGAGGTGAAAGTTAATTACAAGAAAAAGTCAGGCAAACTATGGGCAGGGAGAAATGAAGCATCATGGTCACCACAGCCAGACGGAACTGCACAGACTGATTGAAAGTTTATAGCACAATATTGATCTAATACACTTATAATATACAAGTGGAACAATGTTAAAACAGGTAAATGAATTTAAATATTTGGGAACTTTGTTAACCTCAGACGGAAGATGTACAAAAGAGGTGAAATGTAGAATGGCTCAGGCAAAAGCAGCTTTCCAAAAAATGAGAAAATACTATGCAATCCATTTTTGACAATAGAAACAAGAAAAATAGTTCTTAAATGTTACGTAGAGCCAGTCTTAACATATGGATGTGAATCATGGACAATAGGACAACAACCAAGAAAATCACTGGAGTCTTTAGAAATGTGGTTTTACAGAAGAATGTTGAGAGTACCATGGACAGCTAAGAAGAGTAATGAAAAGGTTCTGAGAAAGGTCAAAGCAAAAAGAGAGCTAATTTCCAATGTTAGGAAGAGACAATCATCATTTTTTGGCCATGTTATGAGAAGAGAACAACTTGAATATATTGTAACAACTGGAAAAATTGAGGAACGAAGAGAAAGAGGGAAGCAAAGAGAAAAAAAACAAACAGCTTAAGAGAATGGCTTGGCAGAAGGTCAACAACAGAAATGATAAATAGCTGCCGAGATCGAAAGTTGTGGAGAGACATGATCACCTACGCCACTAGGCCCAGTACTTGATGATGATGATGACACTTATAATTGTGTGTTGTCACCTTTTTATAGAGAAGGAGCACACATGCTTTTGATTGTTACTGCCTTCGTTATATATCAAAGTCAGCTTTCATATCGGACTGGCTCACTTTAATAAATAAATAAGCAAACAGAATCCGAATTAACAACATATTGGTGTTAAATTTAGCACAACATTAATTTTACATTTTTTTTGTTTCCATTTAAAGAATATCTCTCTCTCTCTCTCTCTCTCTGCGATCAGGATTCAATCAGAGTAGGATTCCAGACTCTCACATGAAGTCAGCTGTCAGGTTAAGTGTGTTGATCGCCCCCACAGGCAGAACATCACAATTAGAGTCTGCCAGATCCACTCTGAGTGAACACCCGTTAAAACGTTGCACTGTGTTCTGCGCCAGTGGTCCAGTGCATCCGATTTCAGCCAGCATTTTATTCAGGTTTGCATTCCTAAGCCTTTGATTGTCCCCAATCTTCCTGCAAGGCAGCAGATGATCTTTTCTATAGGGGGATTAGCCCTTAGATGGTCGGCCCTCCCAGGTTTACGAGCACCATCTGTCCGAGTCACTAGAGGTGACTAACACAGACATGCATACACAAAGATGTGAGATGTGACCAACATAGACTTGCACACAGCGATACGAGGCATGACAACACTGGCACACATCAAGATATATGACACATGACTAACATAAACATGCACATAAAGATATTTAAAGAATATTACATTTCTCTTAATCTTTCCTTCCTCATTTGCCTTTCAGTGTCAATATAATTTGCGGTCTTTTGCTCTTCTGTTCGCCTCTGCT
Source organism: Megaustenia siamemsis (assembly GCA_032433765.1). Lineage (NCBI taxonomy): Eukaryota > Metazoa > Mollusca > Gastropoda > Stylommatophora > Ariophantidae > Megaustenia > Megaustenia siamemsis. The sequence continues at coordinate 75,941,463 of JAVIAB010000024.1, read as the reverse complement.
GCTGTTATGTTTCATAGTGCTTCTAATATTCCGTCGATCCATCTTTTTCGCGGTCGGCCCTTGGGTCTGTTGTTCTCGCAACGTTCATTGAAGGCTCGTTGTGTTGCTGTTTGATCACTCTACCTTGTCACGTAGATAAACTGTTTTATCTGTTGTTTCTTTATATATTCTAAGGCGGGGGTATTCCTAGCTATTTTCTCAGTTCTTCATTTCGGATCTTGTCTCTCATGCTTTTTTTTGTCATTTGTCTAACACATTTCATCTCCGTAGAGGTTACTTTTTGTATCGTTCTTGCATCTAAGGTCCAGGACTGGTATTGGTACCACAACGTTGGGATGAAGATTGTATTGTACAGTGCCTGTTTTATCTCTAGAGATAGTTCCTTGTTGGACAATAGTGGTGATCACATTATTGTTCAATGTAATGTGCGCTGTTTGAACACAAAAGTCAATTTAGTATAAAAACATGATGTTAAGGACGTTTGAACATGAAGACTCAGTGCTGCGGTAAAGCAGGTAGCAAGGGGCAAGTGGTGGAGTGTAACGTACACTCCTATAAGGTATGTTGAAACTTGACCAAAAACATGATGTAAAGGACGTTTGAACATGAAGACTCAGTGCTGCGGTAAAGCTGGTAGCAAGGGGCAAGTGGTGGGGTGCAAGGTACACTCCTATAAGGTATGTTGAAACTTGAAAAAAAAATGAACAAAACAGAATCACAACGGTTTGCCTGCATGCGGCCTTGTTCAAAAAACTAGAACAACACAGACAGAGAACGGACTGAAGATAAACACTACTACATGTTCTAGAACGCTGCGGAACCAGTAGATAAAGGTGAAATAAAAATGGGATAAGAAGGGAAATGAATTTAAATACAAAACGAAAGAGAAATGTATAACATTATAAGAGAATTAAAAATAAACTTAAAAAAATGGTAAAATAAAACACTTTGTGGAAAATCTATATAGGAGCTACCAACCGGTGTGTAGACAGTAAGTCAGGTGAGGATGGGATGAGAGATGGGGAAGGGCGGGGAATCAAACCACGTGATTAGATGAAAAGTTCGATAAGAGTTGGAGGCAAGGAGAGGGAAGGTGATGACCGATGGTGTGAATGACGATCAGGATATAAACGGGTATCGGTTAGATAGGAAAATGTACGCTAACGCGTGAAATAAACAAACACAGACAAATGTGACTCGGTTTGAGAAACAACCTGTTAAGCTTACAACAAATGCAAATTTGATAACAACCCATTTTTAACAACCTGTTAAGCTTACAACAAATGCAAATTTGATAACAACCCATTTTTAACAACCTATTAAGCTTACAACAAATACAAATTTGCTAGCAACCCATTTTTAACAACCTGTTAAGCTTACAACAAATACAAATTTGCTAACAACCCATTGTTAAAACTTGTTAAGCTTACAACAAATACAAATTTGCTAGCAACCCATTTTTAAAACTTATTAAGCTTACAACAAATACAAATTTGCTAACAACCCATTTTTAACAACCTGTTAAGCTTACAACAAATACAAATTTACTAACAACCCATTTTTAAAACTTATTAAGCTTACAATAAATACAAATTTGCTAACAACCCATTTTTAAAACTTATTAAGCTTACAACAAATACAAATTTGCTAACAACCCATTTTTAAAACTTATTAAACTTACAACAAATACAAATTTGCTAACAACCCATTTTTAAAACTTATTAAGCTTACAATAAATACAAATTTGCTAACAACCCATTTTTAAAACTTATTAAGCTTACAACAAATACAAATTTGCTAACAACCCATTTTTAAAACTTATTAAGCTTACAACAAATACAAATTTGCTAACAACCCATTTTTAACCTGTTAAGCTTACAACAAATACAAATTTGCTAACAACCCATTTTTAACAATCTGTTACTCTTTTTCTTGTTTGTGTTCCATCGACGATTGCTTCAGACGAGTAGTTGTTTTTTAAATAAATTCAGGTGCATTTCTTTAGAACCGGCACATCCAACTTCAGCACGTTTGTTGTTTGCCTTTCCCCTCCTATTCTTCCCAACTTGTTCAGTGTATGACGTCATCTGCTTCAGGTTTAGATACTGCTGCATCACGCAGGTCAAAGGTAAAGTTTTAGAGAACCTGTAAGAGTTGAACAAGCGGGACGATTCTGGTACATTCTAACACAGAACACACTTGTTCACAATCTGCGCGTAAATATTCATGAACAGTCAGCAATTTGATGTACATTTAGTGATGCACGATTAACAATCTGTTATATACCCAGTGATAGATGATTAGTGGATTTTGAATAGTGATGTTTCTGTATCAACATGTTGAAAATCATTATGTAAACATAACAGGAACACAAGCACACAGAACTCTTTGCTTAAAGTTGACAGCAAAGAGATCTAGTTTAAGTTATTTTTTTTTTCAAATGTTTACCGATCTCTGTTAACTAATGTTAACTGTCAACATTACTGAAGTATTCAAATATGGAAATTGCTAAAAACAACATTGTCTAAATTATATACATTTTGACATCTCTCTCTCTCTCTCTCTCTCTCTCTCTCTCTCTCTCTCTCTCTCTCTCTTTCTCTCTCTCCATCTCTGATCAATTCCAAACACAGTTTCGATCTGAAGCGCAATGAAGAACGTTCTCATCATTTCCGATTATCGAAATCACAACTGTCGTTGCAAAAACATAAATATTAACGACAATATGAATAAAATAATTGTGACATTTTCGGGATCAAACAAACAAGGAAACAGTAAAATAAATTAGTTCGACTGTCATAAGAAAATGTCAACAAAATCGCTACTATTATCCACGTACACCAGCCCATACACAGTCTTCTAAGGGAAGATCACTCTCAAAGAGGACAAGAGAAAAAAAAAAAACGGAGCTCCTAAATAATTCGAAAAAAAATAATCGACATTTTTTCAGTTATATCATGACAAGGGAAAAGTTGGAGTACTTGGTTACAACAGGCAAAATACATGGAAAGAGAAATCGCGGACGGCAGAGAGAAAATACAAGATAGCTTGTTGTCGAGGCATGGAAAACAGTCAAGAACAAAATTGATAATTTGTACTGTGGATAGAAACTTGTGGAAGGAGATGATCGCAAACGCCAACAAGTGTTGCACATGATGATGATTCACATACGTCAGCACACTCTCAGTCTTCATCTGGAAGACCATTAATCAGATAAATCGATCATGTAATCGAAATCTGTTGTGACGTGAACAGATAACTACCGACACGATATTCTTGTCAATGATAGAATACTGCAACGCCCCCAACGCCCCTACAGTGATCACAATTCCGATATGCTGATTGGATGAGTAATGTGGCAAGTAACAATAACAATCCAATTATTTTTACTTATCTAACGTGTACACTTGATAATGGGAGAGAGTTAAACGTCACACTAGGGGAGATAAGGCTGTAAACCTTGTTGAGCTCAACTTATTTCTATAATTGTTTCCCCCTTTTAATCGTTAACTTTCTCAGACACAGCGTCCGTTGCAAACTGTCTTCGTTGGCTATAACGCTATTTATTTTTAAAATAAAAGGTACAAATTGCACGCGAATCATGGACAGCAGCCAAAGAAATGGAAATATCGTTAGAGGTCATGGAGAAAGGATTTCTCAGAAGAATGTTGAATGTTCCCTGGACAGCTACAAATAAAAGGAAAAACATTTTCAAATAGGCCAACATACAAGGAAGCAACTTAAAACATCAGAAAGAAACAATCTACATTTTTCGGGCACACCATGAGAAGAGAAAAGTTGGAATATTTGGTTGCAACTGGCAAAATACGGAGAAAGAGAAATCGCGGACGACAAAGAGAGAAGATACTAGATAGCTTAGTGTCATTGCATGAAAAACAGTCAACCACAGAATTGATATGATACACACTAGATAGACGATTGTGGAAGGTCATGATCACCTAAATCAACCGGTATGGCACATGATAATGATAATAGAGTATATAAAAAAACAACAGATAAAATGGGTTGGCCACGTGACAAGGCAGAGTGATCAAAACGAAAAACAACGAGCCATTAATACACGTTACGAGAACCCAAGTGCCGACCACAAAAAAGATGGTTTGACTGAATATTCATTAGAAACACTAGGAAACATAACAGCAACAGCGCTGAACAGAAGAACGAAAGATCACAAATTTTATCTCCTCTCAACGCTAAAAGGCAAATGAAGAAGGAAAGAAGAAGGACACACTCAGAAGGATGAACAGCGCCTCTCTTCCACTGAATGTTTCCGGTCCTGACTGACAGCAACAAACTAGAGGCACAAATGCTCTTACCTATCACGACCTACCCACCAAGCAAAAACATTTTGGATATCTTTGGTAGTCTTTCCTAGGTTTATTAGCAGTGTGCACAGATTTGTTAGTCTTCCCTCTGTTTGTTAGCAATGAGCAATGATTTGTTAGTCTTTCCTCTGTTTGTTAGCAATGAGCAATGATTTGGTAGTCTTTCCTCTGTTTGTTAGCAATGAGCAATGATTTGGTAGTCTTTCCTCTGTTTGTTAGCAATGAGCAATGATTTGGTAATCTTTCCTCTGTTTGTTAGCAATGAGCAATGATTTGTTAGTCTTTCCTCTGTTTGTTAGCAATGAGCAAAGATTTGTTAGTCTTTCCTCTGTTTGTTAGCAATGAGCAATGATTTGTTAGTATTTCCTCTGTTTGTTAGCAATGAGCAATGATTTGTTAGTCTTTCCTCTGTTTGTTAGCAATGAGCAATGATTTGGTAGTCTTTCCTCTGTTTGTTAGCAATGAGCAATGATTTGTTAGTCTTTCCTCTGTTTGTTAGCAATGAGCAACGATTTGTTAGTCTTTCCTCTGTTTGTTAGCAATGAGCAATGATTTGGTAGTCTTTCCTCTGTTTGTTAGCAATGAGCAATGATTTGGTAATCTTTCCTCTGTTTGTTAGCAGTGAGCACAGATTTGGTAATCTTTCATCTGTTTGTTAGCAGTGAGCAAGGATTTGGTAATCTTTCTTCTGTTAGCAGTGTGCAAAGATTTGGTAATCTTTCCACTGTTTGTTAGCAGTGAGCAAGGATTGTGTAATCTTTCTTCTGTTTGTTAGCAGTGAGCACAGATTTGGTAATCTTTCCTCTGTTTTTTTAGCAGTGAGCAAAGATTTGGTAATCTTTCCTCTGTTTGTTAGCAGTGAGCAAGGATTGTGTAATCTTTCCTCTGTTTGTTAGCAGTGAGCAAAGATTTGGTAATCTTTCCTCTGTTTTTTTAGCAGTGAGCAAAGATTTGGTAATAATTCCTCTGTTTGTTAGCAGTGAGCAAAGATTTGGTAATCTTTCCTCTGTTTATTAGCAATGATAAAAGATTTGGTAGTTTTTCCTCTGTTTGTTAGCAGTGATTAAAGATTTGGTAATCTTTCCTCTGGTTGTTAGCAGTGGGTAAAGATTTGGTAGTCATAACACTGTTTGTTAGCAGTGAGTAAAGATTTGGTAGTCTTTCCTCTGTTTGTTAGCAGTGGGTAAAGTTTTGGTAGTCTTTCCTCTGTTTGTTAGCAGTGGGTAAAGTTTTGGTAGTCATAACACTGTTTGTTAGCAGTGAGTAAAGATTTGGTAGTCTTTCCTCTGTTTGTTAGCAGTGGGTAAAGTTTTGGTAGTCTTTCCTCTGTTTGTTAGCAGTGGGTAAAGTTTTGGTAGTCTGTCCTCTGTTAGCAGTGGGTAAAGATTTGGTAGTCTGTCCTCTGTTTGTTAGCAGTGGGTAAAGTTTTGGTAGTCTGTCCTCTGTTAGCAGTGAGTAAAGATTTGGTAGTCTTAACACTGTTTGTTAGCAGTGAGTAAAGATTTGGTAGTCTTAACACTGTTTGTTAGCAGTGGGTAAAGATTTGGTAGTCTGTCCTCTGTTAGCAGTGAGTAAAGATTTGGTAGTCTGTCCTCTGTTAGCAGTGAGTAAAGATTTGGTAGTCTGTCCTCTGTTAGCAGTGAGTAAAGATTTGGTAGTCATAACACTGTTTGTTAGCAGTGAGTAAAGATTTGGTAGTCATAACACTGTTTGTTAGCAGTGGGTAAAGATTTGGTAGTCTGTCCTCTGTTAGCAGTGAGTAAAGATTTGGTAGTCTGTCCTCTGTTAGCAGTGAGTAAAGATTTGGTAGTCATAACACTGTTTGTTAGCAGTGAGTAAAGATTTGGTAGTCATAACACTGTTTGTTAGCAGTGGGTAAAGATTTGGTAGTCATAACACTGTTTGTTAGCAGTGAGTAAAGATTTGGTAGTCATAACACTGTTTGTTAGCAGTGAGTAAAGATTTGGTAGTCATAACACTGTTTGTTAGCAGTGAGTAAAGATTTGGTAGTCTTAACACTGTTTGTTAGCAGTGAGTAAAGATTTGGTAGTCATAACACTGTTTGTTAGCAGTGAGTAAAGATTTGCTAGTCTGTCCTCTGTTTGTTAGCAGTGAGTAAAGATTTGGTAGTCATAACACTGTTTGTTAGCAGTGGGTAAAGATTTGGTAGTCTGTCCTCTGTTAGCAGTGAGTAAAGATTTGGTAGTCTGTCCTCTGTTAGCAGTGAGTAAAATTTGGTAGTCTGTCCTCTGTTAGCAGTGAGTAAAGATTTGGTAGTCATAACACTGTTTGTTAGCAGTGAGTAAAGATTTGGTAGTCTTTCCTCTGTTTGTTAGCAGTGGGTAAAGATTTGGTAGTCTTTCCTCTGTTTGTTAGCAGTGGGTAAAGATTTGGTAGTCTTTCCTCTGTTTGTTAGCAGTGGGTAAAGATTTGGTAGTCTGTCCTCTGTTTGTTAGCAGTGAGTAAAGATTTGGTAGTCTGTCCTCTGTTTGTTAGCAGTGAGTAAAGATTTGGTAGTCTTTCCTCTGTTTGTTAGCAGTGAGAAAAGATTTGGTAGTCTGTCCTCTGTTTGAGATATTGAGTTAATTGCGGGTCATCATTATTGCACTCCGAACATGTTCATAGGTGCTCATATCCCCTTCTCAGCAATTCCCTCAGTGTCCAACGACTGGCGTCTCCAGTCCTATGTTGGTTGATATGTCTTCTTACACGGCCACTCAGTTTCTCATTTCTGGCTGTGCCCATCTTAACTCCCATTTCCAACATCCTAAGAAGTGACGTGAATCTGTGTTTGTCGAAGTCATGTGCTCTTCCCACATCTCGAAAGGCATTGATGATGTCCATTGGTTGCCCGTCCTCAACGACAGCGCAGCTAGCCAACCTGTCCGCTCTTTCATTTCCCCGTACTCCCGCATGTCCAAGGACATATACAAAGGTGACCTTACGTATTTTGGATTTCTGCAACGACTCTACCCATTGCATGCGTACAGTGCCCGCCTTTACTTTTTTAATCATGCTCATCGAATCACTGAATATACATGCGTAGGTGTAGTCTTGTGACTCTAACCATTTAAATGACTTGGTCACCGCCATCGCCTCCATTGTCATGCTACTTGTGGTCACGACGTATGCACCACTGTCTTCCTTGACTATTCTGCCTGCCGAGCTTGCTGTAAATGCCCATGCACTTCTTTCGTGTCGTCTTACAGATCTGTCTGTATAGATGACTGCATCTTTCTCATCGGTGTTATCGCAGATGAGACCGTTGACCTCAGCATTAACTACGACCGAGTTCTGTTCCCTACTTTTCCTGTCGAGTGTGACAATACACGAGAAAGTCCCCTTGAATGACGTAGGCCCCAGTTTCCACTCCTCACCAACGCTGATATTGGTAAGGTCACAGACCTGTTTGATGATATCTTCTGCTCGTCCCACCTATGATTTGCCTCCTTTTAGCCTGCCACCTTTCACTGTGTTGAGCACGTGGTGCAATGGATGCTCTTTATCTGTACTAATCTTCAGGTATGCTCGTGCTCTCCAGATCTTGATTCTGTCATCCATGGTTGGAAAGTCAAGAATATACCTCATTGCTACACAGGGAGTGGCTCTCGTACATTCCAGGATAATGCGCATGGCTTCATTTTGTATTTTCTCCAGCCTATCAATTTGAGTCGTACTAACAGTAAGAATTGCCAGGGCATACTCGATTGGTGCGGGGACTAATCCATGGAACAGAATAGCAGAAGAGCCTCTGCTCGATGTTGGCAGCTGCCATGACCTTCAAGGCGGCTAATCATTTGTGGGATTTTGTTATCACATGGTCGACGTGGTCCCGAAAACACAGGCTACGATCAAACTTAACTCCCAGGTATGTCATCAACTTGTCCCTGGTCACCTCATCAGCTCCCATTCGTTCTACCGGTGTGGTCGCATTAACGATATGATTGTTAAGGGAGAACCATGAAACTGATGCTTTATTAGGATTAACCAAGGCACCAAAAACCCCACACCAGGAAGAAATTCGAACGAGTTCGTCTTGCATTAGGGAGGCGATTCCCCGTCTCTCTTCCCAGACGATATAACAGAATATCATCAGCAAAAGTCATAGTTCTTCCACTCCCATCCAGCTGTTGTTCCGTAATCGTTATTGTGTACACGTTAAATAGAACTGGTGACAATGATGAGCCTTGTGGCAGCCCTGAACAAATGGATGTTGGTTCGGAAGACCAACTTCCACATCTGAGTATCACCTTCCTCTGAAACAGTGCCGCGGCGATCCATCTAATGAGGAAGGGGTGCGCCGCCAGTTTGAGGAGCATATGCATGAGATATTCAAATGGTATCCTGTTGTATGCATCCTCCAGATCTATAGCAGCAGCACATGTCTCCTCTCGTCTGTTCTGTGGAAGCCTTCGAAGACGTCATAGGCAAAGACTGCCGCATTGAGCCATGTCTCTTTGTTATATCTATAACCTCAGAGTGTGGGTGGGAAGACGCGTTTCTGTTCAAGGTGACAGGTCAGGACACTGGCAACTATTTTCTCCAGCAGCTTGCCCGCAGTGTTCTGCATTGTGTTGATTCTGTAGGCACTGATCTGAGAATGGTACTTTTTGGCTTCGGTAGCGGTAGTAAGTAGCTGTGTAGCCACTCCGCCTTAATCTGGCCACTCCGAATACTGGTTTTAAACTCATTGGCCAGTCTTATCATGTCGTCGTCAGTTAAATCGCCTATGTCATCGTACCGAACACCATCTGGACCAGGAGCAGTGTTGTGTGACCTTGTAAGTGTCGTGCGAATGGTATCGGTTGTGATTGTGAGATCTTCTTCCAGTCATACATCATTACACAATTTTGACAGCGATCCCCGTATCCTCATTCTTACAGCCTCATTTCTTTGGTCCGTCTGCTCAATGTAGCGGGCAAGCAGGGCCTTCCCTTTGCTCTCATCAGATTTGTGCCATATCCGGCCTGTGCTCTGAAAGTCTGGTATGCCTCTGTGTCGTGTTGTGACATTCATGCTCTGATGAAGGCGCCAGGATGTTGCGAGCGATTTTTCTGAGCACACTTTTTTACAGAAGTCATCCCATTTTGCACCCTTAGCCTGCTTAGCGCATAGTTTAAAGTGCATCATTGTTTGGTCGACCTCTACTTTCAGACGCTTCAAGAGCTCAGGTTGTGTTCTACCATACCTTCTGGCTTTCTACCATGTCTTGACCGTTTGTCTCTTGCTCCGCCAAGCTTCCTCGACATCTACGTTCCACCAGGGTGGCTGCGCCCCTCTCTGCACCCTAACCGCATGTACCTGCAATTCTGCATTGTTCCACGAAGACATATCAACCTCAGCTGCCACCATATTGTCGCGCATAATGATATCCAGCCCAAGGTGTCGTCTATTGTAAAAACAATGAAAGCCAGGAGTACTTACTGTCCTGTCAACAAGAAGAGTTTTTTTGTAAAACCATTATATCGGCGCCGCACAGTAGCTTATCAAGAATGGGCCGTCGTTGATTTATGGACCCACGATTCCAATATGTAACGCTCACATACTTTAGGCCTACCCTCTCTCACTTCGATCTTTTAATGCCACCACGCTTGTCTGTCGTTTTTCCCATCTTCGATGATGTCGTTTGGGCTGCATCTGAATACATACACTTACCGTCGTCATAGATGATTGTGTCGCTTAAAGTCGATGCTGTGGATGGTCCAGACTCACGTGCACTTACTCAGTCGCACGGTCCAGAACCCGTTTCCACGTTATAAACTGGCCAACTCCAGTAAATAGCTCTGCAGCACGCGGATACACTGTGAGCCTTCCACAAATTAAATGCATTACGCCTCCTTGACGACAGACCGGCGTAAACAAACCGCCATTTTTTGACGCGTTAAATAGTGCAATCAACAACAAGGATGAGTATAAGTGATTAAATAAGGAAATTGTAACAAAATTCAATGAATCAAAAGAAGCAACGTGATTTACATCAAATAGAAAGCACGTACAATCACATGATATCTTAAAGTATCAATAAAAACAAATAAATAAACAGAAAAGTTCACTGGAAATCAGCACTTATCTGTGAGTCCTCTGAAGAAGCCAGATAACAGGGCGTCAAATTCCCCGGCGGTCTAACAAACACAGACTACCAAATCTTTAATCACTGCTAACAAACACAGGAAAGACTACCAAATCTTTAATCACTGCTAACAAACAGTGAAAGACTACCAAAACTTTTCTCCCTACTAACAGATGAAAGATTACTGTTTGTTAGCAGTGGGTAAAGTTTTGGAAGTCTTTCCTCTGTTTGTTAGCAGTGAGCAAAGTTTTGGTAGTCTTTCCTCTGTTTGTTAGCATTGAGCAATGATTTGGTAATCTTTCCTCTGTTTGTTAGCAGTGAGCAAAGTTTTGGTAGTCATTCCTCTGTTTGTTAGCAGTGAGCAAAGATTTGCTAATCTTTCCTCTGTTTGTTAGCAGTGAGCAAGGATTTGCTAATCATTCCTCTGTTTGTTAGCAGTGGGTAAAGATTTGCTAATCTTTCCTCTGTTTGTTAGCAGTGGGTAAAGATTTGCTAATCTTTCCTCTGTTTGTTATCAGTGAGCAAAGATAATCAAAACTATCTGTGCTTTCCAATATTTATCTGTTGATGTATTCTCGTATATAGTGTTCATAATTACATTTTTTTAGATAGCAGTAATGATTTCAATTATTCAGATACTGCCACCAATGAGGTCGATACATGTGCTGTATTGTCAGCGCATCGTTTCTCTGGTAATGCGTGACCTCCAGTCTTAGTAGCTTCAAATTGATCTTTATTATTTGTGTCCATGAGATTTCTTGTGATATTTTCTGCATATCAGTTGAATGTATAATGTGATACGTCATATCCGTATTGAAGTCCTTGACCCATACCAACCTGGTGTGATACATCATTTACAATGCGCACGCATGCTTGTTGAGCTATATAAGCATTCATATATAAATATATATATATATATATATATATATATATATATATATATATATATATATATATATATATATATATATATATATATATATGTCGTAGGTGAGGTTCCCATTTCAGTCATGAATTTACATGCTGTTTACGTACTTTGTTGACTATTCAAAAGCATTTGACAGAGAAAACACAATAAATTGTTAAAAGGCAACAACAGAGGTAAGGATTATTGAAATAAAGCTGTAAACGTGTAACCAGGGGAACACACCTTTGAGAACTACTCGTCAAGTGCTACAATCATTTGTATTTAATGTTTGTGTTCTTGTTGTCTCCCATTCATGACATAGACCACAGACTTCTATCAAGATGTGGACAGCAAGGCTGTCATGCAAGTCACGAGATTGGAAGGTCACGGAGGCAACGGGGATAGTTTCAAATTGGTAAGTTCGCGTTGCCTGTCAGTCTCCTTGTTTGCTCGTCTGTTTATATTTTAATATGCTCATCCAACTACATACAAGCCCACGGACTCATACGGATCATATGCTCCAGCCATCTCATACAAACGAAGCTGGGGTATCAGAGCTCATATACTGTTTGTGCTTGCTGTCATAAAGCCTGTGGTATATATATACTCGTATATTGCTTTCGCCAGCTATTACTTCTGACGAAGTCCCTAGAGACTAGGAAATGAATTTTGCGTGTTAACCCGTTTTTTTCCCTGGCAGCTGTTTGCAGAGGGGTCCCTTGCCGATCATCATCATTAGTATCAGGTCAATTATCCTTTGCAGAGCATTGCATTTACCACATCAATCTAAGACTTGTTTCACTCTAAGATCTTACACATCCACACTAGACTGTGACGTCTCTGCTCCTCTCGTCTACTGTCAGAATACGTGCGTCTAGGAGTCTGCTATTTTGTGTAGGAGAGTCATAATTTTAATTTTAATTTTTCGACCACACCATTTTTTAACGTCCGGTTGCTGTCCTTTGGAAGTTGCTGAGTCATTACGGAATCCCCATAAAGTTTATTAACCTGATAAAAACAATGTATGCAGGAATATAATGTAGTGTGGTACATAAATGGCGGCTTACAGAATGTTTCGAAATAAGAAAATGAGTAAGGCAGGGATGCCTTCTGTCTTCATTTCTCTTTCTACTGGTCATAGATTGGATTATGAAAATAACTCAAAACAACAGAAATGGGATCCAGTGGTCACTGACCAAACAACTTGATGATTTAGACTTTGCTGATGACATAGCTCTTCCATTACACAGCCATCAACAGATACAGGAAAAAATGAACATACTTGATAGAAGATCACAACAGATGGGACTGAAAATTAATAGAGATAAGACCAACATTATGAGAATTAATGCAGTTGGCAATAACCAAATAAAATTAGAAGAAATACCTCTACTAGATGTACAATCTTAGATATATCTGTGTAGTAATATAGAAAAAGAGGGAGGAACAGAAAATTATACCCAAATAAGGATATCAAAAACAATAGGAGCTTTTGTTACACTGGGAGACATATGGAAGTCCAAAAAATTTAGGTTAAATACAAAACTAAAAATGTTCAACTCCAATGTTAATTCGGTCCTATTATATGGCTGTGAAACATGGAGAACCAACTGAGAGAATTACGCATGCCCTTTTTTGGAATCCCCAGGGGAAAAGACAAAGCGGAAGACCAGAGGAAGACCAAAGAATTCTTGGAGAAGATAAATAGAAGCAGAGAAGAAGATGATGGGGAAGACATGGAATGATCTTAAAAGAATGGCAAGAAACCGAGCGACTTGAAAAGTTTGTTGAAAACCTATGCTCCACAGGGAGCTGAAAGGTGGAAGAGGACGAAGAGAAGCTGTCCTAATACATTACTTATTTGTCTACGTCCTTGCGTTAATGCGCTCTTGTGGTCAATCACAAACGATATTTGATCTCCTCATGCACTGCTACATTATATCAGAATATCACACCAGCACAAAGTAGTCTGAACTCAAGTATTTTATGTCGATAAACATGTCTTGGCAAATAATGTTTTATTCCTTCTTAGTATTAGTCTCCTTTCTGCATAGCCTCTTTAGCGTGTTTAAACTTTGACACTATTTCTTTCAGAAAGGAGAGCTAAGTATTGGAGGTCAAAAGTTCACCTTAAGTCCTAATGGAAGATCTAAACGAGATGTAACATTGCCATGGTCACCACCGGAAGATGTAACATATACACTGTTGCCATGGGAGCCAAATCCAGTCAGATTCAATGATTATGTTGAAGCCCGTGAGTAGATCTATGTGGCGTACACTGACATCATCAACATCATCATCATCACCTTCATCATGTGCCTTACTGGTTGACATAGGCGATCATGTCGTTTCACAAATGTCTATCGACAGTGCATCGTATCAATTCTGTTGTTTGACTGTTTTCCATGCCGTGACATCAAGCTATCTAGCATTTTCTCTCTTTGTCGTCTGCAATCTTTCTTTCCCTGTATTTTGACAGTTTTAACCAAGTATTCCAATGTTCCTCTTCTCAAGAGGTGCCAGAAAAATTTCGATGGTGACTTTCTGCTGTTTCTTAGGGACTCCCTTTTTGTGTTGGCCTCTTTGAGAATTTCCTCATTGGTCTTTTCACCTGCCCAGGAAACTTTAAACATTCTTGTGATAAATCCCATCTCTGTTCCTTTAACCACACTTTCATTTCTGTGGCCTGTAACCACACTTTCATTTCTGTGGCCTGTAAACGCTGTTCCATCTCTGTGGCCTCTAATCCCTGTTCCATCTCTGTGGCCTCTAATCCCTGTTCCATCTCTGTGGCCTCTAATCCCTGTTCCATCTCTGTGGCCTCTAATCCCTGTTCCATCTCTGTGGCCTCTAATCCCTGTTCCATCTCTGTGGCCTCTAATCCCTGTTCCATCTCTGTGGCATCTAATCCCTGTTCCATCGCTGTGGCCTCTAATCCCTGTTCCATCTCTGTGGCCTCTAATCCCTGTTCCATCTCTGTGACCTGTAATCCCTGTTTCAACTCTGTGGCCTCTAATCACTCTGCCAGCTTTATATAAAAAAAATGAACTCATTTGACATTTCCCACAACTGTTTACAATACTCTTCATCTATCTGTTCAGAGATCTGATGAACGTGTTCAAGTAAAGTTTCCTGTTTTTGACTGTTTTGTGATAAAACATAACCCTGTTTCATGATCAAAGTTCAGAATGAATTTTTCATGAAATGTTGATAACTTCTCATGTGTTTTTATCTTGTTCTAAATTAACTGCAACCTTTAAGTGTCAACAAACTATTGAGTGTCGCTCTTGATATCGCTCGTTTTTAGTCTCACATATTGTACTTTGTGTGGCACCAGTTCTTTGGTTAGTCTCACACATGGTACTTTGTGTGGCACCAGTTCTTTGGTTAGTCTCACACATGGTACTTTGTGTGGTACCAGTTCTTTGGTTAGTCTCACACAGGGTACTTTGTGTGGCACCAGTTGTTTGGTTAGTCTCACACAGGGTACTTTGTGTGGCACCAGTTCTTTGGTTAGTCTCACACATGGTACTTTGTGTGGCACCAGTTCTTTGGTTAGTCTCACACATGGTACTTTGTGTGGTACCAGTTCTTTGGTTAGTCTCACACATGGTACTTTGTGTGGCACCAGTTCTTTGGTTAGTCTCACACATGGTACTTTGTGTGGCACCAGTTCTTTGGTTAGTCTCACACATGGTACTTTGTGTGGCACCAGTTCTTTGGTTAGTCTCACACATGGTACTTTGTGTGGCACCAGTTCTTTGGTTAGTCTCACACAGGGTACTTTGTGTGGCACCAGTTCTTTGGTTAGTCTCACACATGGTACTTTGTGTGGCACCAGTTCTTTAGTTAGTCTCACACATGGTACTTTGTGTGGCACCAGTTCTTTGGTTAGTCTCACACATGGTACTTTGTGTGGCACCAGTTCTTTGGTTAGTCTCACACATGGTACTTTGTGTGGTACCAGTTCTTTGGTTAGTCTCACACAGGGTACTTTGTGTGGTACCAGTCCTTTGGTTAGTCTCACACATGGTACTTTGTGTGGTACCAGTTCTTTGGTTAGTCTCACACATGGTACTTTGTGTGGCACCTGTTCTTTGGTTAGTCTCACACAGGGTACTTTGTGTGGTACCAGTTCTTTGGTTAGTCTCACACGTGGTACTTTGTGTGGTACCAGTTCTTTGGTTAGTCTCACACATGGTACTTTGTGTGGCACCAGTTCTTTGGTTAGTCTCACACAGGGTACTTTGTGTGGTACCAGTTCTTTGGTTAGTCTCACACATGGTACTTTGTGTGGTACCAGTTCTTTGGTTAGTCTTACACAATGTACTTTGTGTGGTACCAGTTCTTTGGTTAGACTCACACATGGTACTTTGTGTGGTACCAGTTCTTTGGTTAGTCTCACACAGGGTACTTTGTGTGGCATCAGTTCTTTGGTTAGTCTCACACATGGTATTTTGTGTGGTACCAGTTCTTTGGTTAGTCTCACAAAGGGTACTTTGTGTGGCACCAGTTCTTTGGTTAGTCTCACACATGGTACTTTGTGTGGCACCAGTTCTTTGGTTAGTCTCAAACATGGTACTTTGTGTGGCACCAGTTCTTTGGTTAGTCTCAAACATGGTACTTTGTGTGGCACCAGTTCTTTGGTTAGTCTCACACAGGGTACTATGTGTGGTACCAGTTCTTTGGTTAGTCTCACACAGGGTACTTTGTGTGGTACCAGTTCTTTGGTTAGTCTCACACAGGGTACTTTGTGTGGCACCAGTTCTTTGGTTAGTCTCAAACAGGGTACTTAGTGTGGTACCAGTTCTTTGGTTAGTCTCACACATGGTACTTTGTGTGGCACCTGTTCTTTGGTTAGTCTCAAACATGGTACTTTGTGTGGCACCAGTTCTTTGGTTAGTCTAACACAGGGTACTTTGTGTGGTACCAGTTCTTTGGTTAGTCTCACACATGGTACTTTGTGTGGTACCAGTTCTTTGGTTAGTCTCACACATGGTACTTTGTGTGGTACCAGTTCTTTGGTTAGTCTCAAACATGGTACTTTGTGTGGTACCAGTTCTTTGGTTAGTCTCACACATGGTACTTTGTGTGGTACCAGTTCTTTGGTTAGTCTCACACATGGTACTTTGTGTGGTACCAGTTCTTTGGTTAGTCTCACACATGGTACTTTGTGTGGTACCAGCTCTTTGGTTAGTCTCACACATGGTACTTTGTGTGGTACCAGTTCTTTGGTTAGTCTCACACATGGTACTTTGTGTGGCACTGGTTCTTTAAGGAACCTAACATATGGTACTTTGTGTAACACCAGTTCTTTGGTTAGTCTCACACATGGTACTTTGTGTGGCACTGGTTCTTTAAGGAACCTAACATATGGTACTTTGTGTAACACCAGTTCTTTGGTTAGTCTCACACATGGTACTTTGTGTGGCACCGGTTCTTTAAGGAACCTAACATATGGTACTTTGTGTAACACCAGTTCTTTGGTTAGTCTCACACATGGTACTTTGTGTGGCACCGGTTCTTTAAGGAACCTAACATATGGTACTTTGTGTAACACCAGTTCTTTGGTTAGTCTCACACATGGTACTTTGTGTGGCACCGGTTCTTTAAGGAACCTAACATATGGTACTTTGTGTAACACCAGTTCTTTGGTTAGTCTCACACATGGTACTTTGTGTGGCACCGGTTCTTTAAGGAACCTAACATATGGTACTTTGTGTAACACCAGTTCTTTGGTTAGTCTCACACATGGTACTTTGTGTGGCACCGGTTCTTTAATGAACCTCACATATGGTACTTTGTGTGGCACCGGTTCTTTAATGAACCTCACATATGGTACTTTGTGTACCACCAGTTCTTTGGTTAGTCTCACACATGGTACTTTGTGTGGCACCGGTTCTTTAATGAACCTCACTTATGGTACTTTGTGTGACACAGCGATTCTAACTACCCATCACTTGGGGTCTTCCTCTGCTACTTCTGTTGTTGCCCATCTGCCATTACCTGTTGTGAGATACTATTTGCCTGTCACCTCGTTACATCCAAAACATTTCACTTGTTGTCTCAGGGAAAAACTCAGAACTGGTATTATTTCAATTGTTTTCAAAATTTCATTATTTCTAATTGTGTTATTTTACTCTTACATTTAGTCGAAGATAAGTTCCCTCCAACAGTTGCTGCTCATTTCTTCTTTACTATTAGATGTCTATGTTTAACACTTGTAAAAGAAAGTTGTTAGAAATACCGAATTGTTTATTGCTCTTTATATCGTCACTAGTTTGTTTCTAAAACAAATGTAACATCTCCGTTTAATTAATTTTTTCTTTCGTCCAGTCCCAATTTTGTTTTCAATTTCCCCAATTTCCTGCTACAAACGTTCCCCATTATTTGAAGTGCTTTACTTGTTGCAGTTCTCTCTCCTCAATACTAATCTGATAACATAGCATTATTACGAAATAGCAACTACACATTATTATTTACTCTTTTATATTCGATTATCTAGTCTAAACTGGCAGCTGTGATTCAAAGATAATGGGCACATGTTTTTACTTACTTTCTTTCAATACTATTGTATTATTTATTTTCATGTTTTTTAATTTGTTTCTGTTTTTTTTAAACATGCTTGTGCTGAATATTTATCATATGTTCTTGGTGATATGTATCTGCTTATTGTTTATGTTCTATCCTTGGAGCCATGTATGTGTTTTTTGTTTATGATCTATCATTGGAGTCTTGTATGTGCCAAGTATGAATGATGAGATCAATATGTGAAAACTTTAAAAAATAAACCAACATCTCTTTAGGAGACTTGTGAAATGATGTGTTTGGCTGAACGAGCCCCACAACGCCAGCTGCTCCCGTATCATGTCACCAACCCTTGTGCAGGAGTGTACGTTACACCCCACCACTTGTTCCTTGCTATCAGCTTTACCTTACGCAGCTCGTAATAGTATTTGCCTGTTACCTCAACGTTAGTTCTAGAAGAACAGGTGTAAACATCTTTCTAACACAAACGTCACCTCAGTGGGGATAAGTAGACGTGATTGTGACTACAACAACATGTAATGAACAACTGTGGGGGTATCCTCAATGGATACCAATTAACATTAATGAACAAGCACATGTCCTCGCTGAGAATCAAGAAAAATAGAGAAGAATAATTCAGTGGCTATTAATAAAAGTGGGAGCCGCGATAGCTCAGTGGTTAGTGATGTGGACTACAAAGGACAAGGGGTCGAGTTCGATCCTGATCAATGGATCCGGGTTCACCCAGCCTTAAATGGGTACCTAATTGTTTTCTGGGAAAGTAAAGCGGCACGCGCCGCAAGAGGTCAAGGCATAAAGAGAGCTAATTTCCAATATTAGGAAGAAACAATCATTTTTTGGGCCATGTAATGAGAAGAGAACAACTGGAATATATTGTAACAACTGGGAAAATTGAGCGACGAAGAGATAGAGGGAAGAAAAGAGAGAAGATACCAGACAGCTCAAGAGAATGGCATGGCAGAAGGTCAAAACGGGAAATGATAAATAACTGTCGAGATTGAAAGATGTGGAGAGACATGATCACCTACGCCAGGAGCCTCGGTACTTGATGCTAATGATGAAAGCGGCACGAGCATAATAGTAATTACATTACCTTAAAAATCATGTGCCAAAGGTTTATGAAAATCCTTGTCACTAACACCATATTCCCTATACGACACTTGGCGTGATGGGGGCTATTTACTCACTTTACTTATTGATAAAAATATGCGCCTCGTCGGGGAGAAGTGATTACAAGAAAAGTGAACCAAAACTAGATAATTGATATTGTTTGTGAAATGCTCTCACTAATTACTCCTTTAAATTCGTTACATTTGATGATCTCTTCCAGCACCGGAAGTAGTAGTGGATGATGGGGAGCCAAACTATTGGAAAACACATGGACTTATCTTCCCAGACCTGCCACAAGACAGCATATCCGTTCTTTCATCTCAGAGACAGCGTTCTCTACAGTCTGGGGAGGTCCAGCCCATCTATATTGACGTGGCAGTAGTCGCTGATTACGCCTCCTACCGTTTGTTCCAAGGCAACTCCAGAACCAGAACTGAAACGTTGCAGATCATGAGAAAGTATTACTCTTTGTATATGAGTGACGTAAGTAAGCTGCCTGTCGTAGATTACGCTTTGTATATGAGTGACGTAAGTAAGCTGCCTGTCGTAGGTTACACTTTGTATATGAGTGACGTAAGTAAGCTGCCTGTCGTAGATTATGCTTTGTATATGAGTGACGTAAGTAAGCTGCCTGTCGTAGATTAAACTTTGTATATGAGTGACGTAAGTAAGCTGCCTGTCGTAGATTACGCTTTGTATATGAGTGACGTAAGTAAGCTGCCTGTCGTAGATTACGCTTTGTATATGAGTGACGTAAGTAAGCTGCCTGTCGTAGATTACGCTTTGTATATGAGTGACGTAAGTAAGCTGCCTGTCGTAGATTACGCTTTGTATATGAGTGACGTAAGTAAGCTGCCTGTCGTAGATTACACTTTGTATATGAGTGACGTAAGTAAGGTGCCTGTCGTAGATTACACTTTGTATATGAGTGACGTAAGTAAGCTGCCTGTCGTAGATTACGCTTTGTATATGAGTGACGTAAGTAAGCTGCCTGTCGTAGATTACAATTTGTATATGAGTGACGTAAGTAAGCTGCTTGTCGTAGATAACACTTTGTATATGAGTGACGTAAGTAAGCTGCCTGTCGTAGATTACGCTTTGTATATGAGTGACGTAAGTAAGCTGCCTGTCGTAGATTACAATTTGTATATGAGTGACGTAAGTAAGCTGCCTGTCGTAGATTACACTTTGTATATGAGTGACGTAAGTAAGCGGCCTGTCGTAGATTACGCTTTGTATATGAGTGACGTAAGTAAGCTGCCTGTTGTAGATTACAATTTGTATATGAGTGACGTAAGTAAGCTGATTGACGTAGATTACGCTTTGTATATGAGTGACGTAAGGAAACTGCCTGTTGTAGATTACGCTTTGTATATGAGTGACGTAAGTAAACTGCCTGTAGTAGATTACACTTTGTATATGAGTGACGTAAGTAAGTTGCCTGTTGTAGATTACACTTTGTATATGAGTGACGTAAGTAAGCTGCCTGTCGTAGATTACACTTTGTATATGAGTGACGTAAGTAAGCTGCCTGTCGTAGATTACACTTTGTATATGAGTGACGTAAGTAAGCTGCCTGTCGTAGATGACACTTTGTATATGAGTGACGTAAGTAAGTTGCCTGTTGTAGATTACACTTTGTATATGAGTGACGTAAGTAAGCTGCCTGTCGTAGATTACAATTTGTGGCTATGAATCTTCATCGTGACTACAGCTACCGTCCCCACAAAACCACCATCATTATTGTGAAGACATTTATACATTCTGAGTTAAATAAATCTCTGGTGTTAGAATGTAGCACAACAAAAACAGCAGAAAAATATAAAAATCTGCTCTTTGACATAAAATAGAAAATACGACAGAGTTTAGAAAACGTGGCAAAGTAGAATTTAAAAGACATGGCAACGTAGAGATTAGAAGACATGACCGAGTACAGATTGAAACATATGATAAAGTAGAGATTAGAAGGCGTAAAAGAGTATAGATTAGAAGACACGACATTGTACAGAAATGGTTGGAAAACATGACAGTGTAGAGATTGGAAGACACGACAGAGAAAAATTGGGAAAACATGACAGTGTAGAGATTAGTTGACACGACAGAGTAGAGATTAGAAGACATGACACAGTACAGATCGATTGGTAGATATGGCTAAGTAAAGATTGTAAAACAAGAGAGAGTAGAGATTAGAATGCATAACACAGTACAGATCGATTGGTAGATATGGCTAAGTAAAGATTGTAAAACAAGAGAGAGTAGAGATTAGAAGGCATTACACAGTACAGATCGATTGGTAGATATGGCTAAGTAAAGATTGTAAAACATGACAGTGTAGAGATTAGATGACACGACAAAGTAGAGATTAGAATGCATGACACAGTACAGATTGATTGGTAGATATGGCTAAATAAAGATTGTAAAACAAGAGAGAGCAGTGATTAGAAGGCATGACACAGTACAGATCGATTGGTAGATATGGCTAAGTAAAGATTGTAAAACATGACAGTGTAGAGATTAGATGACACGACAAAGTAGAGATTAGAAGGCATAACACAGTGCAGATCGATTGGTAGATATGGCTAAGTAAAGATTGTAAAACATGACAGTGTATAGATTAGATGACACGACAAAGTAGAGATTAGAAGGCATGACACAGTACAGATTGATTGGTAGATATGGCTAAATAAAGATTGTAAAACAAGAGAGAGCAGTGATTAGAAGGCATGACACAGTACAGATCGATTGGTAGATATGGCTAAGTAAAGATTGTAAAACATGACAGTGTAGAGATTAGATGACACGACAAAGTAGAGATTAGAAGGCATGACACAGTACAGATTGATTGGTAGATATGGCTAAATAAAGATTGTAAAACAAGAGAGAGCAGTGATTAGAAGGCATGACACAGTACAGATCGATTGGTAGATATGGCTAAGTAAAGATTGTAAAACAAGAGAGAGGAGAGATTAGAAGACAGGGTAAGGTAACAATTAGAAGAGATGATAAAGTATACATCTAAAGACATGGTAGAGTATAGATTAGATAACATGACCACACACTAGAGGATAGAAGCCAAACAAAATAGATATGACAAGACAAGGGTAAGTAGATATGTGAAGACATGAAAGCGTAGAGGAATGAAATATAACACCTTTTAGCATTTCAATCAATCATGGTTCTTCATCATCATCATCAAAGCATCACGCCTGCTGGCGTAGGTGGTCATTTCTCGCTATAATAGATCTCTGGATTTCGACAATTATTTATCATTTCTGTTTTTGTCTCGTAAATTGTCTCATTGTTTCCCTCTATATCTTCGTCCCTCAATGTTCCCACTTGTCACAATATATTCCAGCCGCTCTCTTCTCATTCATCATCATTGAGTACCGTCTCCGCACCGAAGATTGGCTACCATGGAGCGTCATTCCGCTCTGTCTCTTGCTTTGACGGTGCAGGTTGTCATAGGCTGACTTGTCCATCTTTTCATGTTACTCTTCCATGTTAGTCTTGGTCTGCCTCTGCAACTTTTACCTTATATTTTCTCTTCCAAGATTACTTTTAGTACGCTGCTGTGTCTTTTCATAGGCCCCAAAAATCTGATGTGTCTTGTTTGAATTGTGTTTAGCAGTACTCGTTTCATTGTTAATTGTTTTAAGATTTCATCATTTGTTTTCTTTTCTTTCCGTCCAATTCTACCTATTCTTCTATATATCCACATTTCAAAGGCTTCAATTTTCTGTTCTATTTTCTTGTCTAATATCCATGTTTCTCCACCATACAGGAATATTGAGAAGATATAACATTTTGCTATTCTTAGTTTTAGTTCTGGTGTTATTTGTTTTGATGTTTTGAATATTATCTTTGTTTATGATTATTGTTGTTCGTCTTTTTGATATTCAAATCAAATCCATATTTTCGGCTTGTCAAATTTATTTATTTAAGTAATTGTTGTAGTTCTCTAGGACTTTCTGCTATAGTAATACAGTATCATCAGCATATCTTAGGTTATTGATTATATTAACGTTTAGACCTGACATTTTTGTAATGTTTTTAAAGATTTGCTTAGTGTATAGAATGGTTAAGCGTAGTGATATGATGCATCCCTTCTCATTACATGGCCAACAAATGATGATTGTTTCTTCCAAATATTGGAAATTAGCTCTCTTTTTGCTTTGGCCTTTTTCAGAAATTTTTTATTACTTTCTTATCTGTCTATGATATTCACAACATTCTTCTGTAAAACCACATTTCTACAGCTTTCAGTTAGTTTCTTGTCTGTTGTCCTATTGTTCATGATTCACATCCATATGCTAAGTTTGATTCTACATTACATTTAAAATTATTTTTCTTGTTTACATTAATAAAAATAGATTGCACAGTATCGTTCTCATTTTCTAGAAAGCTGCTTTTGCTTGAGCCATTCTACATCTCACCTCTGTTGTACATCTCCCCTCTGATGTTAACATTGTTCCCATATATTTAAATTTATGTACCTGCTATAGTATTGTTTCATTTGTCTTTATTGTGCATTGCAGTGATGTCTTTTCCTTTGTCAGATGGTTCAAAACAACAAAAAACGAAGTTTAGGAAATGGCAGCCAACAAGACAAAGCCAAACAAAACATAAACGTTCCGAAAAACTAAGGTCTTCAAAGTTCTCTCATATCAAACAAAAAATGTATTAAGAAGAATAATCAGATTAATATTTGTAATAAAGAACATAATAAATAACTCATAAAAATGGATTACATATATAACAGAGTGCGAGAAATGGGAAAACTGTATTCATGCAAAGATTTAAATTTGCAATAGAGAGTGACAGAGAGAGAGAGAGAGAGAGAGAGAGAGAGAGAGAGAGAGAGAGGGGGCGTCAGAGAGAAAAATACAATAAAAATATGTAATTGAGCACATTAAAATATGTAAAAAAAAAATACTCATTAAAATATGTAACTAATCATATGTTAAAATATGTAGCAGGTGACAAATTAAAATGTGTAACTAATCACGTGTTAAAATATGTAGCAGATGACAAATTAAAATGTGTAACTAATCACGTGTTAAAATATGTAGCAGATGGCAAATTAAAATATGTAACAGATGACATATTAAAATATGTAACAGATGACAAGTTAAAATATGTAACAGATGGCATATTAAAATATGTAACAGATGACATATTAAAATATGTAACAGATGACCAATTAAAATATGTAATAGATGACAAATTAGAATATGTAATAGATGACAAATTAAAATATGTAACAGATGACCAATTAAAATATGTAACAGATGACAAGTTCGAATATTTAATTATGGCTACTTTAAAACATGCAATAGAGTAGGTGAACAATGTGGTTGCCATTGTTCTTGCTATGAACTGGTCGCAGTTAGTCAAGCTTATGATCGTACACCTGCAGACTATATAAGAGAATCAAAGCTGACCAAGACATAACTCATGTACTGATGTGTTCATTATTACAGGTCGACTTAAAATACAGATCTATTGTGAACGACAGATATAGCTTCAATGTCCGTCTGGTAAAAATTATTATTTGTGAGGTAAGATGACATGTAACTTATTTTGTGTGTGAATGTTCACTGCTACATTTGTGCATGTCTCTGCTATGTCTCTAAACAAGGACAAACACAAAACATGCTCCTTACTCCAGTACCTACAAACACATCGGAACACATACTATCTGTTCTAGAAAACTATTTCTACAAGTCTTAGTTAATACAAGAAAATGAGAAAACAGTGTCCAAACAAGCTAGGAGAAATGAAAAAAATAAGCGAAAGAACTGTATGGTTAAAGCTTTACATGATAAGTGGGCGAACACAAATTAAAACGACGTTCGGTTCAATAGGCCCTTAGTGGAAAGAAACATACAACACACACACACAGACACACACACATACACACAGATAGGTGTTTAAATTAAAACATAATAAATCTTTATTTGCTTTGACCGTCCAAACAAGCTAAAGGGACACAGTGAATTTACTCAAGAATTGAATTTCGTGAAGAAAGTTATCCTTGTTTGTGGGTCTGTGTCAAGTAGGTGGAGTACATGGCCTTCACATGTCGAAGTGATCAGTTATGGTCTGTCACAGAGTTAGTGTTTTCTTCAAACTGGTGGAATCTTGGATGATCTGCCTCATGATATAACGCTGAAATGGAGCTTTCATACATATGTCATAAGGGCGGTTTGTGAACGGTTTTACGTTTGACAGAAGAACTGTTTTACGATTGATAGAAGGACGGTGCTACATTTGATAAAAGAATGGTCTTACGTTTGATAGAAGGACGGTGCTACGTGTGATTGAAGAACGGTTTTACGTTTGATAGAAGGACGGTGCTACGTGTGATTGAAGAACGGTTTTACGTTTGATAGAAGAACGGTTTTACGTTTGATAGAAGGACAGTGCTACGTGTGATTGAAGAACGGTTTTACGTTTGATAGAAGGACGGTGCTACATTTGATAAAAGAATGGTCTTACGTTTGATAGAAGGACGGTGCTACGTGTGATTGAAGAACGGTTTTACGTTTGATAGAAGAACGGTTTTACGTTTGATAGAAGGACAGTGCTACGTGTGATTGAAGAACGGTTTTACGATTGATAGAAGGACGGTGCTACGTTGATAGAAGGACGGTTTTACGTTTGATAGAAGGACGGTGCTACGTTTGATGGAAGAACGGTTTACTTTGACAGAAGAACGTTTTTTCGTTTGATGAAATATCGTTTTGTACGTTTTATAGAAGAACGGTTTATGTTTGATAGAAGAACGGTTTTATGTTTGATAGAAGAACGGTTTTATGTTTGATAGAAGAACGGTTTTATGTTTGATAGAAGAACGGTTTATGTTTGATAGAAGAACGGTTTTACGTTTGATAGAAGAACGGTTTTATGTTTGATAGAAGAACGGTTTTATGTTTTATAGAAGAACGGTTTTATGTTTGATAGAAGAACGGTTTTATGTTTGATAGAAGAACGGTTTTATGTTTGATAGAAGAACGGTTTTATGTTTGATAGAAGAACGGTTTTACGTTTGATAGAAGAACGGTTTTATGTTTGATAGAAGAACGGTTTTATGTTTGATAGAAGAACGGTTTTATGTTTGATAGAAGAACGGTTTTACGTTTTATAGAAGAACGGTTTTATGTTTGATAGAAGAACGGTTTTATGTTTGATAGAAGAACGGTTTTACGTTTGATAGAAGAACGGTTTATGTTTGATAGAAGAACGGTTTTATGTTTGATAGAAGAACGGTTTTATGTTTGATAGAAGAACGGTTTTACGTTTTATAGAAGAACGGTTTTATGTTTGATAGAAGAACGGTTTTACGTTTGATAGAAGAACGGTTTTATGTTTTATAGAAGAACGGTTTTATGTTTGATAGAAGGACGGTGCTACATTTGATAGAAGAACGGTTTTACGTTTGATATAGAACAGTTTTACGTTTGATAAAAGAGCGGTTTTACGTTTGACAGAAGAACAGTTTTACGTTTTATAGACTGACGGTT
This sequence comes from Megaustenia siamemsis, assembly GCA_032433765.1. Lineage (NCBI taxonomy): Eukaryota > Metazoa > Mollusca > Gastropoda > Stylommatophora > Ariophantidae > Megaustenia > Megaustenia siamemsis. The sequence continues at coordinate 75,914,958 of JAVIAB010000024.1, read as the reverse complement.
TTACGTTAGATAGAAGGACGGTGCTACGTTTGATAGAAGAACGACTGATTAGAGCAATGCGATGTAAGTTACTGAATCCTGGAAATCAAATTTTCTCTGTTTAACGATCCAATTAAAATAAATCACGTGTAACATCAAAGAAGATGTTTTGTGTCCTGTTTTTTTTTAATTGTTGTTACTGGGGAAGGCATATGAGTACCGAAACGTTATCTTTTGTTGTTATGTTCTCTCATGTAACAGTGTTTTTAAACACCCTATCCACCTTGTTTCCTTCCAGAGTTATGCTTGTGTTCAAACTAAAATGTCATAACAGAAGCATATACTTGAAAGGAAACTCTTTGTATGTTGGTTGTTGAGTGAAAACTCTATTGTAGATTCGCTTTCTATAACTAACTGGTCAATAGTGACATCTGAACAATCTAAATGTGTGTTTGTTTAACTTTACCTCAGAGCCCATACACGAGTAATTTCACAGAAGATTTTATTTTGCATAACACATCGAAAGTTAATGCAGGGGGAGCCTTGAAAGCTTTTAGTAATTTCACTCGAACCGATGGACGTGAAGTACTTGGCGATCACGACCACGCAATGCTGTTCACAGGGTGAGTGTTTGTAGTCACCATGATCACTTAATGGCCACGCACACATACAAACTTTTCTAAGTCAGTGTTTGTACTCACCACAGTACACTTACTGACATACAACTCTCGCAGGTCAGTGTTTGTAGTGACACAGTACACGTACTAACATACAACTCTCGCGGGTCAGTGTTTGTAGTGACACAGTACACGTACTAACATACAACTCTCGCGGGTCAGTGTTTGTAGTGACACAGTACACGTACTAACATACAACTCTCGCGGGTCAGTGTTTGCAGTCACCAAAGTACCCTTACTAACATACAACTCTGGCAGGTCAGTGTTTGTAGTGAAACAGTACACTTACAAACATACAACTCTCGCAGCTCAATGTTTGTAGTCAACATACAACACTTACTACAACACACAACACTAGCAACTTAATTCTTGTAGTCACGACACTACACTGACAACGCAATAAAACGAGCATTAAATAAACCTGTGCGAGAACACCGGACCCAAGGGCCGACCATGGAAAAGATGGATTGATAAAATACTAGAATCACTAGGAAACATAACTGAAGCAGGATTTCGACAACCATGAGTCCTCGTCACTCCATGGGATGAAAGAGATGGAAGTTAAGATGGGCACAGCCAGAAACGAGAATCTTAGTGGGCGAGTAAGAAGAGTAATCAACCAACACAGAACTGGAGTTATCAGTCGTTGGACACTGCGGGACTTGCTGAGGAGGGGATCTGAGCAGTTATGTACATGTTCGGAGTGCAATGATGATGACCCGCTAATAACACAACAGCTGAAGAAGAGGCCAAGATAAGAGCGAAACACCACAGTCTGTGTCTCTCCTCGACGCTGAAAGGATAATGATTTGGGGGGGGGGGGGGAGGAAGGAAAGAAGAATATATATATATATATATATTTGTGTGTGTTCATGCAGTATATAGTATCTGTTAGGAAATACAGATGGATGAATGATGACGATAGACATTAGACATTAGTGCAGCTCGCTGTGAGACACGATGCTGTTGAGTATGTGTTGAATTGACACATGATAATGTCATTACCTCTAACATTTCATCTCCGTAGGTATGACCTAATGATGGTGACAGTGGAAGGGAACAATTACTCTATAGTTGGTAAGTCAATATTCACAACAAAAGTGTTTAGATGTGATGCTGCAGCTTGTTGGCATTTGCCCTAACACATTACAGTTGTATCAGTGTGGAGAATGACTGTAGGTTACAAAGTGGACTGCTGGAGCATTGAAGATAGAGCCTTTGCCTCTCACAATCTTAAGTTTCCTGCTCCAATCTCATTCTGTGACATCGGGTGTTATGTTGCTTCATAACTAAACTATTACTTGCAACTGTCACGAACTACAACACAAATGACAACAATAAAATTTACATGACAACTACAACACAAATGACAACTACAGTATTTACATCACAACTACAACACAAATGACAACTACAGTATTTACATCACAACTACAACACAAATGACAACAACAGTATTTACATTGCAACTACAACACAAATGACACCTACAGTATTTACATCACAGCTACAACATTTAAATAATCAAAACGGTGCATACAAAAATCAACATGTGGATATTGATATAGAAAAATATTGTAAAGAATAATAACAATTTTGTCGTGACTGTACACAAAAGTGAAAAAAAAATTAACATCTATTGAAATATTACTAACATACAACTCTAGTTAGTCAGTGTTTATAGCCACTCCAGTACACTTACTAACATACAACTCTAGTTTGTCAGTGTTTATAGCCACTCCAGTACACTTACTAACATACAACTCTCGCAAGTCAGTGTTTGTGGCCACCACAGTACACTTACTAACATACATCTTTCGCAGGTCATTGTTTGTAGTCACCACTGTGCACTTACTAACGTACAACTCTCGCAGGTCAGTGTCACAGTACACTTACTAACATACAACTTTCGCAGGTCAGTGCTTGTAGTCACCACAGTGCACTTACTAACATACAACTTTCGCAGGTCAGTGTTTGTAGTCACCACAGTACACTTACTAACATACAACTCTCGTTTGTCAGTGTTTGTAGTCACCACAATACACTTACTAACATACAACTTTCGCAGGTCAGTGTTTGTAGCCACCACAGTACACTTACTAACATACAACTCTCGTTTGTCAGTGTTTGTAGTCACCACAATACACTTACTAACATACAGCTTTCGCAGGTCAGTGTTTGTAGTCACCACAGTACACTTACTAACATACAACTCTCGTTTGTCAGTGTTTGTAGCCACCACAATACACTTACTAACATACAACTTTCGCAGGTCAGTGTTTGTAGTCACCACAGTACACTTACTAACATACAACTCTCGTTTGTCAGTGTTTGTAGTCACCACAATACACTTACTAACATACAACTTTCGCAGGTCAGTGTTTGTAGTTACCACAGTGCACTTACTAACATACAACTTTCGCAGGTCAGTGTTTGTAGTTACCACAGTGCACTTACTAACATATAACTTTCGCAGGTCAGTGTTTGTTCACTGTAAATTCAGCAACACCAATAGATATAACAGCTTTAAATCAGAAAGATGTTATAGAAACTTATACTGTACAAGTAATGAACACATATCAGAAGCTGCTAGAAGAAGGGATTGAGCAGTACAAAAGAGAAAATTCTGAGGAAAAAGTCACAACCAAATGGCAATGCATAAAAAACAGCATACAAGAATACTGCAACAACCTCACCCAAAAAGGAAAGTAACAAAAAACAAAAATGGATAATTGACAAAATCTTAGAAAAAAATGGAAGAAAGAAGACAAGCGAAAAACACTGCCACATACAAAGAAATTGACAATGAAATACGAAGAATGTGCAAAAAGGCAAAAGAAGAAGACTGGCTCATCCAAAGATACTTAGAAGTCGAAACTATGGAAAGTAAACATAACTTAAGAGAGAGATACACAGAAATAAAGAGAATGACTAATAAAAACAAAAATGCTACAGGAAGCGGATGTATTGCAAACAAAGTGGGAAGAATACTAACAGACAATAAAGATATAATCGATGGCAGGAATACATAACATAATAATTTATGACGAAAGGGACAAAGAGCCATTTATAAAATGTACACGCAACTATAAAATCCTAAAATCTGAAGCAGAAAAAGCAATAAAAACAATGAAAAGGGAAAGGCAGCAAGACCTAACAATATACAAATAGAGATGATACAGGCACTAGAAGATTTTGGCACTGAGCTGATCACAGACATATGTAATGACATATACCATACATGATACATACCAAATGAACTAAAAACATCAACTTTCATTGCATTGGGAGCCGCGCTAGCTCAGTGGTTAGTGAACTGGACTACCACGGACAAGGGGTAGGGTTCGATCCCAACCGACGGCTTCCGGGTTCACCCAGCCTTAAATGGGTACCGGATTTTTTTTCTGGGAAAGTAAAGCAGCACGGGCGTAATACTGACCACATTACCCCAAAAGTCATGTGCTGAAGGTCTGTAAAATATAGGGTCACTAACACCATATTTCCCTATTCGCCACTTGGTGTGACGGGGGTACTTTACTTTTACTTTTCATTGCATTGCCTAAAAAGAATGGTGCAGTTGAATGCAGTGATTTCAGAACAATAAGCCTAATGAGCCAGGTAACTACAATTTTACTGAAAGTTATACAAGGAAGGATTCAGAATAACATCAATACTGAATTAGATGAGCAACAATTTGGATTCAGAAAAAACAGTGGGACAAAAGAAGCCATATTCAGCATGAGAACATTGATTGAAAGTACACAGAAGTAAACAAACCAATATATGCCTGCTTTATAGACTACACCAAAGCTTTCGATAGAATACACCATAACCAACTCATAGACTGCCTAAAGGATATAAATCTAGACGACACAGACATACGACTAATATGTAATTTGTACTGGGAGCAAACAGCAATAATAAAATATAACGAGGAGAATTCTACTCCAATTGATATAAAAAGAGGAGCAAGACAAGGATGCATCCTATCACTAAGCATGTTCAATCTATACACTGAGCAAATCTTTAAAAACATCTCAGAGATACCAGGTCTAAACATTAATGGGAAGATAGTCAATAACCTAAGATATGCTGATGATACTGTTCTACTAGCAGAAAAACCTAAAGACCTACAACAATTGCTTAATGTGATAAACATAACAAGCAAAAAATATGGACTAGATATGAATATCAAAAAGACTAAAACTATGATCATAAACAAAGAAAATTCTCAAAACCTACAATTAAATATCACAGCTGAAGAAATACATCTGAAGAAATTTCAGGGCCACAACTACCTTGGACATACTATAAACAATGGAAAAATGTAAAACTGAAATAAACAAAAGAATAGGTATGGCAAAAAGTAATTTTAATGCCATGAAAAATATACTAACAAGAAAACAAATAACAGCAGGGCTGAAACTAAGAATAGCAAAATGTTACATCTTCTCAGTATTCCTGTATGGTGCAGAAACATGGATATTAGAGAAGAAAACATAACAGAAAATTGAAGCCTTTTAAATGTGGGTTTATAGAAGAATAGGTAGAATTGGATGGAAAGAAAAGAAAACAAACGATCTTCTATTTCTTCTTCTATCCTTCCTCTGTTGCCGTTGGCGTCGAGTGGAGAAACAATCTGCGATTCTTTGCTCTTCTGTTGGCCTCTTCTGATGTTATTCCTCCTAGTGACTCTAGTATTCCCTTTATCCATCTCTTTCTCGGTCTTCCTCTTAATCTGGCGTTTTCGTAGCGTTTGTTTATGGCTCTTTGATTCATTGTTAGTTCTTTCTGTCTTGTTATGTAGCCGAACCAATTTATCTGTTGTTTCTTTATGTATTCGATGGCTGGTTCAATTTCGAGTTTCTTCCTCAGGTCAGTGTTTCTTACTCTGTCCCTTAAGCTGTATCCTGTCATTCTTCTGACACATTTCATTTCTGTGGTCGTTATCTTTCTTATTGTTCTAGAGAAACAAACGATGAAGTTTTAAAACAACTGAAAATAAAAAGAGAACTACTAAATACAATTAAGACAAAACACATGACATTTTTAGGGCACGTTAAAAGACACAACACCCTGATAAAAGTAATATTGGAAGGGAAACTACAAGGTAAAAGAGGCAGAGGCAGACCAAGACTAACATGGACGAGTAACATCAAAAGATATCCAAGTCAATCTATGACAACCTGCACCATCAAAGCAAGAAACAGAGTGGAATGGCGATCCATGGCAGCCAACATTCGGTGCGGAGACGGCGCTCGATGATGATGATGATGACGATCTATTGAAAATAAAGAAGTGAAGCAAATGAAATATTTCAAGTCTGTAAGGAAGTGTAGCTTAGTGTAACGAGAAATAGGGGCTGAGTAATAAACATATACAACAAAGGTGAATTATCGTGAATTATAATAACACAAAATTATGTGAAGATTGAAGACAGAGACAAATGGCGAGATTTGATAAAATATCTTTAAAAGAATTGAAACCTGCTAGAACAAAAATTCAGATAACTAAGGAGTATCTTGGTCTACGCCCTATGGGCCGGCTACGGCTCGAAAGGTCAATAGATAGATAGAAGATGAAACAGGTAGAACAGCACATATCAAATTAACCTAAGGTAATGATGTACATAATGAGCAACAGAAAGTTCACAGTTTCTGACAGTTAAGAAATGTCTAACAACGTTTTTAACTTTAAAGCCAACTCCAAGGTACTAAGCCTAGGCTTAGTGATATCTACGACCACTGACGTCCATGCATTAGGCAGCGCTATCTGTAGAAGTAAGCCTAAAGGTTCAAAGGTAAACTCCAGAAAACTCCCAACTAATGTGACGTTTTCAGGATTGTGAGCTTGGAAGGTTGTGGATAGAATGGCGTCAGCCGTCTACAGTTCCTATAGCTGAAAGCGTCAGGCGGTGTTTTGGCGTTTCCCTTTCAGGATCACATACTTAGTTCTAGAGATGGCGATGATCAGATCTCTAGCTCACCCCAGCCCGTCGATCCAAGGAACGAGCTAGATGATACAGCTTGGGGGTTTTCATGAATTGAGTTAATGAGTTATTGAGTTAATGAGTTATTTGCGGGTCATCATCATTGCATTCCGAACATATCCACAGGAGCTCAGATACCCTCTTCAGCAATTCCCGCAGCGCCCAGCAATTGACGACACCAATTCTGTGTTGGTTGATAAGTCTTCTTATTCGCCCACTAAGTTTCTCGTTTTTGGCTGTGCCCATCTTAACATCCATCAATTTCATCGAAAGGAGTGACGTGGACTCATGGTCGTCGAAGTCTGTGTTCTTCCCACATCTCGGAGGGCATTGATGTTTTCCGCCCAATCAATTAGGTGGCCGTCTTCAAAAACATCACATCTAACCAACCTGTCCGCTCTTTCCTTGTACTCCCGCATGTCCAGGGACGTGGGCAATGGTGACCCTACGTATTTTGTACGTTAGGAATGCCTCTACACATTGCCTGCGTACAGAGACCGCCTCCCATTTTTTTTATCGTGCCCATCGAATCCCTCATTATGCAGGCGTGAGTGTAGTCTTGTGACTCTAACCAGTTGAATGCCCTGGTCATTGCCGTCACCTCCATCGTCATGCTACTCGTGGTCATTACGTATGCACCACTGTCTTCCTTGACTATTCTGCCTGCCAAGCGTGCTGTAAATGCCCATACACTCCTTTTGTGTTGCATCACAGATCCGTCCGTATAGATGACTGCATCTTTCTCATCGGTGTTATCTTAGATGAGACCGTTGACCTCCGCATTGATCACGAGTTCTGTTCCCCACATTTCCTGTCGAGTGTGATAATACACGATAATGTCCCACTGAATGAGGTAAGCACTGGTATCCACTCCTCGCCAGCGTTGGTATTGGTAAGCCCACATGCTTGTTTGATGATATCTTCTGCTCCGTCCACCCATGTTCCTATATTTATCGTTACACCTTTCCCTGTGTTGAGCTCATGGTGCAATGGATGCTCTTTATCTGCATGTATCTTCAGTTATGCTTGTGCCCTCCAGATCTTGATTCTGTCATCAATGGTTGGAAAGTCAAGAAGATACCTCATTGCTAAACAAGTAGTGTCCCTCTTTTACACAAAATTAATGTTTTCATGAAGACAGGAACTGTGTCTGACTACTTTCTGGACTTCAACTTATTTGAAACAACAAACATACGTCAGTGACCAAATATAATTCTATTTTAATGAACATTTATATCAGCAAGTTTTTTTAAACCCCAGTTTTATTGAAAGTAATGGCAGATTAAATAGACTTGTTTACGTGAAGCATGAAGTGTGGTATGTGTAGATGACGTCACTAACATGTCCCCACAACTCTCATGAATTCCCAATTTCCTTCATGAATAATTCAGGGACGCTAAAGAAGCAATTCGCTGAAAGTTCAGCTTCTACAATGCAATTACTTGAAGTTATTTCTGGCAACTATTCTAACCATGTGGTTTATGAAGGTGGCGTTTGATTTGATCATTTAACTTCTTGCTACTGTCCAGGTATTGCCTACTCATCCTCGCTGTGTAGGAAGGACGGGAAAAGTGTTTCCATTATTATTGAAAGCGGTGATTTTAAGGAAACTGACACTGCCGCACACGAGCTTGGTCACAGGTAAGTTTGTCTCTCTCTCTCACCTGCTTCTCTTTACATCTACACCTTGAACATTACTCAGACAACGATGAACTTTAACTATCTTAGGCTCATAACTTTCAACAGTGAATCAGTTAAAGCTCACAACTTTCAGCGGTAAATTAATTTGACTCACAACTTTCAGCTGTAAATTAATTTGACTCACAACTTTCCGCTGTAAATCAACTTTAAGCTCACAACTTTCAGCTGTAAATCAACTTTAAGCTCACAACTTTCAGTTGTAAATCAACTTTGCCTCACAACTTTCAGTTGTAAATCAACTTTGACTCACAACTTTCATCAATGAATCGCTTTAAGCTCACAAGTTTCATCATTAAATTACTTTACGCTTACAACTTTCAGCTATAAATTTCAATTAAACACAACTCTTGGAATATATATTCTCTCACTATATTACAAACGAGGAAAAAATACAACACAGCCTTTGAAGTATGGTAACTGTATTATTAAGTGGATACAAATCATCATCATTGAGTGCCGTCTCCGCATCGAAGGTTGGCTACCATGGAACACCATTCCACTCTGTCTCTTGCTTTGATGGTGCAGATTGCCTTAGGCTGACTTTTCCATCTTTTGATGTTACTCGTCCATGTTAGTCTTGGTCTGCCTCTGCCTCTTTTACCTTGTATTTTCCCTTCTAATATTACTTTTATTAGACTGTTGTGTCTTTTAACATGTCCAAAAAAATTTCATTTGTCTTGCTCTAATTGTGTTTAGTAGCTCTTTCTTCATTTTTAGTTGTTTTAAAACTTCCTCGTTTGTTTTCTTTTCCTTCCATCCAATTCTACCTATTCTTCTATAAATCCACATTTCAAAGGCCTCAATTTTCTGTTCTGTTTTCTGGTATAATGTCCGTGCTTCTGCACCATACAGGAATATTGAGAAGATGTAACATTTTGCTATTCTTAGTTTTAGCCCTGGTCTAATTTGTTTTGGTGTTAGTATATTTTTCATGGCATTGAAATTACTTTTTGCCATTCCTATGCTTTTATTTATTTCAGTTGTACATTTTCCATCACTGGTCATAGTATGTCCCAGGTAGTTGTAGCTCTGGACTGTCTCTAGATGTATTCCTTCAACTTTGATATTTAATTGTAGGTCTTGTAAATTTTCTTTGTTAATGACCATAGTTTTAGTCTTTTGATATTCATATCTAGTCCATATTTTTTGCTTGTCATGTTTATTACATTAAGTAATTGTTGTAGATCTTTAGGATTTTCTGCTAGTAGTACAGTATCATCAGCATATTTTAGGTTATTGATTATCTTCCCATTAATGTTAAGGCCTGGCATCTCATTGATGTGTTTAAAGATTTGCTCAGTGTATAAATTGAACAAGCTTGGTGATAGGATGCATCCTTGTCTTACTCATCTTTTTATATCAATGGGTGTAGAATTCTCCTTGTTATATTTTATTATTGTTGTTTGCTCCCAGTACAAATTACATATCAGTCGTATGTCTGTGTCATCCAGATTTATTTCTTTTAGACAGTCTATAAGTTGCTCATGGTGCATTCTATCGAAAGCTTTGGTGTAGTCTATAAAGCAGGCATATATTGGTTTGTTTACTTCTATGTACTTTTCAATCAATGTCCTCATGCTGAATATGACTTCTTTTGTCCCCCTGTTTTTCTTGAATCCGAATTGCTGCTCATCTAATTCATTATTAATTTTATTCTGAATCCTTCCTTGTATAACTTTTAGTAAAATTGTAGTTACCTGGCTCATTAGGCTTATTGTTCTAAAATCTTTGCATTCAACTGTACCATTCATTTTAGGCAATGCTATAAAAGTTGATGTTGTTAGTTTCTTTGGTATGTATCCTGTACGGTATATGTCATTGCCTATGTCTGTGATCACTTCAATTCCACAATTTTCTAGTGACTGTTCATCTCTATCTGTATATTGTCAAGACCTGCTGCTTTTCCCTTTTTCATTGTTTTTATAGCTTTTTCTACTTCAGATTTCAGAATTTTATAGCTGGATGTACATTTTATAAATGGTTTTTTGTCCCTTTTGTCGTGAAATAATTCTGTTATATATTCCTGCCATCTATCGATTATATCTTTGCTGTCTGTTAGCATTCTTCCATCTTTGTTTGCAATACATCTGCTTCCTGCAGCTTGTTTGTCTTTATTAGTCATTCTTTTTATTTGTGTGTGCATTCCTCTTAAATTTTGTTTACTTTCCATAATTTCGACTTCTAGACATCTTTGGTTGAGCCAGTCTTCTTTTGCCTTTTTGCACATTTTTTGTATTTCATTATCAATTTCCTAGTATTTGGCAGTGTTCTTCGCTTGTCTTCTCTCTTCCATTTTTCCTAAATGTTGTCAGTTATCCATTTTTGTTTTTTGTTACTTTCCTTTTTGGGTAAGGTGATGCAGGATTCTTGTATGCTGTTTTTTATGCATTGCCATTTGGTTGTGACTATTTCTTCAGGATTTTTTCTTCTGTACTACTCAATCCCTTTTTCTAGGAGCTTCTGATATGTGTTCTTGACTTGTACAGTATAAGTTTCTTTCACATCTTTCTGATTTAAAGCTGTTGTATCTATTGCTGTTGCAGAATTAGTATTTTGTTTATTTCTCTTCAATTTGATTTTCATTTTAATCATTACAGGATTGTGGTCTAAATTAATATTTGCTCCTGGATAGGTTTTGTCTTTCTTGACGCTGTTCCGGAATCTGTCTTTTATCATTATATAATCTATTTGATTTCTCTTTCCATCTCCAGGGCTTTTCCATGTGTATAAATGCCTTTTCTCTTGCTCGAAGTAGGCGTTTCATATTATTAGCCTGTTTTCTTCACAAAATTGAATTGGACACAAATATATAATTTAATTGGGAAATACAGAGGTATGACCAGTTGTAGGCAATTATGGTTACAGCTATAGTGTGGTACATACAGAAAGATATGAACATGAGCTATGGGGGTGAGGTTGGGATTTTAAAGCATTCCACGTGAATGCCAACCAGTAAAATGTGCCAAAAAAAAACTGCAGGAGAATGTCAAAAGAGTGGAGACAATGCCGTCATTAATGTCACCCGAGATGTGGGAAGGGCTCAGGACTTCCACCACCGTGAGCCTACGTCACTCCTTCGATGAATGAGATGGTAGTTAAGATGGGCAGAGCCAGAAACAAGAAACTTAGTGAGTGTATAAAAGGACTTATCAACCAACACAGAACTAGAGGCGTCAGTCGCTGGACACTGCGAGACTTGCTGAGGAGAGATCTAAGCACCTATGGACATCTTCAAAATGCAATGATGATGGACCGCAAATGACAAAATAACTCCATTAAAAAGTGGAATTTGTGAAAGTTAAATGGTGATATAGAGAGCATGGAATTCGTGAAAATAAAGTTACGGGGTGATAAATAAGGTGGATTCTGAAACAAAAAATAATTAAAGGATGAATAAAAGGATAAATCATTGAAATGGTAAAAGCAACTGACAAAATGGAGAGATGGAAAAGGTAATTTATGAAAATGTGTATCATCATGAAAAGAGAAAATGAAGTAGCGATCTATGGTAACTAACTTTTGATGGAGGTGACACAAGATGATGGAGGTGACACAAGATGATGGATGTGACAGAAGATGATGGAGGTGACACATGATGATGGAGGTGACACACGATGATGGAGGTGACACAAGATGATGGAGGTGACACAATATGTTGTAGGTGACACAAGATGTTGGTGGTGACAGAATATGATGGGGGTGAAACAAATGATGTAGGTGACACAAGATGTTGGAGGTGACACAAGATGATGGAGGTGACACAAGATGATGGAGGTGACACAAGATGATGGAGGTGACACAAGATGATGGAGGTGACAAAAGATGATGGAGGTGACACAATATGATGGAGGTGACACAAGATGATGGAGGTGACAGAATATGATGGAGGTGGCACAAGATTATGGAGGCGACGGAAGATGATGGTTGTGACAGAAGATGATGGAGGTGACACAAGATGATGGAGGGGACACATTATGATGGATGTGACACAAGATGATGGAGGTGACACAGGATGTTGGATGTGACACAAGATGTGGGAGGTGACACAAGATTATGGAGGTGACACAAGATGATGGAGGAGACACAGGATATTGGATGTGACACAAGATGTGGGAGGTGACACAAGATTATGGAGGTGACACAAGATGATGGAGGTGACAGAGAATGATGGATGTGACACAAGATGATGGATGTGACACAATATGATGGAGGTGACACAAGATGATGGAGATGACACAAGATGATGGAGGTGACAGAAGATGATGGAGGTGGCATAAGATGATGGAGGTGACACAAGATGATGGAGGTGACACTAGATGATGGAGGTGACATAAGATGATGGAGGTGACACAAGATAATGTACTTGACACAAGATGATGGAGGTGACACACGATGATGGAGGTGACAGAAGATAATGGAGGTGACACACTATGATGGAGGTGACACAAGATGATGGAGGTGACACAAGATGATGGATGTGACAGAAGATGATGGATGTGACAAAAGATGATGGAGGTGACACAAGATGATGGAGGTGACACAAGATGATGGAAGTGACACAAGATGATGAGGAAAAGAAAGTTAACTTTAACAATTCATTTATTTTACTTGCTAGAGCAACAACCAGACTTGCATCAAGTATGCTGGAATCTCAGTCTCATATCGTTATCTCATGTCGCTATATCTTCCAGGCATTCAATCTTTGAAACATATCTTCAAATTTATTGATAGTGAGATGAAGTCATAATTGGTGTTTTCTGCAGCGACTATTACCACAACTCACCAGCTTATTGACTGCCGAACTGAGTTTACTTAGTAAAGTAATGACCACAACTCACCAGCTTATTGACTGCCGAACTGAGTTTACTTAGTAAAGTAATGACCACAACTCACCAGCTTATTGACTGCCGAACTGAGTTTACTTAGTGAAGTAATGACCACACCTGTCAAGGAAAGATCACTGCCATTTTGAATCCACTGAGACTACTATCCCCCGTCTATCATCTCCTATCACGTGCTCATCAAAACTGAAACAGAAAGTCATTTGGGAGGAACGCGATTTGCCCTTCTGTTATTCGTCTCCTATGTTTATGGACTCCCAAAAAATAAATGGTTTTACTCTACCCTCAACAGCCTTTCAGCGAAACACGACGGGAATGGCAACAACTGCCAGTCAAGTGACAGCTTCATCATGCAAACAGGAGCATTCACGCCGTCACCGAACAACGAGCTGAACCAACACAAGTTCTCAAACTGCAGCATCGATTATTTCATCAACTTCATCGAGAGTCTTAAATCAGAGTAAGTTCGATTACTTCTCATTCTATCATTTCATCTTCCACTTATCACGTTAGACACCAACTCTCTGTGCAACTTTCATTGTTCTAATGATGTGATAAGTTTTCTGCTAACTTGATAAACACATGCCTACTATAGATTGTCTCACTCACCTCAATGTACATCTACTCTCAGTGAGCAAACCACAGATGACAAGTATGCAAGATTATGAAATATCAGAATAGCTAAGGAGAATCCATCGAGCCAAATACCGAACATAATAAACAAAGCTGTATAGACCAAACGAGGAGCTCATCTCTACAGTCTAATTTATGGAAAGTACTTTGCCTGATCAAGGGAGCCGCGATAGCTCAGGGGTTAGTGAACTGGACTACAAAGGACAAGAGGTAGGGTTCGATCCCAACCGACGGCTTCCAGGTTCACCCAGCCTTTAATGGGTACCGGATTTTTGTCTGGGAAAGTAAAGCGGCACGGGCGCAATACCCACCACGTTACCCCAAAAATCATGCGCTGAATGTCTGTAAAATGTATGGTTTCTAACACCATATTCCCTATACAGCACTTGGCGTGACGGGGGTACTTTACTTCTTTTTTACTTTGCCTGATCAAGAGTTCGAGTAACAAAGAAAACAAATGTCTGTTGTTGATGTGCACACTTATATATTGATTATTAATTCGTAATTGCCTGTTCGTTATGTCGTCATACACTCAACAAACTGTTGCTGACTCAGACCAGCTATTGACTGCAATGGTTCGGCCATATTGGTTGTGGAATCTGGGAAATGGTTTCACTTTCATCTATTTGGTTTACTCCCCTTCTATACCATGGTTATTCTCTTCAGTAGTCTTTACAACTGGTGTTGGAGGTCCTAGACATTGGAGGTCATGCAGTGGACGTGTGGTATCTACGTCTCTGAATGCTCTATCATATCAGCTTGATACTTGCTTGCACAGCTCAATTATCAATATCCCTAGGAATTCTGTAGACAGCTCTTCTCTGGTTTATAATTACTCCATTGTTCATGAATTCACTGATTGCTTCTATATCTCCTTCTAACTCTATTACTTTTCTAATATTTCTAGAGTTCTACGGATAACGTCTAATACCTCCTAACTCTCTAACTAACTACACTCCTCTACCTTGAGTCCGATTTCTAAATAAGTCTTAACTTTACATCTTCCTGGCATCTCCTACACGCTTCGAAGGTGCAACTGAAAGTCCATCAAAAGTCTCCGCTTCGTGTTCTGTTGCCAGTTAGACCACTCCTATTTCTTGGGCATTCTGGGTAACTGGCGTGGTCAGCCCTGGGAACTCCTCCCTACAATCCAAGGACTATCGTCACACTTACTGATTGCTTATCAATCGCCTATAATTTAATAAGTGGTGTTGACAAACAATCTGTCAATCACTCCTCTCAGCTGAGTCCTTAAAACAAAGCTGTCTTATCTAAGAATCTTTTGTAGAAGTCTTTTGATCTTATTCACTCTCGCCGAACATCAGAGAACTCTTCGTGTCTACTACCGCCGGACATCAGAGAACTCTTCGTGTCTACTACCGCTGGACATCAAAGGATATCTTCGGCCCATGGAACGTTCCATTCGGTCCTTTCATCAAACCAGCAGGTCTCCCTGAGAACCATCTACGCTACGTTTTGCACTGTTATTTACGTCTTCCACCTGTGTTCGTGGAATGCTAGAGAAGCCTCTGTCTCCCTCCTACGGCCATGGTTACATTAACTATCTCGGCTGGTTATCTCCAAATATTTCCGAGTCCATCCAGCGATCTCTCTGTCAAAGTGTGACGACATACGTGGAATCGTCGTCATTTTGATCGTTAACTTCTTCATCTCTTTGACACTTGTTTCTTCTTGTTTTATCTCTTCAAATTGCTCACACTGTTACATGTGCTCCATCATCTCAGTCTGAACTTAAACGTACCTGTCTGCTCCATCATCTCAGTCTGAACTCAAACGTACCTGTCTGCTCCACCACCTCAGTCTGAACTCAAACTTACCTGTCTTCTCCAACACCTCAGTCTGAACTCAAACTTACCTGTCTGCTCCACCACCTCAGTCTGAACTCAAACTTACCTGTCTGCTCCACCACCTCAGTCTGAACTCAAACTTACCTGTCTTCTCCAACACCTCAGTCTGAACTCAAACTTACCTGTCTGCTCCACCACCTCAGTCTGAACTCAAACTTACCTGTCTGCTCCACCACCTCAGTCTGAACTCAAACTTACCTGTCTTCTCCAACACCTCAGTCTGAACTCAAACTTACCTGTCTGCTCCACCACCTCAGTCTGAACTCAAACTTACCTGTCTGCTCCACCACCTCAGTCTGAACTCAAACTTACCTGTCTGCTCCACCACCTCAGTCTGAACTCAAACTTACCTGTCTGCTCCATTATCTCAGTCTGAACACTAACTTACCTGTCTGCACCACCGCCGACGAGATGTTGCGAGCAACACTCTAGACTGACTCCGGCATGTCAGCATACAGCAGCTGGTAGACCGTCCTTGGTGGGGACCCTATTCCTTATGGGAACATTTCTCTAATAGGAAGTCAGCAGAAATCTGTTACAGGCAAGCGATGAAACTCATTCTTCAATGTCTGTTGCTTTCTAGAAGTGTCCTCACCCTTCTCATTATTATTTACATAAACCAGACTCAAAGATAATTATAGTTCGTTCAGAAATTCGTGCCCACAGAGTTTATTAATTATCTCGGAAATTGTTTGATGAATTTCTGTAATTCTTTTTTCATGAAATCTTATATTTTCACCGACCTTCACTCTGATTTTTTGCCCTACTGTCATGCATTAAGGAAAGATTTTTGCTTATTTGAGATATATATAAAAATTACAGTGATCTCTGCAATATGTGCCATTTTGGCATGCAAGGTTTCTGTTTTTTGAGATTGTGGTTCTGCCCTATGTGCCGTCTTCGGCTGGAAAGGACAATAGATAGATAGATAGATAAAAATTAAATTTTCTTGCTTGTCCTAAGTTTTAGGATTTCACAATACCCACATTTGTTGTAATAAACTCACTAATTAAAAAGGCAAATTTCACTTGCACACCACACAATCTTAGCACCGTTTCGCACTCATAACTTGTAAGATGAACGCCACTCCGAGGTTTTATTTTGGTAATTTCATTTCCGGTGGTTTCTTGTTAAATTGACCCAGAGACGTATTTTGACGAAATATTTACTATTAATGAATATTCCTGTATGTGTGATAATTTGTTAGCTGCTGTGAAGTGGCTACTTGATTTTTAAAACAATGAGGAGTTTACATTGTAAATTCATCACAATGCAAAAGGTAACTGTGTTATTGTGCATGCACTTTTGCAAGGAATCTAAAAGGGGTCGGTTATATTACGATATCAAAATAACCAGAAAACAGAACACCAGCAGCTCTAAATATAGATAGGACGTTCTTCAATCGATGGTTAGGACAGAACTTTGACTCTGCAGAGACGACGGTCAAACAAGGAAGAAAAATGAAAGTTGATGATTTTGACAAAGATGTTATTAGACGTGAAATTTTTAAATTTTTTTAATCGAATCAACTTGTTACACTGCACAAACTTAAAGTTCGACTGAAATTAGAATGTGATATTGAAATCTCAAAAACGACTCTTTGGAAGATCGTAAGAGGCGTTGGTTTCACTTTTCGAAAATCTGCTAGTGGTAGAAATATTGTTTGTGAAAAACCACACCTGATAGCTGCCCGAAGCAAATACCTGAGGCAGATCCGTGAGCGACGAATGGAAGACTACGATATAGTATATTTGGATGACACATGGGTCAATGCTCATCATACATATGAGAAAGAATGGCAATCAGTTGACAGAGAAAATAAAAGAAGCATTCCTAGCAACAAAGGACAGCGCATTATATTGGTACATGCTGGCAGTAGAGAGAATGGTCTTGTTAGTTACACACAACTTATTTTTCAATCAAAGTCTACAGACAATAGGGACTACCACACTGAAATGAATGGACGAATTTTCAGAGACTGGATAGAGAACACTCTACTCCCCATTCTGGATAGACCTTCATGCCTTGTAATGGACAATGCATCCTATCATAATGCGGTAGCACTGTAGGACACAGTTAATAATTCGTCAAAGCACAAAGATCAAATCATCGCAAGGCTTAGAAAAGAAAATGTTTCCTTTCAAAACACCCAGTTAAAACCAGAGTTGTTGCAGCTTGTTAGACAAACTAAGAAGACAAAGTTATATCAAATTGATAAATTAATTGCAAAGTATGGCCACACATCTCTTCGCCTCCCACCTTATCATTCGTACCTCAACCCAATAGAACTTGTGTAGGCTAAAGTCAAAGGGCAAGTTGCTGCGCAGAACACGACGTTTAAAATGTGTGATGTTAAAGAATTGACGTGTGATGCCCTCTCAACGATAGACATTGAATACTGGAGAAAATGTGACGACCATGTGCTCAGAGAAGAGAAACAATACTGGAGAAAATATGACGACCATGTGCTCAGAGAAGAGGAACAATACTGGAGAAAATGTGACGACCATGTGCTCAGAGAAGATGAACAATACTGGAGAAAATGTGACGACCATGTGCTCAGAGAAGAGGAACAATACTGGAGAAAATATGACGACCATGTGCTCAGAGAAGAGGAACAATACTGGAGAAAATGTGACGACCATGTGCTCAGAGAAGATGAACAATACTGGAGAAAATGTGACGACCATGTGCTCAGAGAAGATGAACAATACTGGAGAAAATGTGACGACCATGTGCTCAGAGAAGATGAACAATACTGGAGAAAATGTGACGACCATGTGCTCAGAGAAGATGAACAATACTGGAGAAAATGTGACGACCGTGTGCTCAGAGAAGATGAACAATACTGGAGAAAATGTGACGACCGTGTGCTCAGAGAAGAGGAACAATACTGGAGAAAATGTGACGACCATGTGCTCAGAGAAGATGAACAATACTGGAGAAGATGTGACGACCGTGTGCTCAGAGAAGATGAACAATACTGGAGAAAATGTGACGACCATGTGCTCAGAGAAGAGGAACAATACTGGAGAAAATGTGACGACCATGTGCTCAGAGAAGAGAAACAATACTGGAGAAAATGTGACGACCATGTGCTCAGAGAAGAGAAACAATACTGGAGAAAATGTGACGACCATGTGCTCAGAGAAGGGAAACAATACTGGAGAAAATGTGACGACCATGTGCTCTGAGAAGAGGAACAATACTGGAGAAAATGTGACGACCATGTGCTCAGAGAAGAGGAACAATACTGGAGAAAATGTGACGACCATGTGCTCAGAGATGAGGAACAATACTGGCAACGAGATGGATTGCAGTTTGTCCAACCGATAACAGTTGTTAACCTCTTAGAGACTTCTGATTCGTAATGTGACATATGTTTGACATGTGCACAATTTTGTTGATGACACTCTTACAATTTGCTGACTATGTGTGTTTGATGTTCTGTTTGTTCCATATATTTTGTTGATGACACGCCTGCTATTTGGCAAATATGTGTGTTTACTTTGGTCAAAGTTTACCTATCTCTATGACGAAAATATAAATTCAAATGAAAAAAATTACCCCATTCAATGTAATACGGATACGCCTTTAGCTTGCATTGTTAAAAAATTAACATAATTTACAGTAAAATCTAATGATTAGAGCACACGGTTTGATATTTTCCTAAAATTATATAACAAAAAACGATTTGTGCAAAATTCAGACTGCCTTTATGTTTAAATGTTGTCAAATCTGAAGGTCGGTGAAAAAATAAGATTTCATAAAATATAATTGCAGAAATGCATCAAACAGTTTCCAAGATAGTTGATTAACTCTGTGTGCACGAATTTGTGAACGAACTAGAGCTCAACAAGCCCTTTTCTTTTTGTTCAAAGAGTTTGGTGTAAGCAACTTCACGAATTAGGGTTGAGTGCACCTTACAATACAGCCCCAGACTGAAGTAGGGTTGAGTGCACTTTACAATACAGCCCCAGACCGAAGTAGGGTTGAGTGCACCTTACAATGCAGCCCCAGACTGAAGTAGGGCTGAGTGCACCTTACAATACAGCCCCAGACTGAAGTAGGGCTGAGTGCACCTTACAAAACTTTCTCAGACTGAAGTAGGGCTGAGTGCACCTTACAAAACTTTCTCAGACTGAAGTAGAGCTGAGTGCACCTTACAATACTTTCTCAGACTGAAGTAGGGCTGAGTGCACCTTACAGTACAGCCCCAGACTGAAGTAGGGCTGAGTGCACCTTACAATACTTTCTCAGACTGAAGTAGGGCTGAGTGCACCTTACAGTACTGTCTCAGACTGAAGTAGGGCTGAATGCACCATACAATACTTTCTCAGACTGAAGTAGGGCTGAGTGCACCTTAAAATACTTTCTCAGACTGAAGTAGGGCTGAGTGCACCTTACAGTACCGTCTCAGACTGAAGTAGGGCTGTGTGCACCTTACAATACTGTCTCAGACTGAAGTAGGGATGAGTGCACCTTACAGTACTGTCTCAGACTGAAGTAGGGCTGAGTGCACCTTACAATACTTTGTCCGACTGAAGTAGGGCTGAGTGCACCTTAAAATACTTTCTCAGACTGAAGTAGGGCTGAGTGCACCTTACAGTACCGTCTCAGACTGAAGTAGGGCTGTGTGCACCTTACAATACTGTCTCAGACTGAAGTAGGGATGAGTGCACCTTACAGTACTGTCTCAGACTGAAGTAGGGCTGAGTGCACCTTACAATACTTTGTCCGACTGAAGTAGGGCTGAGTGCACCTTAAAGTACTGTCTCAGACTGAAGTAGGGCTGAGTGCACCTTACAATACTGTCTCAGACCTAAGTGGGGCTGAGTGCACCTTACAATACGGTCTCAGACCTAAGTGGAGCTGAGTGCACCTTACAATACGGTCTCAGACCTAAGTGGAGCTGAGTGCACCTTACAGTACTGTCTCAGACCTAAGTGGGGCTGAGTGCACCTTACAGTACTGTCTCAGACTGAAGTAGGGCTGAGTGCACCTTACAGCGCCGAATAGCACCTATTTTTCAGAATAGCACATTTGTCCAGTTGACTGCCTTGTGAGTATCTGAGAAGAGACAAAGGCAACATGAAATGAGATTCCAAATAGAGGGACACAAATGTCACCGGTGGTGTCTGTTTTCTTGCATCCCCTAATTCAGCTTTGGTTCCTAAAGGTAAAGTACGAGACATGAATCGACGTCTTAGCACGCGAGTTTTCACCCATATGTGACCTGTCGGCTATCCAGAAGTGTTCGGAGACTTCAGGATAGTGTCACTTAAAGCATCGAAACTTATGACGCGAGGCGGCATTCCTCACCTTCCCAGAGTACTATCCTGGTACTCTTTCTGCCAGATGCTGGGTCTACCACTGGGGTATTTTTTTTCCAACCACGAGTACAATTCACATGCTTCTAGGGGGAATCGAACACGGCGCTGGCGATTATATCCTTCCACAATCTTCTATCTACAGCACATCTTATCAATTATGTTTTTGACTGTTTTCCATGTCATTACAACGAGCTATCCAGTATATCCTCTCTTTGTCGTCCGCAATCTCTCTTTCCCTATATTTTGCCAGTTGTATCCAAGTATTGCAATTTTCCTCTTCTCATGATGTGCCCGGAAAATGTTGATTGTTTCTTTCAGATATATTAGTATCTCCCTTTTTGTGTTGGCCTCTTTGAGAATGTCCTATTTGGTCAGTTTTAGCTGTCCAAAGAATTGTCAACATTTTTCTGAGAAATAGTGTAGACCGAGTAATCTGAATACTTTTTATTTTGAAAACCTATTAGGTTGTGGAGTTAGAGCAAGCTGAAGTGAACATCAGGTAAATGAACGTCCATTAATTGTGTCTAATTGTATTATTGCTCGGGACGATTCGAAACAAAAAAAAAATAAGTGAAACAATTATTATTATCACCCACATCTACTATCTACAGGAGGCATAGAAAATGTCTGCTGGAGAAGTTGCCAGTGAGCGAAGAGGTACCAGACGTGAGTGACCCTCTCCCACGTTTTTGTTGTATTTGTTATTTCTTTCATCATTATTCCAACACTGTATACTTGTTCTAGATTATGAGTAAAGTCAGAACTGAATCTGATATGTGGCTCTGTAGCGTAACACAGATAATGTTATTTTACTAGCACAGAAATTCAGTGTTGACAAATCAAAGTTGGTGTCTCCCACCTTGACATATTCAATGTATACATACTCGTGGAGTATTTTCATCGCTGCGGATTAAGGGTCATGTTTTTGGGTCCTTTATTCGTCCATCTTCCCTGAGGGCATTCAGAATGTCAGACTGGTCAATTTCTCTTCGGCACTCAACATCGGTCAAACTGACAAGTCTGTCAGCACCCACGTTACCTCTTACACTCGCGTGCTCCAGTACTGGCAAGTCTGTCAGCACCCACGTTACCTCTTACACTCGCGTGCTCCAGTACTGGCAAGTCTGTCAGCACGCACGTTACCTCTTACACTAGCGTGCTCCAGTACTGGCAAGTCTGTCAGCACGCACGTTACCTCTTACACTCGCGTGCTCCAGTACTGGCATGTCTGTCAGCACGCACGTTACCTCTTACACTCGCGTGCTCCAGTACACAAATGAAGCAGACACTTCTTAAAATAGACCTCCCACACTCTCACCACTGCCGTCGAACACGGCCAGTTGTGAACTTTCTGAGAATACTCATTGAGTCACCCAAGAAAAAACGTATGTGTACAACGGCATATGTTTAAGTCCATGCTAATGTTTTTGGAGCAGAAATACTTTCCGTGGCCAAACTAGTTCTAGTCAATGCAAAAGCACCACTGTCTTCCTTCACAGTTGAAAAAGTGCAGAACAAACTAGAAACAGAGCTACAAGTAGATAGCATGCAGGACCCCATTACACCGACTGTTAATGTA
The DNA here is from genome assembly GCA_032433765.1 of Megaustenia siamemsis. Lineage (NCBI taxonomy): Eukaryota > Metazoa > Mollusca > Gastropoda > Stylommatophora > Ariophantidae > Megaustenia > Megaustenia siamemsis. Next base: position 75,892,358 of record JAVIAB010000024.1, on the reverse strand, counting down.
CGCACACTTTATCCAATTTCGTCTTAGACCAGACCAGTGAATACATGGCAGCCACTTTTATCTAATGTGTGAATCACCTACACCAGCGAATGCAACTGCGGAAAAGAGGCCCAGCCACAGAAACAACTTCCTCAAGAAGGCCCACGTGTTTCACGTTAAAATTGGCCCAACAGGAAACACTATAGGGACACAATGATGACCTGTAGGTGACTGTGAACTTTGTCCTTGCGACAATGTCAAAGACATAGCAGGGTCAAGGACTTCTCGAACGTTGAGGGATTAGCTAAAACTGATTTGTGTTTTAAGATACTAAAAGTGTAGCAGTAAAAATAGATGTATGTTTTGTGTATCTAGATGTAGCAATTAACATAAATGCATGTTTTGTGCATCTAGATGTAGTAGTTAAAGTATATGTATGTTTTGTGCATCTATAGCTCGTTTCAAAACATTTGCCCAACTTCAAAACTCTATTACTCTCTAACCGTTTGTTAAATACTTTTGAAATTTTCCAAATGTTATTAGAATGCAAAAGACCCTTTAAATGTATATTTAACAAATATCTTGCAGCTGCAGTTTTCTTAAAGCGGCGATATTTCTTTGATGTTTGTCAAAATTGTAAATTGTGAAGCCCTAAAGAATAGAAATTACCGTAGTTGCTGGTCTATGATTAATTTTCACTAGGTAAAGGCGTGGCCGTAATGGGGAAATAACTGAATAAGGAAAAACACCAGGAGAATTATTGTCTGCTCAGTTCGAGGACGGACGATAATATCAAGGTATACCTGTATGTCCAATTTTCATAGTTGTGTGGTCCTGAAAAGGACCGTTTGTTGAAATAATTTAAGGTAATATAGGGGCCAACATTGTGGGGGCTATATACTTTCATTCTGAGTCAGACGAGTCTAAAAGATTAATAACTGTTTGGGGTTGAACATTCCACAAACCATCATTTTTCCAATATTCCTCTTCCTGTTTTAAGACGTGGTCTTCACATTTAGCCCAATAATCTTTGTCTATATTTAATAAAGCGAGAGTCTTTACATCGCATATTTTGAATGTTGTATTTTCATCTGCCACTTGTCCTTTTAATTTTGCCCAGATTAGTTCTATTGGATTTAAATGAGCATGGTAAGGTGGCAGCCTCAAACTTATATGACCGTGCTCTTGGATAATCTTATCTATTTGAAAAATCTTTGTCCTCTGTTTTTGCTTTACTAGAGATAGTAATTCAGGTTTTAAGTACATGTTATTAAATTGTATGTGCTCCTTTGTGAACCATATCTTAATAGCATCTTTTGTACTGGATGACGTCGGGACTTTATCTTCAAGTGCAACAATGTTGTGGTACGCTGCATTGTCCATTATTAGGCAAGATGGTCGATCTAGTGCTGGGAGAACAGAATTTTCAATCCAACGTCTAAATATGTGACCATTCATCTCAGAGTGATAATCCCGATTGTCTATGGATTTTGAAAGAAAAATGAGCTCTGCATGTGTATTAGTCCATGTTGTCGACTACCTGCATGAGCAATTATCAAGCGCTGTCCTTTGCTGCTAGGTATTAATCTCTTAATCTTTCCATCTGATGACTGCCATTCCCTTTGGTTAGTGTGGTGAAGATTGATCCATGTTTCATCCAAGTACACAATATCATAACCTTGCTTGCGCACCTCTTTTACTTCACGTAAGTACTTGCTTCTCATGACTACTATATATGGCTTCTCACAGATGATGTTTCGTCCATTGGAATACTTTCTGAATGTAAAGCCTGCAGCTCTCACATTCCTCCATAATGTAGACTTTGATATTTCAATACTGTTGTTCTTTTTCAGCGATACTTTTAATTTTCTTATTGTAACAGTTTCATTCATACCCAACATTTTGCGAATTTCACTTCTAATAAGTTCACTGTCGAAATTATCCAACATTTTTGCTCTTCCTTGTGATTTTGTATATTTGGAACATTGCCGGTCACGTGCTTGAATCCAGCGATTAAATGACCGTTTAGATAAATCCAAAATGTGTCTTGTCCTATTCTCTGGGTTTTCTAAAGAATGAAATAATCTTCCTCGTTTAGCCTCTTTGCAAAAATAGTCATACATTTTTATTGCGATGTTTTGTAAACTGCAGAATTTCATTTTAAGACTCATGATAAATGTTATTGTTCCACGTTACGCCGCTGAATTAACGGAAATGGAACACACAATGTCTCGTGTTTACTACAAGTGTCTAATTGTGTCAGACAACTCACGCGGAAAGCGTGCAAAATCGTAAATTTGAGCGTGTATGGATTTGTAATCGCTATTTTTAACTTAAATACTGTAAACACTAAGTTTTGACTACATCAATGGGTCGTTATAAATTTATATAAATTAAATAAGCAATAATAATAACCAAATGTTTGTTTTTAATGAAATTAATTCCCTGTTGGGTTCTAATCATTATAACTATGCATGCAAATTTTGAAAAAATTACAAAAAGCGGTTTAAAAGATATTGATTTTTAAAGTTGGGCACGACTTATGAAACAAGCTATAGATGTAGTAGTTAAAGTATATGTATATTTTGTGCATCTAGATGTAGTAGTTAAAGTATATGTATGTTTTGTGCATCTAGATGTAGTAGTTAAAGTATATGTATGTTTTGTGCTACTAGATGTAGCAATAAAAAATAATTGTATGCTTTGTTTATGTAAGTGTAGCACCAAAAATAGATGTATGGATTGTTTATCTAAGTGTAGCAGCAGCTAAATGAGCCATGTTTTTCAAAAAATTTGCTTAAAGTTATACAAGGAAGGATTCAGAATAAAATCAATACTGAATTAGTTGAGCATCAATTTTGATTTAGAAAAAATAACGGGACAAAAGAAGCCATATTCTGCATGAGAACATTAATCGAAAAGTACATAGAAGTAAACAAACCAAAATATGCCTGCTTCATAGACTACAACAAAGCTTTTGATAGAGTACACCACAAACAACTTATAGTATGCCTAAAAGAGATACACCTATATGATATGGACTTGCGACTAATATGTAATCTATACTAGGAGCAAACAGCAATAATAAAATATAACGAAGAGAAGTCTACACCCATTGATATAAAAAGAGGAGTAAGACAAAATGGCATCATATCACCAAGCTTGTTCAATCTATACACTTAGCAAATCTTTAAAAACATCATAGAGATGCCAGGCCTACAAATTAATGGAAAGATAATCAATAACCTAAGTGATGCTGACGATACTCTACTACTAGCAGAAAATCCTAAAGATCTACAACAATTACTTAATGAAATAAACATGATAAACAAAAAATATGGACAAGATAGGAATATCAAAAAGACTAAAACTATGATCATAAACAAAGAAAATACTCAAAACCCACAAGTGGATATCAAAATTGAAGGAATAGACCTGGAGACAGTGCAGAACTACAACTACCTTGGACATACTATAACCAGTGATGGAAAATGTACAACTGAAATAAACAAAAGAATAGGAATGGCAAAAAATAATTTGATTGGCATGAAGAATATACTAACATCAAAACAAATAAGACCAGGGCTAAAACTAAGAATAGCAAAATGTTACATCTTCTCAATATTCCTATATGGTGCAGAAACATGGACATTAGACAAGAAAACAGAATAGAGAATTGAAGCCTTTGAAACGTGGATATAAAGAACAATAGGTAGAATTGGATGGAAGGAAAAGAGAACAAACGATGAAGTCTTAAAACAACTAAAAATGAAAAGAAAACTACTAAGCACAATTCAAACAAGATAAATGCAATTTTTGGGTCATGTTAAAAGACACAACAGCCTACTAAAAGTAATCCTGGAGGGGAAAATACAGGGTAAAAGTAGCAGAGGCAGACCAAGACTAACATGGACGAGTAACATCAAAAGATGGACAAACCAGCATATGACAACCTGCACCATCAAAGCAAGAGACAGAGCAGAATAGCGGTCCATGGTAGCCAACCTTCGTTGCGGAGACGGCACTCGATGATGATGATGAGCAGCTAAAATGGATGTATGTTTTGTGTATCGAGATGTAGCAGTTAAAATAGATATATGTTTTGTTTATGTAAGTGTAGCAGCTAAAGTAGATGTGTTTATTATCTAAGAGTATTTAAAATCGAGGAGTTAAATATGATTATTGTGAAACACATATGTTGGAAACAAGAAATAGCTATTAGAATTGACCAAGAAAAGAAAAAACCGTGGAGAATGTCAACAAAATACGACGGAGAGCGATATGAGTGCGTATTTTCACCAGATCTGTTTTCTTGTAAAGTGAAAATATTTTAAGAACTAAGAACAAAGCTGGCATTAAAGTGGTCGGAGGGGGGCAACATAAAAAACCTCAGGTAAGTAGAGAACATAGTATTGATAGCAGACAACCAACAAGATCTACAAAATGTATTAGACGAAAGTGTGAGAAAAAGTGAACATAAAGGCCTGACTCTCAACATAAAAAAGATTAATAATATTAGAGAAAATTAACACACAAGAATGTTGAGTAAAACTAAATGGAACAATCTTGAAAACAAGTGAAAAAGATTCAAATACCTTGGAACAATAATAATATCAAATGGCTGATGCACTGCAACAATTAGAAGCAGGATAAGATAAGCAAAGACAGAATTCCATTGAATAAAAAACATCATACGTAACAAATCACAGTTACTTAATGTTAGAAAACATCATATGTAACAAATCACAGTTACTTAATGTTAGAAAACATCATATGTAACAAATCACAGTTACGTAATGTTAGAAAACGTCATGTGTAACAAATCACAGTTACGTAATGTTAGAAAACATCATATGTAACAAATCACAGATCACTTAATGCTTGAAAACGACATATGTAACAAATCACAGTTACTTAATGTTTGAAAACGTCATATGAAACAAATCACAATTACTTAATGTTTGAAAACGTCATATGTAACAAATCACAGTTACTTAATGTTTGAAAACGTCATATGTAACAAATCACAGTTACTTAATGTTAGAAAACATCATATGTAACAAATCACAGTTACTTAATGTTGAAAACATCCTATGTAACAAATCACAGTCATTTAATGTTAGAAAACGTCATATGTAACAAATCATAGTTACTTAATGTTAAAAAAACATCATATTTAACAAATTACAGTTACTTAATGTTTGAAAACATCCTATGTAAAAAATCACAGTTACTTAATGTTAGAAAACGTCATATGTTAAAAATCATAGTTACTTAATGTTAAAAAACATCATATTTAACAAATTACAGTTACTTAATGTTAGAAAACATCCTATGTAACAAATCAAAGGTACTTAATGTTAGAAAACATGTCCTAAATTGCTACATGGAAACTATTCTATATGGAAGTAAGTCATGTCGATAAGCAAGACAACACAGAGAACATTAGATGCAGCTGAGATGTGGTTGATCAGAGGAATGCTAAGAACGTTATAGATAGCAAAGATTAGTTATGTTGAATGGTTAAGAAGAGCTGGCAATACCAGAAATATCAAAATCGTTAGAAAAAGACAATCTACATTTATTGGATATGTGACGCGAATAAGAAGGATTGAGAATGATATAACAACGGGCAGAATGAAAGGAAAGAAGAGCGGCGAAGAACCAGGATTAAACATATTAAACGGCTTATCTAACAAATGATAGATCATTGACTGAATTTTAACATGCATGACAAATCGAGAGATGTAGAGAGAGATGATCGCCTGCGCTGACCGGCATTGCACTTGATGATGGTGATGAGCTAAAATTGATAGGGACCAGGCAAATGTTTGCAGAGCTGCGGTAAAGCTGGTAGCAAGGAGCAAGTGTTGGGGTGTAACGTACACTCCTACAAGGTATAGTGACAGCTTTACAAAAAACACAACTAAATTCTGATGTTTCGGCCAACATGCCGACTTCAGAAAACGAGAACAACACACACGGACAACGGAATAAAGACAAACTCAACTACATCTAGAATAAGCGTACAGGTAAATCAAAGAGAGATAAAAAGAGGAATAAGAAATAACATAATAAGACAAAAGGGAGATGTACAATATATTAAGGGAATTAAACAAATGATACTATATCAATTTAGTCATGGATTAGGAAAAATAAATGACAGAGGAGAAAAATTAATGCAACTTTGTGAAGAAAACAGGCTGATAATATGTAACACCTACTTTGAGCAAGAGAAAAGGAAATTATACACATGGAAAAGCCCTGGAGATGGGAAGAGGAATCACATAGATTACATAATGATAAAAGACAGATTCCGCAACAGCGTCAAGAAAGCCAAAACCTATCCAGGAGCAGACATTAACTCAGATCACAATCCTTTAATGATTAAAATAAAAATCAAACTAAAGAGAAACCAATAAAAGACTAATTCATCAAACAATACCACTATATTAACAGCTTTAAATCAAAAAGATATTAAAGATAATTATACAATACAAGTAAAGAACACATATCAGAAGCTGCTAGAAGAAGGGACTGAGCAGCATAGAAGAGAAAATCCTGATGAAAAAGTTAAACTAAATGGCAATTCATCAAGAAAAAATACAAATAACTTGCGACATTTTACACAAAACAGAAAAGAACCTAAACCAAAAATGCATAACTGGCACCATCATTGTATAAATGGAAGAAAGAAGACAAGCGAACACTGCCCTATGCAAGAAAATAGATAATGAAATACACAAAACGTGCAAGAAGGCAAAAGAAGACTGGCTCAGCCAAGGATGTCTAGAAATAGAAAATATGGAAAGCAAACAAAACTTAAGAGGAATGCACACAGAAATAAAGAGAATGACTAGTAAAAATTAGAAAGCCACAGAAAGTGGATATATTGCAAACAAAAAGGAAAATACTAACAGACAAAAAAGATATAATCGATAGATGGTACGAATATATAACATAATTATTTCATGACGAAAGGGACAAAAACCATTTATAAAATGTACGTCCAGCTATAAAATACTGAAATCTGAAGTAGAAAAAGCTAAAAATACAATGTAAAATTGAAAAGCGGCAGGACCTCGCAGCATACAGATAGAGATGATACATGCACTAGAAGATTTTGGACACTGAAGTGATAATAGACATATGCAACGACATATTGGTTTTTGGTTATTGGTTATGGAAGGCCTCGGTATCACCGCAAACGAATTAAAATCCATAATGGCTCAACCGCCCGTGCCAGTGGAATCATCCGAATTAATAACTCATCTCCCAAACAAAGAAAGGCAACTGTAGTCCCCATCGTAGCAGTCTCAGCACACGTCAAAAGACATAAGGCGAAACCGCGCAGAAAGTGAACACAGCCAACTGATCCCTGTCATACGAAATCATCATTCATCGTAAACAATTGGAATATCGAAACATGATCAAAACGGATGAGACACACAGCTCACGGTGTGCACAGAGCACTTAACTCAGTAGCTCCTGCAACAAGCCGGACTTGGAATATGTGGAAACTGCAAGAAGGAACACTTTTCAGACATAGCCTTCAATGGTTCCTGCCGCCTATCCGCCATATACCATGGAAGTTCACGTCCTCCCGAAAATGATGATCGTCATATTGAGAACAAAAAAATGTAATCAACAAAGTGTTCATCGCGATCCTCCACACTGTTCTATTAAGCGCGTTGCGTTCTGTAACGACATATACCACACTGGGTACATACCGAATGAACTCAAATCATCAACTTTCATTGCATTGTCTAAAACGAATAATGCAGTTGAATGCAGTGACTTTAGAACAATAAGCCTAATGAGCCATGTTACACAAATCTTGCTAAAAGTTATACAAGGAAGGATTCAGACTAAAATCAATACTGAATAATATGAGCAGCAATTTGGATTCAGGAAAAACAGTCGGACAAAAGAAGCCATATTCTGCATGAGGACATTAATCGTAAAGTACACAGAAGTAAACAAACCAATAAATGCCTGCTTCATAAACTACACCAAAGCTTTTGATAGAGTATACCACAAACAACTTATAGAATGCCTAAAAGAGATACATCTAGATGACATGGACATACGACTCATATGTAATCTATACTGGGAGCAAACAGCAATAATAAAATATAACAAAGAGAAGTCTACACCCATTGATATAAAAAGAGGAGTAAGACAAAATGTCATCCTATCACTAAGCTTGTTCAATCTATACACTGAGCAAATCTTTAAAAACATCATAAAGATGCCAGGCCTACAAATTAATGTAAAGATAATCAATAACCTAAGATATTATGATAATACTGTACTACTAGCAGAAAATCCTAAATATCTACAGCAATTACTTAATGAAATAAATATGACAAGCAAAAAGTATATATTAGATATGATTATCAAAAATACTAGAACTATGATTATAACAAAGATAATACTCAATACCTACAACCAAAAGTGAATGTCAAAGTGAAGGAATAGACTTGGAGACAGTTCAGAACTACAACTACCTCGGACATACTATAACCAGTGATGGAAAAAGAACAACTGAAATAAACAAAAGAATAGGAATGGCAAAAAGTAATCTTAATGCAATAAGACATATACAAAATCAAAACAAATAAGACCAGGGCTAAAACTAAGAATAGCAAAATGTTATATCTTGTCAATATTCTTATGTGGTGAAGAAACATGGACATTAGACAAGAAAACAGAACACAGAATTGAAGCATTTGAGATGTGGATTTATAGAAGAATAGGTAGAATTGGATGTAAGAAAAGCGAATAACCGATGAAGTCTTAAAACAACTAAAAATGAAAAGAGAACTACTAAATACGATTTAAACAAGACAAAAACAATTTTTGGGCCACGTTAAAAGACACAACAGCCTACTAATAAGGTTACCATGCGTCCCGGATTGTCCGGGACAGTCCCGGAATTTGACATTTTTTGAACCTTTGTCCCGGATTAGCTGCCGTACCGGTTTTGTCCCGATTTTGGCATATTTTTTAGCTTTTGTCCCGGATTTGATAAACAATAATTTGGGACACAAACGTTTACCAATTTTACCATTTTGGTATATGGCGTACATTTCTTCAATTAAAAAAAATATTATTCCTTTGCTGTGTAGACAATTTTGTTTAATATCAAAACAGTAGAATGCGCTCCTAGTTTTAAATCTCGTATATATTCGTTGTGTTACTAACTTTCACTTTCACTTTCGCAAAAAATGGCACCGAAGCGTAATTGTAGTTTTAATCAAGATTTACAAAAGGAATACCCTTTTATAAAAAAGTCTACATCGTCATCAGACTTCACTGTAAGATGTAATATATGTTCATCCGGGTTTACTATTAACCATAGTGAACGTGGTGATATTAAGAGCCACATAAATAGTGATAAACATAAGAGAGCCGTCGCTACTGCTGCATCAAGCTCGTCGTTGAAAAATTTGTTTCGAGCTGAACATGTTGGTGACAAAGAAGAACAGTTAGCTGCTACAGAAGGTGCCTTTGCATATCATACAGTGATGCACAATCACACGTTTAGATCTATGGACTGCACATCAAAATTGCTTCAGATAACTTTAGAACCAAAATTTGCTTGTGCACGTACGAAAACAGAAGCTATTATTCGGAATGTGTTCACACCCCATGCTCTAAATGAGTTGAGATGTGACCTAGAAAACGTAACATTTATCTCCATACGGACAGATGCCTCCAACCACAAAGAAATCAAGATTTTTCCTTTGCTTGTCAGATACTTTGATCGCAATAAGGGACTGAAAGTTAAAATATTAGAGTTGAAGTCATTGCCGGGTGAAACATCTGATACAGTAAGTAGTTTTCTTATTGACTGTCTAACTGAAAATGGTTTAGAACTGAAAGTAGTTGGATTATGTGCAGACAACACAAATTCTAATTTTGGGGGCGCTGAAAGAAAAGGACAGAACAATGTTTTCACAAAACTGAAAGAAAACCTTGGACATAGTTTGATAGGTGTTGGGTGTGCTTGCCATATTTTCCACAACACTGTTCGAGCAGCTGCAGACGTATTGCCTGTTGATGTTGAAATGACTATTGCAAAAATTTATCTGTACTTCAAATTATACACAGTTAGAGTTGAAAGTCTCAAGGAGTTTTGTCAGTTTGTCGACACAGACTTCCAGATGATTTTAGGTTATGCACAAACTAGGTGGCTTGCGCTCTTGCCTGCTGTTGAAAGGGTTCTTTACATGTTCCTGCCTCTAAAATCATATTTTCAATCTCAAGACAAATGCCCTTTTTTTATACAGGAATTCTTTGAAAACCCACTGTCTGAGGCATGGCTTATTTTGGTTCACAGTCAGGCATCCTCTTTCCACGAAGCAGTGCAGAAAGTAGAGGGACAGATGGTCACTGTATTTGAAGTCATTGACAACATCAATAGGTTGAAAGTTATCTTGGAGTCCAAGCTGGAAGACGGCTTCTTGCCATCAAGAGTTCAGATAATCCTTAAAAAGCTGGAAATGGAAGGATTTCCACGTGATGATGTGAAAAAGTTTAACGCCAGTGTTTCTTCATTTTATGAAACAGCTTTAAGTTATTTGAAGAAATGGGCTGCAAATAATTTTCAAAACCTAGAGTCTTACAGCTGGGTAATGATGAACAGAACACCAAATTGGGAAGATATTGAGAAGTCTTCATCATTAGTAAGTCAAACAGTGCCTTCAGTCGACTTTCCAGAAAATGAAATGTATGACGAATATGTCTACATGAAACAGTTCGTTACTTCACAAAAAATTAGTGAGTGGAGTCGTAATGAAACATTACCAGGGCAGCGTTGGGTTGAACTAGCTTCCCACTCCAGAAACAATCATGTGCCCGTTTCACATATTCTGAAGTTGGCAGAGTTCTTTTTGTGTCTACCTGGAACAAATGCTGCAACAGAACGAGTGTTTTCTCTGATGAACAGTTTGTGGACAAATGATAAAACACAACTAGGTGTTGAAACTTTAAAAGCCATGTTGATCACCAAAGTGAACTATGAGGGAACATGTGTCGAATTTTATAAGATGCTGCATACAAAGAAGGACATTTTACAGAAAATTCACTCATCTGAAAAGTACAGCATCTCTGTTTCACCTTCAATTTAAGTGAGTATCACTGTTTTTTTTTATTATCTCCTGATTATCCTTATAGCGTATTGTAGGTCTATATTATTAGGTGTTTTAAAATGTATGTATTATTCACTTGAAAATGACAGCAAGAAGAAATGTAATTTTATTGGTGGAAAATTGAAGTAAAATTATTCCGTTCCGGAATGGGATTTCAAAAATATGGTCACCTTACTACTAAAAGTAACATTTGAAGGGAAAATACAGGGTAAGAGTAGCAGAGACAAACCAAGACTAACATGGACGAGTAACATCAAAAGATGGACAAGTGAGCCTATTACAAACTGCACCATCAAAGCAAAAGATAGAGCGGAAAGGCGCTCCATGGTAGTCAACCTTCGATGTGGAGACGGCACTCAATGATGATGCTATTTGTTTGCTATCTAACATTAACTAAAACTGATCTGTTATATGATTGCTATCTAACATTAACTAAAATTGGTCTGTTATATGATTGCTATCTAACATTAACTAAAACTGATCTGTTATATGATTGTTATCTAACATTAACTAAAATTGGTCTGTTATATGATTGTTATCTAACATTAACTAAAATTGGTCTGTTATATGATTGTTATCTAACATTAACTAAAATTGGTCTGTTATATGATTGTTATCTAACATTAACTAAAATTGGTCTGTTATATGATTGTTATCTAACATTAACTAAAATTGGTCTGTTATATGATTGTTATCTAACATTAATTAAAATTGGTCTGTTATATGATTGTTATCTAACATTAATTAAAATTGGTCTGTTATATGATTGTTATCTAACATTAACTAAAATTGGTCTGTTATATGATTGTTATCTAACATTAACTAAAATTGGTCTGTTATATGATTGTTATCTAACATTAACTAAAACTGATCTGTTATATGATTGTTATTTAACATTAACTAAAACTGATCTGTTATATGATTGTTATCTAACATTAACTAAAATTGGTCTGTTATATGATTGTTATCTAACATTAACTAAAACTGATCTGTTATATGATTGCTATCTAACATTAACTGAAACTGATCTGTTATATGATTGCTATCTAACATTATCTGAAATGGATACATCCGTTCTTACTTCCGCCATTATGTTTTGTCCTAATGTTCCTAACCTAACAACATTTTTATTCCCTATGTAAAATCAGGATCAGCAATCCAAAGATATATGTACGTCTTGTACTGCTATGTCCCATATGGTTTTGACATATGTATATACGTAGCTACTTATTTCTTTCACTGGCTGAATTGGGATTGGTGGTTGAGTTGTCCTTCTTTAGTTACGTGGCTACTTATTTCTTTCACTGGCTGAATGGGGAATGGTGTTTGAGTTGTCCTTCATTAGTTACGTGGCTACTTATTTCTTTCACTTTCCTATGCCACTGCCGACGTTCCCGTAGTGCTTGTTATATTAATCGTCGTGGTCTGATGTTTGTGTCGACATTAGAGTAGACGTGGTTCGTGCCTCGCCAGCTAACATGAAAGTTTGGAGTTAAAATTTCCCCGACTTAAAAAAGGCATCCGGGGTCCACCAGCCACCTTAAATGGGTACCAGAGAAATTATTTGACAACGATATGCAGCGAGGAAGGGAAGTGGCTATCTCATTCCATGAAGATTAGACTTAGTACAGTAACATCATTAACACTGATTACGTAACGCCTATTGCTATGGGACCATCTTTATCTTTACGTTGTCTTCCTTGACCATCAGGCGTGGTAATTATTACACTTCACAATTTCTTTCTCTCTGTCATTCTCTTTCGATCTCTCTCTCTCTCTCTCTCTCTCTCTCTGTGTGTTATTCTCTTTTTCGTCCTTCGTTGTGCACTAACACAATCTAAGACTGATTTATTATCGTAAATATCTTCTAATCTAATATGTAGTTTTCTTTCATCGATTATTGTGACATGAGAGTAGTAGGTGTGGCTGTTTACCCTCACTAAAAGTGCACGGACATGCACCGAAAGACAATAGATTTGGCACCGAAACTGCACGAAACTTGCACCGAAAAAAAAAAAAAAAAACATTTTCGAATTCGCGATTTTTTCGAACTTCATTATTTTTTTGGGGGGAAAAATTTTTTTTTTTTTTGGGGTTCGTCAGTTTGTCGAAACGGTCCACTGCGTCTGAGAGATTAACTCAGGTAAATTCAAAAGAGACTCGGTGCTAATCGGCTTCTCGCGGTGTGGCGTGATATGCTCTCGCTGTGTGTTAGAGGAAAATATTTGTGAAAGAGTATTTTAAAAGAGTATATTTGTGAAAGTAAAAATTCAGAATTATTTAAAAAATATGTATTTGTGAAAGTAAAAAACTCAGAATTATTAAAAATAAAAAATAAAAAAAATAAATAAAAACAATAAAAAGTCTCCCTTCAGGATTCGAACACGGGTCTACTACGTGACAGGAGGCGACATGTAAAAAAAATGCTGACAAGCAATGACGTTGAAGGTTAGTTTGTCGAACGGTGTACTGTGTCTGAGAGATTAACTCAGGTAAATTCAAAAGATCGCGGCGTCAAACAGTCCGGCTCAGGATATTTCCGGTAAATTCAAAAGAGACTCGGCTTATTATCTCGGTGGTCGTGATATGCTCTCGCTGTGTGTTAGAGGAAAATATTTGTGAAAGAGTATTTTAAAAGAGTATATTTGTGAAAGTAAAAATTCAGAATTATTTAAAAAATATGTATTTGTGAAAGTAAAAAACTCAGAATTATTAAAAATAAAAAATAAAAAAATAAATAAAAACAATAAAAAGTCTCCCTTCAGGATTCGAACACGGGTCTACTACGTGACAGGAGGCGACATGTAAAAAAAATGCTGACAAGCAATGACGTTGAAGGTTAGTTTGTCGAACGGTGTACTGTGTCTGAGAGATTAACTCAGGTAAGTTCAAAAGATCGCGATGGTCGACAGTTGGGTCGATGTAAAATTAGAAGCGCTAGGAAACATACCAGCAGCAGAGGCGAACAGAAGAGCAAGAGACCGCAAATTATATCTCTCCTCGACGCTGTCTTTGTTAAGTCCAGTCCATGGTTCGTTAGTTGATGGTTCGTTAAGTCCATGGTTCGTGGGGTTGTGGTTCGTGGTTCGTTAAGTCCAGGGTTCATGGGGTTGTGGTTCGGGGTTCGTGGTTCGTTGTGATTTGGTCTAACATTTTGGACCTAGAATATAACTTCCTATTCGTTGTGTCTAACTATTACGACTATGTGAGTAGATTTTTGGGATTTTTAGGTCTACTTTTTGAGTATGACCCTAAATTTTTGTGTTCTGGGGTAAAATGTTTGCGATTTGGCGGGACTTTGGATGTAACTATCTGATCGATGTGTCTAACTAGTATCAGTATGGAAGTAGATTTTTAGGAATACAACTAGACTGACAATTGAGCCTGAAGAAACACGTAGAGAATCTCACTAAGAAGGCAATACAAAGACTCCAACTAATGAAAATGTTAGAGAACGAGCAAGGGAATGTTAGAGAACGCTCGAGGCAATGTTAGAGAACGCTGGAGGCAATGTTAAAGAACGATCGAGGCAATGTTAGAGAACGTTGGAGGCAATGTTAAAGAACGATCGTGGCAATGTTAGAGAACGCTCGAGGCAATGTTAGAGAACGCTGGAGGCAATGTTAAAGAACGATCGAGGCAATGTTAGAGAACGCTGTAGGCAATGTTAAAGAACGATCGTGGCAATGCTAGAGAACGCTGGAGGCAAATTTTAGAGAACGATCGAGGCAATGTTAGAGAACGCTCGAGGTAATGTTAAAGAACGATCGTGGCAATGTTAGAGAACGATCGAGGCAATGTTAAAGAACGATCGTGGCAATGTTAGAGAACGCTCGAGGCAATGTTAGAGAACGATAGAGGCAATGTTAAATAACGATCGAGGCAATGTTAGAGAACGCTGGAGGCAATGTTAAAGAACGATCGTGGCAATGTTAGAGAACGCTGGAGGCAATTTTAGAGAACGATCGAGGCAATGTTAGAGAACGCTCGAGGTAATGTTAAAGAACGATCGTGGCAATGTTAGAGAACGATCGAGGCGTGATTTGGTCTAACTTTTTGGAGTTTGGAAGTAATTATCTGTTTGATGTGTCTAACTTTTATGAGTACGGGAGTAGATTTGTATGGTTTTAAGGTCGACTTTTTTTAATATGACCCTAAATTTGTGTGTTATGGTGGTAAAATCTTAGTGATTTGGTCCAATATTTTGGACCTTGAATATAACTTCCTGCTCGTTGTGTCTAACTAGTATGACTATGGGAGTAGCTTTTGGGATTTTTAGGTCGACTTTTTGAGTATGAGCCTATTTTGTTTTGGTTTACCATGAATGTGAGAGAGACAGAGAGAGAGAGAATTTCGCTGGTTGATACTTTGTGTGGCTTGATGATATGACCTGAAGGGCTGATGATATGACCTGAAGGGCTGATGATGGTCTTGAGGGTGGCACATGATGATGATAGGACATGAATGGATGATCGTGTTGAGGGTGGCACATGATGATGATAGGACATGAAGGGATGATGGTGTTGAGGGTGGCACATGATGATGATAGGACATGAAGGGATGATGGTGTTGAGGGTGGCACATGATGATAGGCCATGAAGGGGTGATGGTGTTGAGGGTGGCACATGATGATGATAGGCCATGAAGGGGTGATGGTGTTGAGGGTGGCACATGATGATGATAGGCCATGAAGGGGTGATGGTGTTGAGGGTGGCACATGATGATAGGACATGAAGGGATGATGGTGTTGAGGGTGGCACATGATGATGATAGACCATGAAGGGGTGATGGTGTTGAGGGTGGCACATGATGATGATAGGCCATGAAGGGGTGATGGTGTTAAGGGTGGCACATGGTGATAGGACATGAAGGGGTGATGGTGTTGAGGGTGGCACATGATGATGTGTCACTAATAATCGGTTTGATACTTTGTGTGGCTTGATGATGATAGGACATGAAGGGATGATGGTGTTGAGGGTGGCACATGATGATGATAGGCCATGAAAGGGTTGATACTTTGTGTGGCACATGATGATAGGCCATGAAGGGGTTGATACTTTGTGTGGCTTGATGATGATAGGACATGAAGGGGTTGATATTGTTGTTGAGGGTGGCACATGATGATGATAGGACATGAAGGCAGAGGGGGTAGTTCCATTGTCTAAAGATGGCGTTAAGGCAGTCTCGAAAACGCTTATGCTAACCTCAACTACACGCCGCCTGTTGTTAACCAAGGGGACCTCACTCTTGTTAATCAGACGACAGCTCCGGCAGCCAGTATGGATGCCCAGGATGTTTCAGCAAAGTCACCGATTACCTATTCCAGCTTTGATCAAGGTTTTGTCAAAATGGAGGGCGGTTGTGTAGGAAACCCAGACGGTTAAAATTATCAGCAACCGGACAGTAATATATATATATGATGTATTAATAAAGTTGAGAAATATAGAATTTTGTTTTGCTTTACCATGAATGAGAGAGAGCGAGCGTCACTATTTAATATTAGCACACCTTACTACACGACACATGATGATGTTGGTAGCGATAACACACACGACCAATAATCTTTCCCCAAGAACCGCTATCCTGGCACATGATGTTAGCAATACTACAATAACACACCTGTGCCGACGAACTCGTTCCCGCCCGCGAGCTAGTCGTATTTTCCTTTTCGTAACAATACCCCTTCAACGTCATTGCTTGTCAGCATTTTTTTTTTACATGTCGCCTCCTGTCACGTAGTAGACCCGTGTTCGAATCCTGAAGGGAGACTTTTTATTGTTTTTATTTATTTTTTTATTTTTTATTTTTAATAATTCTGAGTTTTTTTTCACTTTCACAAATACATATTTTTTAAATAATTCTGAATATTTACTTTCACAAATATAGTCTTTTAAAATACTCTTTCACAAATATTTTCATCTAACACACCGCGAGAGCATATCACGACCACCGAGATAATAAGCCGAGTCTCTTTTGAATTTACCGGAAATATCCTGAGCCGGACTGTTTGACGCCGCGATCTTTTGGATTTACCTGAGTTAATCTCTCAGCCACAGTACACCGTTCGACAAACTAACCTTCAACGTCATTGCTTGTCAGCATTTTTTTTACATGTCGCCTCCTGTCACGTAGTAGACCCGTGTTCGAATCCTGAAGGGAGACTTTTTATTGTTTTTATTTATTTTTTTATTTTTTATTTTTAATAATTTTGAGTTTTTTACTTTCACAAATACATATTTTTTAAATAATTCTGAATTTTTACTTTCACAAATATAGTCCTTTAAAATACTCTTTCACAAATATTTTCCTCTAACACACAGCGAGAGCATATCACGCCACACCGCGAGAAGCCGATTAGCACCGAGTCTCTTTTGAATTTACCTGAGTTAATCTCTCAGAAGCAGTGGACCGTTTCGACAAACTGACGAACCCCCCAAAAAAAATAAATTTTCCCCCCCCCAAAAAAAAATAATGAAGTTCGAAAAAATCGCGAATTCGAAAAATTTTTTTTTTTTTTTTTTCGGTGCAAGTTTCGTGCAGTTTCGGTGCCAAATCTATTGTCTTTCGGTGCATGTCCGTGCACTTTTAGATGGGTAAACAGCCACACCTACTACTCATGAGAAATGATCCTTCCACGCCTGTTAATATGTAACAGTGCAAATCATGACCAACCTGCAAGTCAGAAAAGACGAAAGGGCTAGTGTATATGTTAGTCTTGAACTTTAATTAGAAAATACTATCTTGCATGTTAGTCACTAACTTGGAACACAATGGAATCAAGTCAAGTCAATCACTAGACTAGCCGATGAGTTGTTCTGAAGTCAGCAATTAGAGACTGTGATACGTCTATGTATCTAGTGAGTGGCATGAATGGTCGGTTGGTAACCAACGTTTCGACTGTGACACGTCTAAAGTGAGTGGCATGAACGGTTGGTTGGTAACCAAAGTTTCGACTGTGACACGTCTAAAGTGAGTGGCATGAATGGTTGGTTGGTAACCAAAGTTTCGACTGTGACACGTCTAAAGTGAGTGGCATGAATGGTTGGTTGGTAACCAAAGTTTCGACTGTGACACGTCTAAAGTGAGTGGCATGAATGGTCGGTTGGTAACCAACGTTTCGACTGTGACACGTCTAAAGTGAGTGGCATGAACGGTTGGTTGGTAACCAAAGTTTCGACTGTGACACGTCTAAAGTGAGTGGCATGAATGGTTGGTTGGCAACCAAATTTTCCAATGTGACCCGTCTAAAGAGAGTGGCATGAATGGTTGATTGGTAACCAACGTTTCGACTGTGACACGTCTAAAAATAGAGGAATGAATGGTTGGTTGGTAACCAAAGTTTCGACTCTATCCTGTTTAAAGAGAATACGAGTATTCAAGTGACAAGAGGGCAGTGCCATGTCTGAGCTTATGATACGTATATGGCCAGTCACAAGAGTAAGGATTTCAAAACTATTTATAGAAACCATTGATTCATTAGCTCGTCAAATAAAATGTTTTATTACTTTAATTATATATATATATATATACAGGTATTTATGTCAGTATTACTCTGTCAATACACGGTGACGTGAATTTTAATTATTCATCAATGTTAACCTGCTCTGTTTCTTTACGTTTTTTTACAGATTTGCTTGAATGGACTGTGTGTGTCGGACCCTAGTGCTACAATGGCGCCAACAACACGACGATCAACTGTCAGACGTACAACTCGACGACCCACTGTCAGGCGTACAACTCGACGACCCACTGTCAGGCGTACAACTCGACGACCCACTGTCAGGCGTACAACTCGACGACCCACTGTCAGGCGTACAACTCGACGACCCACTGTCAGGCGTACAACTCGACGACCCACTGTCAGGCGTACAACTCGACGACCCACTGTCAGGCGTACAACTCGGCGACCCACTGTCAGGCGTACAACTCCACAATAAATACCAAGTGTACACGTCGACGAGGCAATAGGAAACCATAAACAGGTATTTACCGCAACTGCTGTAAAGTAAACAATTGTTATTAAAAAAGTAAACAAACTAAAACTAACGAACTGAAATAAAATTCAAGTGCGCAAACGTTACAATCCTTTTCTCCTTTAATTCCTTGTAAATGTTCTAAAAATAGATGTTTCAGGACAAAGATTTTAGCTAAACCGTTGGAAGGAATCAGGGATTAATAACGATCGACAGATCATCATCATCATCATCATCATCATCGAGTGCCTTTTCCGCAACGAAGGTTGGCTACCTTGGATCGCCATTCTACTCTGTTTCTTGCTTTGATGGTGCAGGCTCTCATAGATTGACTTGTCCATCTTTTGATGTTACTCGTCCATGTTAGTCTTGGTCTGCCTCTGCCTCTTTTACCTTGTATTTTTCCTTCCAATATTACTTTTAGTAGGCTATTGTGTCTTTTAACATGCCCCAAAAATTTCATTTGTCTTGTCTTAATTTTATTTAGTAGTTCTCTTTTTATTTTCAGTTGTTTTAAAACTTCATCGTTTGTTATCTTTTGTTTCCATCCAATTCTACCTATTCTCCTATAAATCCACATTTCAAAGGCTTCAATTTTCTGTTATGTTTTCTTGTCTAATGTCCATGTTTCTGCATCATACAGGAATATTGAGAAGACGTAACATTTTGCCATTCTTAGTTTCAGCCCTGCTGATATTTGTTTTATTGTTAGTATATTTTTCATGGCATTAAAATTACTTTTTACCATACCTATTCTTTTGTTTATTTCAATTTTGCATTTTCCATCATTGGCTATAGTATGTCCCAGGTAGTTGTAGCTCTGGACTGTCTACAGATGTATTCCCTCAACTTTGATATTTAATTGTAGGTCTGATAATTTTCTTTGTTTATGATCATAGTTTTTTTAGTATTTTTGATACTCATTTCTAGTCCATATTTTTTGCTTGTTATGTTTATCACATTAAGCAATTGTTGTAGGTCTTTGGGATTTTCTGCTAGTAGAACAGTATCATCAGCATATCTTAGGTTATTGATTATTTTTTCATTAATGTTTAGGCCTGGTATCTCTGAGATGTTTTTAAAGATTTGCTCAGTGTATAGATTGAACAAGCTTGGTGATAGGATGCATCCTTGTCTTACTCCTCTTTTTATCTCCATGGGTGTAGAGTTCTCCTTGTTATATCTTATTATTGCTGTTTGTTCCCAGTACAAATTACATATTAGTCGTATGTCTGTGTCGTCTAGATTTATATCCTTTAGGCAATCTATGAGTTGGTTATGGTGTATTCTATCGAACGCTTGGGTGTAATCTATAATATCGACAAATAGATGACGCAATGCGTCCGTTTTGGACGTTGCTAACATTCGTTACGTCATTGCTTTCGTTGGCATTTTCCAGAACACGTGACCGGGCCAAGTTAATAATCTTCATCAGATACTGAGCCTCCTGGCGTAGGTGATCATGTCACTCCACAACTTTCGATCACGACTGTTATTTGTCATTCTGTTGTTGACCTTCTGCCAAAAGTATCCCCGTCACGCCAAGTGGCGTATAGGGAATATGGTGTTA
The DNA here is from genome assembly GCA_032433765.1 of Megaustenia siamemsis. NCBI lineage: Eukaryota > Metazoa > Mollusca > Gastropoda > Stylommatophora > Ariophantidae > Megaustenia > Megaustenia siamemsis. Next base: position 75,871,680 of record JAVIAB010000024.1, on the reverse strand, counting down.
GTGACCATAAATTTTACAGACCTTCGGCACATGATTTTTGGGGTTATGTATTACGCTCGTGCCGCTTTACTTTCCCAGAAAAATATCCGGTACCCATTAAAGGCTGGGAGAACCGGAAGCCGTCGGTTGGGATCGTACCCTGCCCCTTGTCCTTTGTAGTCCAGTTCACTAACCACTGAGCTATCGTGGCTCCCAATTTCCTTAATCTGTCTGGTATCTTTTCTCTTTGCTACCCTCTATATCTTCGTCCTTCGAATTTTCCAATTGTTACAATATATTTCAGCTGTTCCCTTCTCATTACATGTCCAAATAATGATGATTTTTTCTTCCTAATATTGGAAATTAGCTATCTATTTGCTTTGACCTCTTTCAGATCGTTTCTATTACTTTTCTTAGCTGTCCATAGTATTCTCAACATTCTTCTGTAAAACCACATTTCTATAGCCTCCGGAGATTTTCTTATCTGCTGTCCTATTGTCCATGATTAACACCCATATGTTAAGACTGGCTCTACATAACATTTAAGAACTCTTTTTCTTGTTTCTATTGTCAATGGGATGGGATGTATTTTATCGCCCTTGTTATTTGGAATTGTTATGGACTTCATAATGAAGAAATGCTGCACTGGTAATAAAGGCATCGAATGGATACAAGGAGACCATTTGGAGGACCTCGACTTTGCTGATGACATAGTTCTCATCAGCAGTCAGATAAAAACAATGCAGGAAAACACAAATGAACTATCATCAATAGCCAGCAAAATTGGGCTTGAAATCAATCATGAAAAGACTAAAGTCATGAAAAGTTTAATTCCAACAGATGACAAAATATACATGGAAAACAAACCAGCAGAAGAGATCGATCACTTTATCTATCTTGGAAGTCACATTGATCGAGAAGGGGATACAAGTAAAGAAATTATAATCAGAATAGCTAAAGCAGCAATGTCTTTCAGAAGCCTTGAACAGTTGTGGAAATTGAAACTCACCAGCGCGAACACAAAACTTAGACTATTCAAATCAAATGTACTATCAACCCTTACGTATGCGTGTGAAAGTTGGAAAATAACAAGAGATATAGAAACAAAGTTGAACGCATTCGAAAATAAATGTGTGAGGAAAATACTTGGTATAGAGTGGAACGAATTAAAAATAAGCGAGGAAATTAGAGAAATCGCCAATCAACCACTAATATCTTCAGTAATAAAGAAAAGACGATAGTCATATGTTGCACATGTGATGGTAAGAGATAATAACCGAAAAGCAAAGCAAGCCCTCATATGGGAAACAACAGGTAAGAGAAAAAGAGGAAGACCCAGGGAGACACTGAGAAGAACATTGATGAGAGAGGCAAGAGCAGCAGAATTCGACTCCCTCAATGAGATAGAGCAGCTTGCACAGAACAGAGACAAATGGCGAGATTTGATAAAATATCTTTAAAAGAAAACTGCTAGGACAAAAATTCAGATAGGAGAAGGAGTATCTTGGTCTACGCCCTATGGGCCGGATACGGCTCGAAAGGTCAATATGGTTGTCAAAAATGGATTGCACAGTACCTCCCTCATTTTTTGGAAAGCTGCTTTTGCCTGAGCCATTCTACAATTCACCTTTGTTGCCAAGTTATCAATACTTTCACGTAAACTTTACAATTTATAGAGCGACATTGACACGTAAACTTTACAATTTATAGAGCGACATTGACACGTAAACTTTACAATGTATAGAGCGAAATTGACACGTAAACTTTACAATTTATATTGGGACATTGAGGTAAACTTTACAATTTAAAGTGCGACATTGACGTAAACTTTACAATATAGTACGACATTGACGTAAACTTTACAATATAGTACGACATTGACGTAAACTTTACAATTTATAGTGCGACATTGACGTAAACTTTACAATTTATAGTGCGACGTTAAAATAAACTTTACAATATAGTGCGACATTGATGTAAACTTTACAATATAGTGCGACATTGAGGTAAACTTTACAATATTGTGCGACATTGACACGTAAACTTTACAGTTTATAGTGCGACATTGACGTAAACTTTACAATTTATAGTGCGACATTGACGTAAACTTTACAGTTTATAGTGCGACATTGACGTAAACTTTACAATTTATATTGGGACATTTAGGTAAACTTTACAATTTATAGTGCGATATTGACGTAAACTTTACAATTTATAGTGCGACATTCACGTGGACATATTTATATATTGCCTTTCTTGTTTTGTGTGTACCCGCAACAGGTTAGAGATATCAGAGTGTTGATAACCGCAGATGTCCTGTCAAACGTCAGCCATGATCTTCGATCATCACAACCAGCCCTTGTGTTCCAACAAGTCTCAAGGACGTTTGTTGTCTTGTTGCAAAGAGATCGGCTCAAACCCACATGGATAGTTGAGTTGATAACCCATGACAAGTCATCAACGTGATTCAACGGTTGATTATTAACACCAGTCTGATTTATGTGTTGATTACTTTGTCAATCTTTGTCCGGCTGAAGAGTTGGTTGTATAATGATTGAAGAGTTGATTGTATCATGATTGAAGAGTTGGTTGTATCATGATTGAAGAGTTGGTTGTATAATGATTGAAGAGTTGGTTGTATCATGATTGAAGAGTTGGTTGTATCATGATTGAAGAGTTGGTTGTATTATGATTGAAGAGTTGGTTGTATTATGACTGACGAGTTGGTTGTATTATGATTGACGAAACACGTCAACTGACGTTTGATAGAAGAATATGTTATGTTTTTTTTCAGAACATAACGTCACTAGAGCTTCATTTTATTAATTGCACGTTTTTCTAAGATCAGATTATTGTGAACCTTATTCAAATGCTGTGTGTGTGTAACATCTCCTGGTATATTTTTTTCGGTCAAACTTCGCTCTATTTGTTCCCATTTAAGAAAATCTTGTTAACTCGACTTGTAGGGTAAAGATCAAGTTAATGTTTTTATTTCTTCATTATTCAGTGTGAGGGCAAGAACTGCAACAAGTAGAGTAGCTTCTCAATTAATTAATGTAAGGGCAAGGATTACAACAAGTAGATTAGCTTCTCAATTATTATGTGTAATGGAAAGGATTGTAACAAGTAGAGAGGCTTGTTTAATCACGGGCAAATTGTATATCCGGTTTGTAGCTACGTGTTTGAATACAATAAGCCAATTGCATTGTTAGAAATTAGTCAGACTTCACCGATAGTTCGAAGGGAACAGATGTTGTTAGAATTTAGGTAGACGATCTGGCGAGGCAAGATGACGCCTATGAGCTGGAAATCTGGTATAGTAGGGATTAGATAGTTTCCACTACAGAAGATCAGCCAATGGTTTGGAGAGATGTGCAGTTAAGTTAAGTTCAGGAATATTAGATATATGGGTGCACCTTGGACAGTGTTAATGAACTCAGAGTTCTGATAGACTTTGGTAGACATGAACAACTGAGTAGCAGTTGGATAGCCTGGGAATTTATAGAGGAAGAAGTGAGTATGTCTGAATACTGGCAGATCTTTGTCTTGCTATGACCAGATATTTGTCTTGCTATGACGTAGATCGTTGTCTTGCTATGATGTAGATCTTTGTCTTGCTATGACCAGATCATTGTCTAAATATGAAGCAGATCTTTGTCTTGCTATGACGCAGATCTTTGTCTTGCTATGACGCAGATCTTTGTCTTGCTATGACGTAGATAATTTGTATTGCTATGACGCAGATCTTTGTCTTGCTATGACCAGATCATTGTCTAAATATGACGCATATCTTTGTCTTGCTATGACGTAGATCTTTGTCTTCCTATGACGTAGATCTTTGTCTTCATATGACTTAGATCTTTGTCTTCCTATGACCAGATCTTTGTTTTGCTATGACGTAGATCTTTGTCTTGCTATGACGCAGATCTTTGTCTTGCTATGGCCAGATCTTTGTCTAAATATGACGCAGATCTTTGTCTTGCTAGGACGTAGATCTTTGTCTTGCTGTGACGCAGATCTTTGTCTTGCTGTGACGCAGATCTTTGTCTTCCTATGACGCAAATCTTTGTCTTTCTACAACTATTGTGATCTGTTAATTTAAACTTATGGGAGTGCTGGACAGCTGGAGCCAGTCTCCTGACATTGCTGCCATCGAGTGGTTAAGCGTGTTGCTGTCTCATTGTAATTGTCAAATGTGGACAAGTGTCTTGAGAGATTCAGCAAAGACGCCAAAAACAAGCAGTGTCTCCATCATCTCACACAGGATGGAACGAACTATTGAGAAATTCTGCTAAGACGTCACAGGCAAGCAATGACTCCATCATCTCACATATGATAGAACGAGCTATTGAGAGATTCAGCTAAGGCGTCACAAACATGCAGTGTCTCCATCATCTCACACATGATAGAACGAGCTATTGAGAGATTCAGCCAAGACGCCACAAACAAGCAGTGTCTCCATCATCTCACACAGCTATTGAGAGATTCAGCTAAGGCGTCACAAACATGCAGTGACTCCATAATCTCACACATGATAGAACGAACTATTGAGAGATTCAGCAAAGGCGTCACAAACAAGCAGTGACTCCATCATATCACACAGGATAGAACGAACTATTGAGAGATTCAGCCAAGACGTCACAAACAAGCAGTGACTCCATCATCTCACACATGATAGAACGAACTATTGAGAGATTCAGCCAAGACGTCACAAACAAGCAGTGACTCCATCATCTCACACATGATAGAACGAACAATTCAACAAATGCTTTGGCAAGTTATCATCATCATGTGCCATACCGGCCGATGTAGGCGATCATGTCCTTCCACAATCTTCTATCTCAAGTTCATCGTATAAGTTCTGTTGTTGACTGTTTTCCATGCCATGACACCAAGCTAACCAGTATTTTCTCTCTTTGTCGTCCGCTATCTCTCTTTCCTTTTATTTTGCCAGTTGTAACTAAGTATTCCAACTTTACTCTTCTCATGATGTGCCCAAAAATGTTGATTGTTTCTTTCTGATGTTTTTTAGGAGTCCCCTTTTTGCGTTAAAATTTTAGAAAGCATTAACGTAGACAGCAAAGATCTAAGAATAATAAAGAACATGTACTGGCAACAAACAGCGGTCATAAGAACTGGAAACCAATAGGGAATGTTTCAACAAATAAAACTGGCTGCTAGACAAGGTTTTGTGCTGTCATCAGATTTGTTTAATATGTATATTGAGATTATTTTAAGATTCATAAAGGGCATGCCTGGAATAACAATTGGAGGTCATAATATAAATAATCTAAGGTATGCTAATGATACAGTCTTAATCGCTAAGAGTGAAAATGAGTTACAAGAAATGTTGGATATTATAGTGAAAGAAAGCAAAAACAAAGGACTCAGCCTTAATAGCAAAGTGACAGAAGTAATGCTAACAACAAAGAAAAAGACATCACCTCAGTGCAAAATAAAGATGAAGTGGAACAATATTAAAACAGGTAAATGAATTTAAATATTTGGGAACTTTGTTAACCTCAGACGGAAGATGTACAACAGAGGTGAGATGCAGAATGGCTCAGGCATCGTAAACAATCGGGATATCGAAACATGATCAAAACGGATGAGACACACAGCTCACGGTGTACACAGAGCACTTAACTCAGTAGCTCCTGCAACAAGCCGGACTTGGAATATGAGGAAACTGCAACAAGGAACACTTTTCAGACATAGCCTTCAATGGTTCCTGCCGCCTATCCACCATATACCGGAAGTTCACGTCCTCCCGAAAATGATGATCGTCATATTGAGAACAAAAAAATGTATAGCGCTTGATGGTGTTAGGACATTGTTCTTGACACCAACCGAACATATAAACACACAGGTAGTCGTCGAATTATCCGCGTCACACATCAAACAACAGACCCTGCGGTTAGCGCACAACGAACGAAGCACGGTGCAAATTCCCAATGAGGAAAATCTTCGTTCGACTTGACACAGCAATCCATTAATGCGTTTCAGCATGTAAATAACTTGCGTCAAACAAATGTAACGTTCGCCATTGAAATAGCACTCAATGTGACGTAAACCACATGTTAACACTAGGCGGTGAAGGTCGCTTTTACAATACTTGACTTGTCAAAAAGAAACATTGCTGTATGTAGTCAGCAGCGCAGATTTGTCCACTTCGATGGCGCATATTTGCTAGGTATAACATCATTTTCATTCCAACACAGAAAATTACAATCAGAGAGCCGACATTAATCAAACCCCAGATGCATTGTCTGCAGTGATCGAGAGAACGTGAAACGTTCCACCATTTTGAAACGGAAGTCCATAACAAAGTATGTGACAAGCCAACATAACAAAGTTTGTGACAAGCCAGCATAACAAAGTCTGTGACAAGCCAACATAACAAAGTATGTGACCAGCCAACACAACAACACTATTAAACTCACGATGTTTAATAAGTCGTCTTCTACTAGCTGACAATCATTGAAGACACAATTCACTCATGCTGGATTTAAACACTTCCACCACAAGTGAAAGCCACTTTTGTCATGTCCGGGTTTACTACGCTGCGACAGCTTTAAAATGTTATGACCGGAAGTGGTGTTAAGTTTAGCATGTATTACCACATAAACAATATGTAATCAGACGCAGTAATAATGATTCATACATACTGTAGCTAGAAGTATGAGAGCGAAGTGATCTCATGAATATTCTCAGAAAGAACAATCATGTTTATGTGGACATTTTGTGAGAAGAAAGAACACGGTTCATCAACGCAGAGAAAACAGGCAAGGATGTGAGGATGATGATGAAACCTGACAGGATGGTCTCCATAACGCCATGTTTCGTTTTCGGTAGACCTATATTTATAGATCAGAGCCAACTAGTCCTCACTTCAAAGCCAACAATAATTCTGGTAAGACTTAGAAGAGCTACGACTTCTCTTCTGACCAATACGGGCGTACGCGAATACGTCTGTGTGCTCATGGCGGTGTGGCTGGTAAAGTGTGGGGGGCACAGAAGCATGGTTGACAATGGAAAAAAATGATATGACTTTCAGATGTAACAATGGACAATACATACACACAAATAAGTCAGTGAATAAACTAAAACTACATATGGACTACATTATGAAATATCTAGGGGGGGGGGTATTTTAAATGAATGACAAGAAACTTCTCTGCAGTGCTTGCTGTGATCCGGTTGGAAGGCGAACTGGGCCCACTGGTCAGTGGGGCTGGGTAAAGGAGGCTGGAGACAAAGAACAACAGGTGAGATGTCACAAGGGTCCTAAAAATAGTTATATTTTGTTCGAAGGCCCCGGTATCACTGCGAACGAATTAAAATCCATAGTTGCTCAACCGCCCGTGCCAGTGGAATGATCAGAATTAACATTTCATCGAATACCCAAACAAAAAATGAAGCTACAGTCCCCATCGTAGCAAACACAGCACACGTTAAAAGACACAATGTATAGTAACACCGCTAGTCAACGCAACTGACCTGTCCTTCGTCATAAATATCCTCATTCATCGTAAGCAATCTGAATATAGAAACAACATCCGATGAAACACACAGCTCACGGTGTGCACAGAGCACTAATCTCAGTAGTTCCTGCTATAAGCCGAACATGAAAAATGAGGAAACTGCAACAAGGAAGTTGTTCAGAGAGTGCTTCAATTGTTCACTGCCGCCTATCCGCCAAATTAACCGGAAGTCCTAAATATTTATGAAGAGATGGGTAGCCTTGTCGAGTCTTCTCACTAGGCAGTGAGTGAACTGGACAAGAAAGCCGCTGTCGAAGATAGGCGTTCGCTGGTGCAGCACTGAAAACAATGTCTTATCACCGATAATTTATTTCGATTGAAAAGAAAACAACTATCCAGTTTTAACAACGAGAATTTCACCGTCCACCAGCATGTCAGAAGATAAACAACGACACCAGGCATGAACAGAACATTAAATCCAAGCCACATTTTGATCAAAATATGACCTAAACATGATAGTCTCAGTCAGACACAGTTGAATATTAGCCTCCGTCAGTCATAGTTGACTTTTAGCCTCCCCGTCAGTCATAATTGATAATGAATTTTACAGCTCCCCTACTAAATTTGATTTAAAAAATTTATTTCGCCTTGTATTCTCTTATTCTATGGATCTGTGTGTTTCTTACTTGAGTTGAAGCTTAGAATGTTATCCAGAGAATGCGGTCCGCAGCTATTTCTTCCAGACTACATTATTTATTTTAAAAGTCTATATGTCACGTTTACACATGTCAATAAATTGGAGTTTTGAGCGTCCCCTAGCCATAAAGTACATCTTTTGGTATGCGACCATCTTTCATATGGTGTAAGCGGCCACGCCTACGTAACCTACCTAGTTTGAGCAGCGTGTAGATGTTCGGGAGGATTGTGTGTGTGAAGACCTCCACGTTTGTTACTTTGGCCGTCCAGATGATATCAAGGTGAGATCAGAATCGAGAACAGAACGGTAGCGGTTAAGAATCCTCACATTTACCGTCTTGTGAAGGTGGTAGAATATATGGTGCAGAAACATGGGCATTAGACAAGAAAACAGAACAGAGAATTAAAGCTTTTGAAATGTGATATATAGAAGAATAGGTAGAATTGGATGGAAAGAAAAAAAAACAAACGATGAAGTCTTAAAACAAATAAAAATGAAAAGAGCCCTACTAAGCACAAATCAAACAAGACAAATACGATTTTTGGGCCATGATAAAAGACACAACAACCTACTAAAAGTAATCCTGGAGGGGGAAATACAAGATAAAAGAGGCAGAGGCAGACCAAGACTAACATGGACGAGTAACATCAAAAGATTGACAATCCGGCCTATGACAATCTGCACAATCAAAGCAAGAGACAGAGCACAAAGGCGCTCCATGGTAGCCAACCTTCGATGCGGAGATGGCACTCTATTATGATGATTACGAGGGTAGTTATTGAGGGGGAAAGGTGAGGGTGTTGGGTATGAGTGAATATTGTTCTGTCAGAGAAGGGCGGTGGTATGATGGGTGAGTGCATCCAGACAAGAAATTTGGAGAACCCGTTGAAGTACAGATTTGAGGACTGATTCAAGATATAGAGGGCGGCTACAGAAACCTAATAAGGTGAACCTGTTTGAGAAAATATGTCTCCTCCAGTCAGAAAGGACGAAGACGTGACAAGCTTAAGAGAGCGGAGTCGTTTCCTGAAATGAAAGAGTCAACGACCTTGCTATATAATTAAGTATCAAGGTCAGGACTACAGTGGCGTGTTGAAACTCGTGTTCAACTTGATCAATCAAGGACAATATTGTGGAGATATGGAAAGGAGTGGGGGGGTCTCTTTGCCAGTCAGACAAAACCTTGGACAGTGCTTCAGGAAGTGACGTTCATCCGTAGCATCCAGATATCTGACAAGTATCTATCATCGGCTCAAACTGTTACAGCAATCTCTTTAATAACAGCACAGGTCGTTGTAACCGTGGTAAGTGGTTCACTAGGACGTACACTTAAGCTGGCCAGCGCGAGGAAGTTAATAAGTGAGCAAACATGTGCGTGGCACAGATCTGTTTATTGACCCCAGTTAGACGCAGGGACTGTAGGAAGGATAATAATCTTCTTCTTCTTCTTTCCTTCCTCATCTGCCTTTCAGCGTCGAGGGGAGATATAATTTGCGGTCTTTTGCTCTTCTGTTCGCCTCTGCTGCTGTTATGTTTCCTAGTGCTTCTAATATTCCATCGATCCATCTTTTTCGTGGTCGACCCTTGGGTCTGTTGTTCTCACAACGTTTGTTGAAGGCTCGTTGTGTTGTGTTTTGTTCTTTCTGCCTTGTCACGTGGCCGAACCATTTTATCTGTTGTTTCCTTATATATTCTATGGCTGGGGCTATTCCTAGCTTTTTTCTCAGTTCTACATTTCTGATCTTATCTCTCAGACTGTTTCCTGTCATTCGTCTAACACATTTCATCTCTGTAGAGGTTATTTTTCTTATTGTTCTTGCATCTAGAGTCCAGGTCTGGCATTGGTAGCACAACGTTGGAATGAAGATTGTATTGTATAGTGCTCGTTTTGCCTCCAGAGTTATTTCCTTGTTGGACAATAGTGGTGATAACTGTCCGATGATTTGACAAGCTTTGTTGCATCTTGATTCTATCTCTGCTGTTTGGGAATTGTCGTTTGTCATTAGACTTCCTAGGTATTTGAATTCCTCTACTTGTTTTAGTTGTCTGCCTTCTATAGTTATGTTGATGTTCTGTTTATTTTTGGCGACATTCATGACTTCTGTTTTGTTGATGTTGATTTTCATGTTGTATTTTGTTCCTAAGATGTTGAGTTTGTTTAAGTGTTCTTGTAGGTCTTCTATTGTTTCATGTATTAGTGCCTGGTCGTCTGCAAATAGAAGCTCGTTGATCTCCTCTGTCTCTGATGGGTTGGCTAGCTTGCATATATGGTCCATGTATGTAATAAACAGTAGGGGGGATAGTACGCACCCCTGTCTTACACCTGATCTAACTTCGAAGTGGTCTGTGTAGCCTGTTGCTGTTCTGACCCTGCAGCTGCTGTTGGCGTAGAGACTTTTAATAATGTTGGTTAGATGTTGGCTTACTCCGTATGTTGTTAGTATCTCCCACAGTTGTTCTCTGTTTACTCTGTCGAATGCTTTTTCCTGGTCAATGAAGGCTATGTATAAGTTTTGGTTGTGTTCTGTCGTTTTTTCTGCAAGCTGTTTTAGTGTGAATAGTGCGTCGGTACATCCTCTGTTTTTTCGGAACCCCATTTGAGAATCGCTTAACTGTAGTTCTATTATTGGTCTCAGTCTTTTTTCCAAGATTTTGGCGTATAGCTTTCCTACATGGCTGAGCAGAGATATACCTCTATATTGATTGCAGTCTCTTTTGCTACCTTTCTTTTTCCATATTGGTATGATGATTGCCTGTTGCCAGTCTTCTGGGGCTTGTTGTTGGTGCCATGCTGCATTAAATATTCTGTGCAGCCATTGCATTCCTGTTTCTCCCGCTGCTGCTATTATTTCTATTGGAATGTTATCTATCCCTGGTGCTTTGTTACTTGGTGCATATTTGATTACTTCTTCTATTTCCTCTTTCATGATGTTGGGTTCAGTATTTGTGAGTTCTAGTGTGGTTTTTGTTGTCTTGTTGGTAGTTGGTATGTTTAACAGGTCTTCAAAATATTCTTTCCATCTCTGTTGCATACATTGGTTGTTTGATATTGGTTGTCCGTCTTTGTCATTTATCAGCTCAGTAGGATCATGGTTTTCTTTTCTCGCTCTTGTGGCTTTTACTGCTTTGTAGAAATCTCTTGTGGCTGTCTTGAAGTCCCTGCTCATGTTTTGTCCGAATTCTGTCCAATTCCTTTGCTTAGCTTCTTTGATCAGCATTTTAACTCTTTTTCGAACTAAGGCATATCTTTCATATTTTTCTTGGTTCTTGTTCTCCCTCCAATTTTTAAACAGTTTCTTCTTTTCTTTAATTGCTTCTCTGATTGTTTCGTTCCACCACGGGTGCTCTTTTTCCCTTCTCTTGTTCTTAGCTTCGTTCCACAAACTGTTTTAGAGATGTTAGTTACTGTTTCCTTAAATTGTTTCCACTCTTCTTCTACTGTGCATACTTCGTTAGGGAGTTTCTTGAATTCCTCTCTGAGTTTTTCTTCTAGGGTTTTCCTTGTTTCTTGATCGTTTAATTGTTTTATTTTTATTGTCTGTTCTTTTCGCTTCTTTTGTTTGTTTTCGTGTTTTCTCTTTATTTTTGGCTGTCTTAGTGTGATCATAACCATCTTGTGATCCGTGTCGTCTGTAATATTTGGGATTGCTCTACTGTCGGTTACTCTTTTCTTGTTCTCTTTTCTTGTTAGTATAAAATCTATCTGGCTTCTGCATGTTGTGTCATTCCATTTGTACCAGGTGTATACTTGCGACTCTCTATGTTTGAAGAATGTGTTGGTGATAAATAAATCATTTTGATTGCATAGTTCCAGCAGTCTGCTCCCATTTTCGTTTATTTCAGCTGTTTTATCGCCAAAGGGTCCTAAGATGTCACTGTTCTCACTGTTGCGTTTCCCAAGCCTTCCATTAAAATCTCCCATCACTAACATGTCGTCGCTTTCGTCAATCTTGTTAATAATTTCACTCAATGTGTCGTAGAATTCTTCGCTGTCTTTTACATTGTTGTTGCATGGTGCATAGATTTGAATGTAATTTGTTTTTCGGTCGTCTTCTAGTAGTTTAATTGAGATAATTCTTTCTGAATAGTATTTTATTTCTAGAATGTTCTTTGCGTGTTCTGGGTCGATGATAAAACCTACTCCATGTGTTGCTCTTTCTGTGTTGTCGACTCCCGAGAATATTTTCGTGTAGTTCATGTGTGTTTTCTTTATCTGTTGTCCTTTTACTCTGGTGTCCGCTAATCCTAGTATTTTAATTTTCCTTTTTGTCATTTCTTCTATAAGTTCGATTTCTTTATTTTTTATCCCGCATATGTTTATCGTTGCTACTTTGATCTCCATATTCTATGTATTTCTCTGAGCATAAATACAATTATCCCTTACCGACCTGCTAAGTCAGTCGTAAGTTAAGGGCTTAGTTTAAGAGAAACACACGATGGGGGTTTAGCCCGGCTGATGTTTCCCCCCACGTGTGTGATCGCTAAGGTCTCACATGCGATCTTTTACGGTCTAAATATAAAACTTTAGTTGGTTACATTAAAAAAGTACTTATCAGTTCTTATCCTCCTCCTTGGTAGAACACTTTACACAACTTTCTGAAAATTATATCCCGCTGGAAACACTATATTTAATCACATTAATCACACAGTCTACACTCCGAATATAAAAACACCCGCCATCTTGGATTTTCACCAACCGCAAAGGATAATAATGGCGAAGATTAATGGAGCATTTATTTGAGAACATTCTCCAAAGATAATCAAATTATTCTACAACATAAACTCTGTTTCTCTAATCTATTCTCTAACATAAACTCTGCATCTCTCATTATTCTCTAACATAGACTCCGTTTCTCTTATCTATTCTCTAACATAAACACCGTTTCTCTCATCTATTCTCTAACATAAACTATGTTTCTCTCTTCTATTCTCTAACATAAACTGTTTCTCTCATCTATTCTCTAACATAGACTGTTTCTTTCATCTATTCTCTAACGTACACTCTGTTTCTCTCGTCTTTTCTTTATTTGTTCAAATCGTATCTCTTGTGGCAACGAATCCAGTGACGTCACTATAAATTAAGCTGCTCCATTCTTTCTAATTTTCTTTCGTCTTTTTTCTCTTTCACTTCCATTTCTTCCGTCTTCACTTTTCCTTCTTTTCTCTGCCGTATCTTGTCTGTTTTACCTTTCTCTGTGCGGACGAGATATAATGAGTCTTCTTCTTCTACCTTTCAGCTCCCTGTGGAGCATAGGTCGTCAACAAATACCTTCCAAGTCGTTCTGTTTCTTGTCATTCTTTTAACATCAGTCCATGTCTTCCATATCATCTTCATCTCTGCTTCTATCTGTCTTCGGAGATTCCAAAAAAGGCCTATTGTGTAATACTCTCAGTTGGCTTCCACAGTGTGTGTCCTATGCAATAATAAGAAATAAAAAGAATAGAAATAATGAGTAGACTACATGAATTCAGAAAGCTTTAGACATCGACACTCGAAAAGGTTTGTCCTAAGACGCTTTTTCCCTCTACGACAAGACGTATAAAAGTTAATATTTTACAACTTTTATCTTACAAGTCAAATGTAGGCAGATTGAGGATCTATTTCAGTTATGGACTGCTTAATAACCAGGATTAAATTTTAATGGAGTGTAAGGTCCAGTAGTTGCGTAAGTCGTTGTTAATTTCTTGTTAGGAGAGAGGCTTTGGATAAGTCACTGTTATTTGCTTATTAGGAGAGAGGCTTTGGATAAGTCACTGTTATTTGCTTGTTAGGAGAGAGGCTTTGGATAAGTAACTGTTATTTGCTTGTTAGGAGAGAGGCTTTGGATAAGTAACTGTTATTTGCTTGTTAGGAGAGAGGCTTTGGATAAGTAACTGTTATTTGCTTGTTAGGAGAGATTTTATGTTGTTGCCAACTTCATCAGATTTTCGTCTCAATATTTGATCACTTAAGACCATGTCTAAAGATATGAATCTGGAGAAAACAAAGACAATGCTCCCACTCAGAAGAGTCCGGGTTTGATTCCCATACGCAGAAGATTTTTGGGATTGACAAAGCTTCGGGGTTCACCCAGGCAAGAAAAAAAGTACAGAGGTTCTTCTAGAAAGTAAAGACGGCCTGGCGTGATACCGGCCACATCGCACAAAATATGTGCTGTAATCATGAAATAAAATATGGTCACTAACACAATATTCCCCATACGCCAAGCAGGCAGTAGAAGGAACCTTTACTTTTACTTCATGTGTCTGTCTTTGATGATTTCCTATGGACCCTTAAGATGTCGCTACTTTCACTATGTTACTTGTATATCTTGTTTCATTTTTCTGTCGGTTTCTTTGTATTTCAACTTTGGTTAATATAAATGTATAGTTACCTCTAGACACACACACACACACACGCACACGCACACACACATACACATACACACACATACACACACACACACACACACACACACACACACATACACACACACATACACGCGCGCGCGTACCCACACACACACATACACAAATACTGAGAAATGAAAAAAAATGTAAAAACGGTAAGCTTAAAGCTTCACGTAACAGGAGGACAACACAAACCAGAACGACATTTCGGCTCAGGAGCCTGATGTATAAAACAAACATACAACACACACACATATATAGATTTACAATTTAAAAAATATATATATAATAAATTCAAACGAGAAGAAGAAATAAAAGGAAAATATGAAAATAAAGACTTCCCTGTATAATCTTATGTGTGTGAATCTTAGTGCACGGGTTATGTGTGTGTGCACAAAAGTGAAAATGTGCGCATACAGCACTCAGTAACAAAGGTTTCCGAAAACAGGTCTGTGTGCATCCTCAAAGAACAAACTAACTAGAAGAATATCGGGTACCCGAGAGTAGATATAAATGTCGTAGAGTGAGGTAAGAGATATAGGGAATAGACGAAGTGTTGCAGTGTGGACCAGTAGAGGAGGGATTTGAATAGCATGTGTATATCATAATGTACTCAAACATGATAAACAGAGAATATGCATTTGGGAAAGGACAACCACGAAGAAACTATGTGTAAGAGTGTAATACATTACTTCCTCGCGGGGTCAGTGAACCCAATATCTATATATTTCTCCTCACAATTAACTTTACTGCAACTTCGAAATAGTATGCATGTATATAAGATTTCTATGCCTTCACCCTACAAAAAAAAAAAAAAACTAAATTACGCATTTAGATCAGAAGAATTGAGAAAGTAAAATGACAGGAAGATGCGTCATTTCTGACTGCGTCTAACAGACAATAAATGGTGTAGGTAAGGGAAACTTGTAACTGATCGTGGTTATTTATGACGTAACAGCAGGTAATAAACATAACCGGGCATGACAAGTGCGTGCTATCTTGTCTCGTGGCAATATATAAATCCATCGTGATTAATATCTGATTTCAGTCATCGCTCACTGTATCCGGTCAGTGTCTACAGATCGTGAATTTAAACTGTCATGTTGGCTTGTCACAAACACTTTATTTTGTTGACTTGTCATAAACATTTTGTTATGTTGGCTTGTCACAAACACTTCGATAAGTTGGCTTGTCACAAACACTTTATTATGTTGGCTTGTCACAAACACTTTATTATGTTGGCTTGTCACAAACACTTTGTTATGTTGGCTTGTCACAAACATTTCGATAAGTTGGCTTGTCACAAACACTTTATTATGTTGGCTTGTCACAAACAGGAGACAAATAATTATAAATAAATATTATTATATAGGGAAACTTCCGAGGCGATAATAGGGAATCTTAGAAGGAAAAGGTATGTGTTAGCACTCGGAAAAAATGACAAATAAACAACAACAGAAAAAAATAAGGAACAATATATGGTCCGAAGCAGGATCGAACCCGTACTCCATGGCACTGCGCCTTGCCACGAGAAGCCGAACGCTTGGTACACTGCTGCTAAACAGAATTAAATTTAATTTAATTATTTAAAAAAATTATGTAATTAAATTACAATTAAAATTGTTTTAGTTTTGATTGTATGTAGATTTGTATCTAAAAATGGTTGTAGATATTGACTGTTGATTTATAGACCTTTCTTTATCAGTCAAATCCGTAAAATTTGCGCTTATATAAATGTGCCTACATTTGAATACTTTTCCTGCTATTAAAATGAATCTTCCAACTCGGTTACTCGGAAGCAGTCACATGTCCTATAGCATGTGATATCAACTGAGAGTCTTTACACATTATCAGTATTTTAAAGTGAGAGAGCTTGCCATCTTCCATTTTGATGTTATCTTCCACAACAAAGAGAGCCAAGTACACATTTTATAGCTGGATGGACAGGTCAGCGTCAGTCTGGGATTGAACGCACTTTCGTGTATAGATCCAATCAGGGCTCTGGTGACTACACACGTGGCGCATTCAAAAACTAAAAACATGTTGTAACAAGATCGGATGTCACTTTGGTTAGAAAATATTGAAACGACCCCATCTCATTTTTTATGCGTTCGCCAGGTTTGACCTCTGACGAAGTCCCTAGAAACTAGGAACTGAAGTTTTCGTGTTAATCCGTTTTTCCTTTGGAAGCCGTGTACACAGGGGCCTCTCGCCACACAAGCAGATAACTCAGTCTTCGTAGGTTCACATATTTTTTCCATCGATGTGTAATTGACGTTTCAAGCCGGGTCTCGCTGCTGAGACCAGGGATGGTTGTCGCAGAGAGAAATCATAAATAAAAGTCCCAACTGGTGAAGCCAGGATCTTAAACCACAACCTCTCTGTCTCGTGGCCGGTGTCTTGCCTAGAGACCAACCAGTCCCCCACCATCTCATTTAAGAAACGACAATCTCTCTTCTTTCTTGGTCACAGAACGACCACGTGCCCGGCACGTCTTGTAGCTCCACAGTCTGGTTATTTCTTTATCATTTCTATTTGTTGCCCTTTAAGATTTATACAAGGTCAGATTCGTTTTTTTTGTTTTGTTTATGCGTGAATGTAATGTTTGTTTATGACTGACATTGATATATTTTGTTATCGTTAACCAGAAGTCATCACCTGCCAACAACTGTTACCGTAATCAAGGTATCAGACAAGAACTGACAGCAGCCTCCTTTTGGACACAGCGCGACAGAGCATGGCGTCCAGTAGTCAACAAATAATGAAACACGCTCCGATGTTCTGGATGATCGTCATCCTGGCCTGGCCGCACTTGACTGCTGCTATGACCGGTAAGTAAATGTCTTTTCTCCACGTGGTGAACATGTGGCAAGATGTGTCCAGGAGCTGAGATCAAGAAAAAAACACGCATAGAGAAATGCCAGACGATAGAGCTGGTTAGGTTATGTCCCTTTAGAAGAGAATAAGAAAAAAATCACAAGAAATACCACACAGGAACAGCGACTTTCGTTGGTAGGAATAAAGAACGCACACCAAGGGTAAACTTGTTAAGACCAGGGTAAACAGTGATAAACAAGATGGTCAGATTTAGGAAATGTTGTAAGTGATGGCGATATGGGCAATAGAAAAGGGTGAAGATTTGATGCCAAACTACGGAGCATATAGATAAATGTATGCTAAGCTAAACTCACTTGTCCATACTCTCAGTTGCCAAATGTAGTTAAACTTCGGTCATTTTCCTACATAAACACTCAGTTACTAATATTGCATCCACTCCAATCACATCCATCAACATTCACGTAATAACATTAGCTACACTCCAATCGCTTACATCAACATTCATATACAAACACTAGCTGCAGTCCAATCGCTTCCATCAACACTCAGTTATTAACATTAACTACTTGGTTAGTTGTGGTTCAATGTGTGAAGATGGAGTATAACAGTCTTGGTCAATTGTGGTTCATTGTGTGAAGATGGAGTATAACAGTCTTGATCAGTTGTGTTTCAATGTGTGAAGATGGAGTATAACAGTCTTGGTCAGTTGTGGTTCAATGTGTGAAGATGGAGTATAACAGTCATGATCAATTGTGGTTCAATGTGTGAAGATGGAGTATAACAGTCTTGGTCAGTTGTGGTTCAATGTGTGAAGATGGAGTATAACAGGTATGATCAATTGTGGTTCAATGTGTGAAGATGGGGTATAACAGTTTTGATCAATTGTGGTTCAATGTGTGAAGATGCAGTATAATAGTCTTGGTCAGTTGTGGTTCAATGTGTAAAAGTGGAATATAACAGTCTTGGTTAGTTGTGGTTCAATGTGTGAAAATGGAGTATAACAGTCTTGGTCAGTTCTGGTTGATTGTGTGAAAGTGGAGTATAACAATCTTGGTTAGTTGTGGTTCAATGTGTGAAAGTGGAGTATAACAGTCTTGGTTAGTTGTGGTTCAATGTGTGAAAGTGGAGTATAACAGTCTTGGTTAGTTGTGGTTCAATGTGTGAAAGTGGAGTATAACAATCTTGGTTAGTTGTGGTTCAATGTGTGAAAGTGGAGTATAACAGTCTTGGTTACTTGTGGTTCAATGTGTGAAAGTGGAGTATAACAGTCTTGGTTAGTTGTGGTTCAATGTGTGAAAGTGGAGTTTAACAGTCTTGGTTAGTTGTGGTTCAATGTGTGAAAGTGGAGTATAACAGTCTTGGTTGGTTGTGGTTCAATGCGTGAAAGTGGTGTATAACAGTCTTGGTAAGTTGTGATTTACTGTGTCATGAAGGAGTATGAAGAGCTTGAGCAGTGTTAGACCGCTGTTTTACCTCCTGACTTCCCAGTCGGCCTATGGTTTCACTTATCATGACGATAAAAGTCAGCTATGAGTTGCTGACCGCTTTCTTGACCAGGTTTGTTGTACGTCCTTGACCCTACAATATGTGAAACTGCCATGTTAACACTTTCCCTTTTCATTATCAGCTGATGTAACTGTCAACTCTTACCAGCTGTCGTATTCTGTCAACTCTTACAAGCTGTTGTATTCTGTCAACTCTTACCAGCTATTGTATTCTGTTAACTCTTACCAGCTGTTGTATTCTGTCAACTTTTACCAGCTGTTGCACATTACTATTTTGAAATCTGTGTTGTTGAGATCAGCAAGATTATAAAATTATGTTAGTGTTTTAACATCCTCAAGTATATCATATTTTTAAAAAATAATATGGATTATAATTAATGTCCACATTCTACCAGTCTCTGGAAGAGAAATTAGTCAAGAAACCTCAATCTATACTGTTCTACAGTAACCGCAAAAACACATTCAAAACCGTAACAAGAACACAACAAGGACACATCAAGAACACAACAAGGACACATCAAGAATACCTTAACAATCGCAACAAATCCACTTCAACAACTAGGACAAAAACACATCAAGTTCATATCTAAAACCTCTACTCTACAAGTGGAAAAAACGGACACATCAAGAACACATATAAATCCGCAACAGAGACACAACAAGGAAACATCAAGAACGCATCTGATTCCGCAATAAGGACACAACAAGAACTGAACAAGGACACAAAAACAACTAGGACGAGACAAGCACACAACAAGGAAAGAACAACAACAGCAACCAGGATACAGCAAGGACACAACAACAACCGCAACCAGGAAACACCAAAGAAATAACAAAGTCACAATAAAGGCAAAACAAGGGCACAACTACAACCGCAACCAGGATACAACAAGGACACAACAAGGACGCAACAAAGGCCCATCAACAACCGCAAGCAGGACACATCGAGGACACACAGAAGATGACAAAAGGAATACAACAAAGATACAACAAGGACAAACAACAACTGCATGCAGGACACCACAAGGACACAATAACAACCGCAATAAGGACACACTGAAAGGTAAAACAAGTTACAGACAAGATACAGCAGAAAAAGGAAAGAAGGAAGGATGAAGAAGGAAGAAATGGGAGAGAAAGAGAAAATGGTCGAGAGAAAATAAGAAAGAATGGATCAGCTTAATTTATTGTGACGTCACTGGATAAATTACCACAAGAGGTAAGATTTGGCAAGATAAAGAAACGACGAGAGAAAAAGAGTGTATGTTAGAGAATAGATGAGAGAAATAGAGCTTATGTTGCAGAATAGATGAGACAAACAGAGCTTATGTTAGAGTATAGATGAGACAAACAGAGTCTCCTTTAGAGAATAGATGAGAGAAACAGAGTTTATGTTAGAGAATAGATGAGAGAAACAGAGTTTATTCTAGAAAATTGATAAGAGAAACAGAGTTTATGTTAGAGAATAGATGAGAGAAACATAATTTATTTTAGAGAATAGATGAGAGAAATAGAGCTTATCTTAGAGAATAGATGAGACAAACAGAGTTTATCCTAGAAAATTGATAAGAGAAACTGAGTTTATGCTAGAGAATAGATGAGAGAAATAGAGTTTATGTTAGAGAATAGATGAGACAAACAGAGTTTATCCTAGAAAATTTATAAGAGAAACAGAGTTTAGCCTAGAAAATTGATAAGCGAAACAGAGTTTATTTTAGAGAATAGATGAGAGAAACAGAGTTTATGCTAGAGAATAGATGAGAGAAACAGAGTCTATCTTAGAGAATAGTGGAGAGAAACAGAGTTTATGCTAGAGAATAGATGAGACAAACAGAGTTTATCCTAGAAAATTGATAAGAGAAACAGAGTTTATGCTAGAGAATAGATGAGAGAAATAGAGTTTATGTTAGAGAATAGATGAGACAAACAGAGTTTATCCTAGAAAATTTATAAGAGAAACAGAGTTTAGCCTAGAAAATTGATAAGCGAAACAGAGTTTATGCTAGAGAATAGATGAGAGAAACATAGTTTATGTTAGAGAATAGATGAGAGAAACAGAGTTTATCCTAGAAAATTGATAAGAGAAACAGAGTTTATTTTAGAGAATAGATGAGAGAAACAGAGTTTATTTTAGAGAATAGATGAGAGAAACAGAGTTTATGCTAGAGAATAGATGAGAGAAACAGAGTCTATCTTAGAGAATAGTGGAGAGAAACAGAGTTTATGTAAGAGAATATTGTAATCACCTTTGAAGAATGTTCTCAAAGAAATGTTCGAGTTATCTTCGACCAATTATGTAGCAAGGTCGTTGACCTTTTCATTCCAGGAAACGATTTCATTCTCTGAGATGTGTTTACGTCTTCGTCCTATCTGCCTGAAGGACAAGGGTTTTCTCCAACAGGCTCACCTTATGTTAGGTATTTGTAGCCGCCGTCTCTATCCTGAATCAGTCCTCAAATATGTATTCTAACGGGATCTTCTCATTTCTCGTCTGGGTGCACTCACGCAACAAACCAACCGCTACTTCTCTGATAGAACGATATTCACACTCAACCTACCTCCATCACTTACCACCTTCCACCCTCACTTATCACCCTCACCTACCACCCTCACCTACCACCCTCACCTACCACCCTCATCTACCATCCACACCTTCCACCCCTTCTTATCACCCTCACCTACCACACCCCTTCCACCCTCATCTACGACCCCCACCTACCACCCTTACCTTCCAACCTCACCTACCACCCTCACAACACAGCAATTGTGAGATTTCTGATCTCACCTGGACGGCCAACGGCCAAAGTAACAAACACGGAGGTCTTCACTCACACAAACCTCCCGAACATCTACACGCTGCTCAAACAACGTTGTTTACGTTGGCGTGGCCGCTTACACCGTACGAAAGATAGTCTCATACCAAACGATATATTATATGGCTAGTGGATGCCCAAAACTCCGAATTATAGACATGTGTAAACGTGACATAAAGACTCTGAAAATAAACAAACCTGCAGCCTGTGAAGAAAGAGCTGCAGACCGCAGTCTTTGGAAACTCCAACTCAAACAAGCAACAGACAGGTTCATAGAAAATGAAAACACACAGCGAACAAAGGAAAGAAAAAAATAATATTTCCACGAAGAACCGCAAGCTTCATTGTCAACTATGACTAACGGAGGTTAAAAGTCAACAATGACTAACGGAGGTTAAAAGTCAACAATGACTAACGGAGGTTAAAAGTCAACAATGACTAACGGAGGTTAAAAGTCAACAAAGACTGACGGAGGCTACAATTCAACTATGACTAACGGAGGTTAAAAGTCAACAATGTCTAACGGAGGTTAAAAGTCAACAATGACTAACGGAGGTTAAAAGTCAACAATGACTAACGGAGGTTAAAAGTCATCAATGACTAACGGAGGTTAAAAGTCAACAAAGACTAACGGAGGTTAAAAGTCAACAATGACTAACGGAGGTTAAAAGTCAACTATGACTAACGGAGGTTAAAAGTCAACTATGACTAACGGAGGTTAAAAGTCAACAATGTCTAACGGAGGTTAAAAGTCAACAATGACTAACGGAGGTTGAAAGTCAACAATGACTAACGGAGGTTAAAAGTCAACTATGACTAACGGAGGTTAAAAGTCAACAAAGACTGACGGAGGCTAAAATTCAACTATGACTAACGGAGGTTAAAAGTCAACTATGACTAACGGAGGTTAAAAGTCAACAATGACTAACGGAGGATAAAAGTCAACAAAGACTGACGGAGGCTACAATTCAACTATGACTAACGGAGGTTAAAAGTCAACTATGACTAACGGAGGTTAAAAGTCAACAATGACTAACGGAGGTTAACAGTCAACAATGACTAACGGAGGTTAAAAGTCAACAATGACTAACGGTGGTTAAAAGTCAACAATGACTAACGGAGGTTAAAAGTCAACAAAGACTGACGGAGGCTACAATTCAACTATGACTAACGGAGGTTAAAAGTCAACAAAGACTGACGAAGGCTACAATTCAACTATGACTAGGGAGTTTAAAAGTCAGCAAAGACTGACGGAGGCTACAATTCAACTATGACTAACGGAGGTTAAAAGTCAGCAAAGACTGACGGAGGCTACAATTCAGCTATGACTAACGGAGGTTAAAAGTCAACAAAGACTGACGGAGGCTACAATTCAACTATGACTAACGGAGGTTAAAAGTCAACAAAGACTGACGGAGGCTACAATTCAACTATGATTAAAGGAGGTTAAAAGTCAACAAAGACTGACGGGAGGCTACTATTCAACTATGACTAACGGAGGTTAAATGTCAGCAAAGACTGACGGAGGCTACAATTCAACTATGACTAACGGAGGTTAACAGTCAACAAAGACTGACGGAGGCTACAATTCAACTATGACTAACGGAGGTTAAAAGTCAACAAAGACTGACGGGAGGCCACAATTCAACTATGACTAACGGAGGTTAAAAGTCAACAAAGACTGACGGGAGGCTACAATTCAACTATGACTAACGGAGGTTAAAAGTCAACAAAGACTGACGGGAGGCTACAATTCAACTATGACTAACGGAGGTTAAAAGTCAACAAAGACTGACGGGAGGCTACAATTCAACTATGACTAACGGAGGTTAAAAGTCAACAAAGACTGAAGGGAGGCTACAATTCAACTATGACTAACGGAGGTTAAAAGTCAACAAAGACTGACGGGAGGCTACAATTCAACTTTGACTAACGGAGGTTAAAAGTCAACTAAGACTGACTGAGGCTACTGTTCAACTAAGACTGACGAAGACTATGATGTTTAGGTCACATTTTAACCAAGGTGTTTCTTGGATTTCATGTTCTGTTCATGTCTGTTGTTGTTTAACTTCTGACAGGCTGGTGGACGGTGAAATTCTCGTTGTTAACTTTGTCATACTCGGCACATGGAACGTTAGAAAACATAACACTGAAAACACCATCTCTCCCACTCGGCTGATGGAACGTTAGGACACAGCAGAAGGAAAACACCATCTCTCCCGCTCGGCACGTTGAGCGTTAGGACACAGTAGAAGGAAAACACCATCTCTCCTACTCGGCACGTTGAGCGTTAGGACACAGCAGAAGGAAAACACCATCTCTCCTACTCGGCACGTTGAGCGTTAGGACACAGCAGCATGAAAACACCATCTCTCCCGCTCGGCACGTGGAACGTTAGGACACAGCAGAAGGAAAACACCATCTCTCCCACTCGGCACGTGGAACGTCAGGACACAGCAGAAGGAAAACACCATCTCTCCCACTCGGCACGTGGAACGTCAGGACCATGTGTCCTGGATTTAGATAGCACCAACCTTACTAATATAGACAAAAATAAGGAAATGTCACTGTTACCGACATGGAGCTGCACAGAGACTACGTGTTGTTATTGTAGACCTCCAGGAAACAAGGTTTCCGGTCTGTGGTTCAGTCAGAGAGAATAACTATACCTTTTGCTGGCAGTGGTGTAAAGCTGAGCGGCCTCGCCTACATGAAGTGAACTTTCTTTGCGTGAATAAGCTCATACATTGTATAAACACCCTAAATGGTAGATCAGAACACATAATACTAAAAATACATTCACAAGTTGGACTAATCAACATCATCAGAGCATATGCACCAGCAATCACAGAAGATACATATACATTTTAAAAGATGCTCTAAGTAGATGCGTGTCAGTGTGGTTGATGTGTAAATAATCTTCCAATCTTCTGAACATCAGAATAATTGGTTGTTGATATTTCTCAGTTCTGTCAGAGAGAGCATGGTGCTCATTCAGGTGACTCAGCAGTAGCCTTTATTGGTCTTGTTCCTATTCCCTCCTTAATTCCTAGCCTCTTTAATTGGTTGTAATGGGATGAGGTCGTGAGTCCTCTGGCACTAACTTCTACAGCAAACAATGTAACCTGGAAGCCCTGCTGTCTCAGCTCGGTGGCGAAATCCGTGTATTTGATTTTTAGTTTGTTTGATTAGTATGTTGTCATTGTGGACATTAATTTACCTGAACTGATGGTCTAAAAGTGTCTGTTATCATTCTGATTTCTCTGAATATTGCTCCGTCTCTCCCTTACTGATAGAGATCTTCAATTCTGCAACAAGCGTTCACAACATAATTTTTGTTGTCTCTTTTGATCTCAGTTCGAACTGCTTTTGTTGTATTTTCTATATTCGACGTTGTTTCGATTTTCTGCTATTTGCTTCAGTTTTCTTCTTGTTTTTTGTTTCTACGAGGACCAGTGTTTTCGTTCTGAGATACAGTTAAGGTAGGATCAGAAAATTTAAATATACGCGGTGCGATCAATTCAAATACATGTCTCGCAGTACAAGCTAGGCACGTCTATTTTGTTGGCGGTGTAGAGAAATTAGATCATCGAATCTCTCTCTCTGCGGTCAGGACTCAATCAAAGTAGGATTCCAGACTCTCACATGAAGTCAGCTGTCAGGTTAAGTGTGTTGACCACAGACAGAACATCACAATTAGAGTCTGCCAGATCCTCTCTGATTGAACACCCCTTAAAATGTTGCACTGTGTTCTGCCCATTGTGGCCCAGTGCATCCGATTTCAGCCAGCATTTTATTCAGGTTTGCTTTCCTTAGCCTTTGATTGTCCCCAATCCTCTTGCAAGGGTAGCAGATTGTCTTTTCTGTAGGAGGATTCTGCCCTTAGATGGTCGGCCCTCCCAGGTTGATCGATCGTCGAATGAATTTGCGTTACAAGTAATAGACTATAGTTCGTTTCAAATCATGTGCCCAACTTCAAAACGCTATTACTCTCTAACCGTTTGTTAAAAACTGTTGAAATTTTCCAAATGTTATTAGAATGCAAAAGACCCTTTAAATGTATATTTAACAAATATCTTGCAGCTGCAGTTTTCTTAAAGCGGCGAATTTCTTTGATGTTTGTCAAAATTGTAAATTGTGAAGCCCTAAAGAATAGAAATAACCGTAGTTGCTGGTCTATGATTAATTTTCACTAGGTAAAGGCGTGGCCGTAATGGGGAAATAACTGGATAAGACAAAACACCAGGAGAATTATTGTCTGCTCAGTTCGAGGACGGACGATAATATCAAGGTATACCTGTATGTCCAATTTTCATAGTTGTGTGGTCCTGAAAAGGACCGTTTGTTGAACTAATTTAAGGTAATATAGGGGCCAACATTGTGGTGGCTATATACTTTCATTCTGAATCAGACGAGTCTAAAAGAATAATAACTGTTTGGGGTTGAACATTCCACAAAGCATCATTTTTCCAATATTCCTCTACCTGTTTTAAGACGTGGTCTTCACATTTAGCCAAATAATCTTTGTCTATATTTAATAAAGCGAGATTAGCAAGAGTCTTTACATCGCATATTTTGAATGTTGTATTTTCATCTGCCACTTGTCCTTTTAATTTTGCCCAGATTAGTTCTATTGGATTTAAATGAGCATGGTAAGGTGGCAGCCTCAAACTTATATGACCGTGCTCTTGGATAATCTTATCTATTTGAAAAATCTTTGTCCTCTGTTTTTGCTTTACTAGAGATAGTAATTCAGGTTTTAAGTACATGTTATTAAATTGTATGTGCTCCTTTGTGAGCCATATCTTAATAGCATCTTTTGTACTGGATAACGTCGGGACTTTATCTTCAAGTGCAACAATGTTGTGGTACGCTGCATTGTCCATTATTAGGCAAGATGGTCGATCTAGTCATGGGAGAACAGAATTTTCAATCCAATGTCTAAATATGTGACCATTCATCTCAGAGTGATAATCCCGATTGTCTATGGATTTTGAAAGAAAAATGAGCTCTGCATTCTGTATTAGTCCATGTTGTCGACTACCTGCATGAGCAATTATCAAGCGCTGTCCTTTGCTGCTAGGTATTAATCTCTTAATCTTTCCATCTGATGTCTGCCATTCCCGTTGGTTAGTGTGGTGAGCATTGATCTATGTTTCATCCAAGTACACAATATCATAACCTTGCTTGCGCACCTCTTTTACTTCACGTAAGTACTTGCTTCTCATGACTACTATATGTGGCTTCTCACAGATGATGTTTCGTCCATTGGAATACTTTCTGAATGTAAAGCCTGCAGCTCTCACATTCCTCCATAATGTAGACTTTGATATTTCAATACTGTTGTTCTTTTTCAGCGATACTTTTAATGTTCTTATTGTAACAGTTTCATTCATACCCAACATTTTGCGAATTTCACTTATAATAAGTTCACTGTCGAAATTATCCAGCATTTTTGCTCTTCCTTGTGGTTTTGTATATTTGGAACTTTGACGGTCACGTGCTTGAATCCAGCGATTAAATGACCGTTTAGATAAATCCAAAATGTGTCTTGT
The DNA here is from genome assembly GCA_032433765.1 of Megaustenia siamemsis. Lineage (NCBI taxonomy): Eukaryota > Metazoa > Mollusca > Gastropoda > Stylommatophora > Ariophantidae > Megaustenia > Megaustenia siamemsis. Next base: position 75,844,419 of record JAVIAB010000024.1, on the reverse strand, counting down.
CCTATTCTCAGGGTTTTCTAAAGAATGAAATAATCTTCCTCGTTTAGCCTCTTTGCAAAAATAGCCATACATTTTTATTGCGATGTTTTGTAAACTGCAGAATTTCATTTTAAGACTCATGATAAATCTTATCGTTCCACGTCTCCGCCGCTGAATGAACGGAAATGGAACACACAATGTCTCTCGTTTTTTACAAGTGTCTAATTGTGTCAGAAAACCCACGTTGAAAGCGTGCAAACACGTCAATTTCACCGTGTATGGATTTTTACTCGCTATTTTTAACTTAAAATACTGTAAACATTAAGTTTTTTCTACATCAATGGGTCGTTATAAATTTGTATAAATCAAATAAGCAACAATAATAACCAAATGTTTTTTTTTATGAAATTAATTCCCTGTTGGGTTCTAATCATTATAACTTTACATGCAAATATTGAAGAACTTATAAAAAGCGGTTAAAAAGATATCGATTTTAAAAGTTGGGCACGAGTTATGAAACGGACTATAATAAGGCTAATGTAAGTCTAGGTGTAGTCAAAGTTTCTTTTGTGCTAGCAATGCGCCCAGTCATCACGTCCTAATCTACTCAAAATTTCGAACCATCAGACCGCCACTGCTATATAACCTGCGTACCTGTCTACACATATTATCTGTCTGTCTATCTATTTGTCTGTATGTCAGTTTTTATATAAATTTTTCTCTCTCTTTTTTTTCGAATTATTTTGTACTGTTTGTCCCTGTACCTGTACATGTGTTTGAACGTGTGTAAATTGAATCTATTATATGTTATTGTACTTTCTTATATTACAATGATTCTCAATGTGTGTTATATATAAATTCTTTCGTCATGTCTTGATATTTGCTCTTCAGGCCGTATCATTAGCATTAGCACACTTTTAATACATTCAAGCGAAGTATATTCCTTTCGTTCTTGAAAAGCGACAAACGCTTGAGGCAGCATATATTTATTATAGTCCGAATTCATAACCACACTTGAATTAGCTTTACGTGATAACCGTTTGTTATTTTGCTTTCAACTTGTGCATGTAATCTTATAATATTGATGTCGTTATAGAAATATTTTTTGCTCTGAGAAATTTGATCTAGTTTAAAAGTTTTCTTCTTTAGGCTATATTAAATTCACCCTGTTCGAATTTGACACCATTTTAGGATATATACATTAATTTGGTGCGGTCGTTCACGTAAAATAGTTTGGCTATTGCAGAAACACTAAGTTCAGGAAAATCCCGTGCACAAAACTGAATTGTTATTGAACGACATGACGCACCACGGCCGGGGCATTAATTACCGAAGGGAAGGTGTATCTTTATTAATTTTGTGAAGACTCAGTAGACAATTTGTTGACTTTAAATACCAACATTTATATCTAAATTACAATGTGTTTGAAATGCAAATTTATAACTATGCAAAAGGTTACTGTTTTACTATATCAGCACTTCCTTAGGGAATTCAAGATGGGACAAAGTGCCTACTGCATCAAATACAAAAGAGCAAATTAGGACATGGCTTGCGAATGAAAATGTCAAATTTGACGACACATATTTAAAACCCGAATTGTTACAACTTGTGAAGAATACGAATAAGAAAAAGGTGTACCATGTTGACAAAATCATTGAGAAATACGGCCACACTAATTGTAACCAATTGAATTCATGTTTGCAAATACACATAACGAACAACACCCACAATTAAGCACTATGTAGATACGCTTCTATAGTCCGTTCAGATTCGTTTGCCTAGACATTAATTTATTTTTTTTCAAAAACTTATTGTTCATTTGCATTGATCTTTTGAAGTTAGGTTTAGAATACTAATGTCGCTATAAAAATATTTTTTTTATCAAAGAAATGTGATCCAGTTTCAAAGATGCCTTATTTAACCTATATTAAAAAAAAGTTAATCGATATTATAAACACCGGCGGGATTATGTAGATGCTTACATCTCACAGCTGATTCTTTAACATATAGGCATGACCTTCACGGCTGAATGCGCACCGTCCTAAAATAGTTATGTTTCCACTATAAATTTTTATAAAGAAATGTTACATATGAAATTTCCCGTTTAGCACAAAATGACATTTTAGCCGAAACCGGAAATTATGTGACGTCAAAATCACGGCCGTAGACTCGAGTTCGAGTCATAATTCAGAGGCAAATCTCAATATTTACAGAAAGGAGGCGGCACTATCCATATTATCTTCTGCAAGTCTATGTGAGAATGAATATAAAGGCAAAATATTTTACTGAGCATAACATTGCTATAAAGATTTATCAATACTTCTGCAGAGAGCGTAAAAAGGGACATCTTTATTGTTCTTTATCAAACCCTGAGAAGAGAACAATGCATATTTTAGGTTTGTGTAAACGTTCATTTGATCGAATAGTTAAAGGAAGCGGATATTTATTGCCAACAAATGCAAGAAAGCAAGGAAGGAAAGAAACGTTAGACAGTTTTGATAAGGACCTAGTAAAAAGAGAAATCTGTCGAATGTTTGATATAAACGAAGAAGTGACACTTAGAAAGTTGAAGCTTTGGCTGAAAACTAACAACGACATTGAAATATCAAAAACTTCATTATGGAAAATATTAAGAAGTGCAGGCTTCACCTTTAGAAAGTATGCTGGTGGAAAAAACATTATTTGTGAGAAGCCACATCTAGTAGCTCTTAGAAGCAAGTATTTACGTGAAGTGAAGGAAATGCGCGAAAATGATTATGATATTGTTTATTTAGATGAAACTTGGATCAACGCTCATCATACAAATGAAAAGGAATGGCAGTTAGCAGATGGAAGTATTAAAAGATCAGTACCAAGCAGTAAAGGACAACGTTTGATAGTTGCACATGCAGGTAGCAGACATAATGGGTTGTTGCAGAATGCTCATCTCGTTTTCATTTCAAAATCCATAGACAATAGAGACTACCACTCCGAAATGAATGGGCACATATTTAAAGACTGGATCGAGAAAAGTATCCTTCCAATATTAGATCGACCTTCTTGTCTGATAATGGACAATGCTTCATACCATAACGTAGTTAACGTAGAAGATAGAATCCCAACATCATCAAGTACAAAAGATGCAATCAAAACGTGGCTCATAAAAGAACACATACAAGTTAACGACAGCTACTTGAAACCCGAATTGCTTAGCCTTGTAAAACAGACACAACGTACAAAGATATTTAAAATAGACAAGTTAATTCAAGAACATGACCATAGATGTTTGAGACTACCTCCATATCATGCACACTTAAATCCTATAGAACTAGTTTGGGCAAAAGATAAAGGACACGTAGCATATACAAATAAAACTTTCAAATTATGCGATGTTGAGACACTTACAAATCAGGCTCTATCAAATATAAATAAAGACTACTGGGTAAAATGTGAGGATCATGTGTTACGACAAGAAGAGAAATATTGGAAAAAGGATGGTTTGTTGTTTGTTCAGCCGAAAGCAGTAATCGACCTATTTGACTCGTCTGATTCTGAATGATCATTACTCTGATTAAGTCTACAGATAAATAGTTTGATTTGCAAAATTTCCTAGTTGATTTGTTAAACAGTTTATTGTTCAAGACCACCCAAGCAATCAAAAATATGTTATAAGCAAACCAACAACCATTACTTTGAATGGAAGCCTGCTTGAGTCAGTACAGAAGTTCAGCTATCTTGGATCCACTATTACAGCCACACTTTCCTTAGATGAGGAACTAAATGTACGTATTTGAAAGGCAGCGACAACATTTGGGAAACTCACACCAAGAGCATGGAACTATATCAAATTGACTCTACGAACAAAAGTTCTATATATAATTTAAAATTTGTATACTTGCCACCAAGTAAAATTTTATGGACACGCCTATGGGTCATCGTTGCACTAGATTACTGTAAAACATTTTGATTAGGGTCAAAATAATAGTTACATGGGCAAAGATCAAAGGAATTCGCCGCTTTAAGAAAACCGTTATAGCTAGACATCGAGTAACACATATGTTCTCGTGACATGGACATTTTAACACCGTATGCCAAAAATCATGTGAAATCATCAAGAACTTTTTGAATTATAAATCATAACATCTCGGCAAACGTTTCTGAACGGACTATAATGTACTATTTACAGCACTGTGGTCACAAATCACATAAATACAATATCATAATTATAGGATTTGACATTAACACAAAATTTAATACAACCTGGCGGTTTGGGTAACCTCTTGAATTAAATCTCATTGAATTCACATCACAGATTACACTTTCTAAGGTGGGCACTCCTTGTTGACATTGTTTACGTTATCCGCCAACAATATCTGGTCTTCATCTTCTACCTTTCAACTCCCTGTTGAGCATAGGTCTTCAAAACACACTTTTAACTCTCTGTGGAGCTTAAGTCTTCAACAAACACTTTCCAAGCTGTTCTGTTTCTAGCTATTCTTTAAAGATCATTCGGTGTCTTTCCCATCATCTTCATCTCTGCTTCTATCTGTCTCTGCATATAAAATACAAAATATACAATAAAAACACACCATGATCTAATGTGCAGACACTGCCGTCAAATATCTGAGACAGTAGATCACCTGCTACTACACTGCCATCAACAATCTAAGACAGTAGATCACCTGCTACTACACTGCCATTAACAATCTAAGACAGTAGATCACCTGCTACTACACTGTCGTCAACAATCTAAGACAGTAGATCACCTGCTACTACACTGTCGTCAACAATCTGAGACAGTAGATCACCTGCTACTACACTGCCGTCAACAATCTGAGACAGTAGATCACCTGCTACTACACTGTCATCAACAATCTGAGACAGTAGATCACCTGCTACTACACTGCCGTCAACAATCTGAGACAGTAGATCACCTGCTACTACACTGTCATCAACAATCTGAGATAGTAGATCACCTGCTACTACACTGCCGTCAACAATCTGAGACAGTAGATCACCTGCTACTACACTGCCATCAACAATCTGAGACAGTAGATCACCTGCTACTACACTGTCGTCAACAATCTGAGACAGTAGATCACCTGCTACTACACTGTCGTCAACAATCTGAGACAGTAGATCACCTGCTACTACACTGCCGTCAACAATCTGAGACAGTAGATCACCTGCTACTACACTGCCGTCAACAATCTGAGACAGTAGATCACCTGCTACTACACTGTCGTCAACAATCTGAGACAGTAGATCACCTGCTACTACACTGTCGTCAACAATCTGAGACAGTAGATCACCTGCTACTACACTGCCGTCAACAATCTGAGACAGTAGATCACCTGCTACTACACTGTCGTCAACAATCTGAGACAGTAGATCACCTGCTACTACACTGTCGTCAACAATCTGAGACAGTAGATCACCTGCTACTACACTGTCGTCAACAATCTGAGACAGTAGATCACCTGCTACTACACTGTCGTCAACAATCTGAGACAGTAGATCACCTGCTACTACACTGTCGTCAACAATCTGAGACAGTAGATCACCTGCTACTACACTGTCGTCAACAATCTGAGACAGTAGATCACCTGCTACTACACTGTCGTCAACAATCTGAGACAGTAGATCACCTGCTACTACACTGTCGTCAACAATCTGAGACAGTAGATCACCTGCTACTACACTGTCGTCAACAATCTGAGACAGTAGATCACCTGCTACTACACTGTCGTCAACAATCTGAGACAGTAGATCACCTGCTACTACACTGTCGTCAACAATCTGAGACAGTAGATCACCTGCTACTACACTGTCGTCAACAATCTGAGACAGTAGATCACCTGCTACTACACTGTCGTCAACAATCTGAGACAGTAGATCACCTGCTACTACACTGCCGTCAACAATCTGAGACAGTAGATCACCTGCTACTACACTGCCGTCAACAATCTGAGACAGTAGATCACCTGCTACTACACTGTCGTCAACAATCTGAGACAGTAGATCACCTGCTACTACACTGTCGTCAACAATCTGAGACAGTAGATCACCTGCTACTACACTGTCGTCAACAATCTGAGACAGTAGATCACCTGCTACTACACTGTCGTCAACAATCTGAGACAGTAGATCACCTGCTACTACACTGTCGTCAACAATCTGAGACAGTAGATCACCTGCTACTACACTGTCGTCAACAATCTGAGACAGTAGATCACCTGCTACTACACTGCCGTCAACAATCTGAGACAGTAGATCACCTGCTACTACACTGTCGTCAACAATCTGAGACAGTAGATCACCTGCTACTACACTGCCGTCAACAATCTGAGACAGTAGATCACCTGCTACTACACTGTCGTCAACAATCTGAGACAGTAGATCACCTGCTACTACACTGTCGTCAACAATCTGAGACAGTAGATCACCTGCTACTACACTGTCGTCAACAATCTGAGACAGTAGATCACCTGCTACTACACTGTCGTCAACAATCTGAGACAGTAGATCACCTGCTACTACACTGTCGTCAACAATCTGAGACAGTAGATCACCTGCTACTACACTGTCGTCAACAATCTGAGACAGTAGATCACCTGCTACTACACTGTCGTCAACAATCTGAGACAGTAGATCACCTGCTACTACACTGCCGTCAACAATCTGAGACAGTAGATCACCTGCTACTACACTGCCGTCAACAATCTGAGACAGTAGATCACCTGCTACTACACTGTCGTCAACAATCTGAGACAGTAGATCACCTGCTACTACACTGTCGTCAACAATCTGAGACAGTAGATCACCTGCTACTACACTGTCGTCAACAATCTGAGACAGTAGATCACCTGCTACTACACTGTCGTCAACAATCTGAGACAGTAGATCACCTGCTACTACACTGTCGTCAACAATCTGAGACAGTAGATCACCTGCTACTACACTGTCGTCAACAATCTGAGACAGTAGATCACCTGCTACTACACTGTCGTCAACAATCTGAGACAGTAGATCACCTGCTACTACACTGTCGTCAACAATCTGAGACAGTAGATCACCTGCTACTACACTGTCGTCAACAATCTGAGACAGTAGATCACCTGCTACTACACTGTCGTCAACAATCTGAGACAGTAGATCACCTGCTACTACACTGTCGTCAACAATCTGAGACAGTAGATCACCTGCTACTACACTGCCGTCAACAATCTGAGACAGTAGATCACCTGCTACTACACTGCCGTCAACAATCTGAGACAGTAGATCACCTGCTACTACACTGTCGTCAACAATCTGAGACAGTAGATCACCTGCTACTACACTGTCGTCAACAATCTGAGACAGTAGATCACCTGCTACTACACTGTCGTCAACAATCTGAGACAGTAGATCACCTGCTACTACACTGCCGTCAACAATCTGAGACAGTAGATCACCTGCTACTACACTGCCGTCAACAATCTGAGACAGTAGATCACCTGCTACTACACTGTCGTCAACAATCTGAGACAGTAGATCACCTGCTACTACACTGTCGTCAACAATCTGAGACAGTAGATCACCTGCTACTACACTGTCGTCAACAATCTGAGACAGTAGATCACCTGCTACTACACTGTCGTCAACAATCTGAGACAGTAGATCACCTGCTACTACACTGTCGTCAACAATCTGAGACAGTAGATCACCTGCTACTACACTGTCGTCAACAATCTGAGACAGTAGATCACCTGCTACTACTGAGAAAAAATAGTAAGTAGATTTGGTTATGGTTATTCGAAGACCCCAGTATCACTACAAGCGAATGGAAATCCAAAATTGCTCAAGCCACCTGTACCTGTGGAATCATCCGAAAAAAACATCTCATTGAATATCGAAACAAAGAAATGTCCCCATCTTAGCAAACACAGCACACGTCAAAAGACATAAGGCGTATTATAGCACCGACAATGAAAGCATTTTAATTCCCCATCGTCATACGATATCATCATTGATCGTCAGCAATCTGAATATAGAAGCACCATCCGGATGAAACACACAGCTCACAGTGTGCACACGACACTACTCAGTAGCTCCGGTAGCAAGGCAGACTTGGAATTACAGAAAAAATGCAACAAAAGGGACACTATACAGACAGTGTGTCATCGGTTCCATGTCGACTCTCCGCTAAATTGACCAGATGTCCAGTAAGTAGATTAAGAGTAGAATTGTGTTAGTCAAGATATAGATGTAGAATAGCAAGTGTAAAACGAGACGAGTTGTAATATTTTGATAAAAAGAAATATAGAATTATAGCTATAACAGACAATATGCTATAAGAGATACCTCAAATAAATACCGGTGATAACCTCTTTAGCGCATCAGGATCAAGAACATTAATTATAGAATAGGAATTTATAATTGTATGTGCTCCACTAATACCTTCACTTGTACTACCGACGACCTAATAATCTTGTATAAGCAATATATGATAGTCAGTGATTTTTGACTACATGAATCCATGTCGAGACATTGTTAGTACGTTGTGTTGTGATCTCTGTGTACCAATTATAAAGATATCTAAACTCTGCTTCATAAAATATTTAGCAGCAGTTCCCTGTCTAAAGATATGAATCTGGAGAAAATAAAGACGAGGCTACCACACAGAAGGGTCCGGGTTCGATTCTCTAGCGAAGAGGATTTTGGAATGGACAAAGCTCCGGGGTTCATCCAGGCAATAAAAATGAGTATTAGAGTTTCCCCTGCGAAATAAAGAAGGCCTGGCGTGATACCGGCCACATGACCCAAAAATGTGCTGTAATCATGAAATAAAATATGGTCACTAACACAATATTCCCCAACGCGAAGCAGGCAGCAGAATGAACCTTTACATTAACTTTACTGGCCGGTATTTTATAATTTCTTATGGATCTTTAAGATGTCGCTTTTCTACTATCACTGTGTTGTGTAACTATTTCCATTTTATACGCCTGCCTGTATATTTCATATTAGTCGTTTCTTTTTATTTTTTAGTATCTTTATATCTTGTTTCATTTTTCTGTCGATTTCTTTATGTTTCAACTTTGGTTAATATAAATGAATCGTCGCCTCTAGAGCCACAAACACAAAACGAACTAAATTACGCATTTAGAGAAGAAGAAACGACAAAGTAAAAAGGAAACAGGAAAATATGTCATTTCTAACTGCGTCTAACAGACGATAAACGGCGTCAGTATGGGAAACTGAGCGTAGTTACTTAACTAATGTTCTATGAACGGGTAAAAAAATAACCGGACATGACAAGTGGGTGATATTACGTCTTGTTGCATTATTTAAGTCCAACGTGAGCAATATTTCATTTCAGTCATCGGTCATCGCATCTGGCCACTGTCTACAGATCGTGAGTGTAAATTGTTATTATCTTGGTTTGTCACAAACATTTTGTTATGTTGACTTGTCACAAACACTTTGTTATATCGGCTTGTCACAAACCACTTTGTTATATTGGCTTGTCACAAAACACGTTGTTATGTTGGCTTGTCACAATAAAATTGTTATTCTGGTTTGTCACAAAATACATTTTTTGGTTGGCTTGTTACAAACACTTTGTTATGTTGGCTTGTCGCAAAAAACTTTGTTACATTGTCTTGTCACAAACACTTTTTCGTGTTGGCTTATCATAAACACTTTGATGTTTTGTATCGTTAAAAACACTTTTTTTATGTGGTATTTTCACAAAATACTTTGTTATGTTGCTTGTCTTAAAACAATTTGTTATGTTGGCTTATCAGAAAATATATTGTTATGTTGGTTTGTCACAAAACAATCTGTTTAGTCGGTTTTTCACAAACACTTTGTTATGTTGGCTTATCACAAACTATTTGTTATATTGGATTGTCACAAACACTTAATTATGATGGCTTGTCACACATAGTTTGTTATTTTGATTGTCACAAACTCTTTTTTATGTTGGTTTGTCAGACACGCTTAGTTCTGTTAGCTTGTCACAAACAATTTGATATGTTGGCTTGTCAGAAATATTTAATTAATTTGGCTGTTATAACCATTTATTTTGTTTATCATAAATACTTTTTTTTGTTTGCCTCTCACAAACTTTTGTTAATAATGGCAAGACAACATAACAAACGATTTTTTTATGTTGGCCTGTCACAAACACTTTGATATGTTAGCTTGTCACAAATATTTAATTATAGTGGCCTGTCATAAACACTTTCTTATTTTGGTTTATCACAAACACTTTTTTTGGTTGCCTCTCACAAACTTTTTGTTATATTGACTTGTTATTAAGACTTTGCTATATTATTATATTGACTTGTTATTAAGACTTTGCTAAATTGACTTGTCTCAATAATTTTTTATGTTGTCTGCTCACAAAAAGTTTGTTATCTTGGCTTATCACAAACACATTTTTATTCTGTCTTGTCACAAACACTTTGTTATATTGGCTTGTCAAGAACACGTTGCTATTTTGCCTTGTCATAAACACCTTTTTATGTCAGCTTGTCACAAACACTTTGATATGCTAGGTTGACGTGTCACAAACATTTAGTTATGTTTTCACATCACAAACACATTGTTAAGTTGACTTGTCTCAAACACTTTATTATTTTTTTTTTCATAAACATTTTGTTCGTTTGGCTCGTCACAATGACATTGTTATTTTGGCTTGTCACAAACACTTTGCTATCTTGGCTTGTCACAAATATTTTTTTTATGTTGACTTGTCACAAACGCTTAGTTATGTTTTCTTGTAACAAACACTTTGTTATGTTGGCTTGTCACAAACACTTTCTTCTGTTTTACTGTTTTTATCTAATTCTGTGTCTAAAATATAATAGATATAGTGAACGTAAAATGAAATATTTATTTTTTTTTGCTGTAAATGTCTTGCCGTAAGACGGAACTTATTGCTACCGTGGTTCCTAGCGGTATTGATACAGATCGATGCCCCACGCTGTTACATCGCAAGAAGCTAAAGGGCTATACCATTAGATTGACCGGGACAGCGTCTGATGATCCGATTACCTTATACATCGAAGCTCTCTATAGTTTCCTTTTACTTATTACCGTTTATGAATGATTTCTAATTTATTTTATTATCACAACATCTAGACAAAGTTTGAGAGATTAAAGAAAATATACTTTTGTTTGAAAAGTAGAAATTGTAAATACTATCTGTTTTAGCGATTAAATTGTTTTATTTTTGATCGTATGTTGATTCGTGTCCAAATATATATGTTTGTAGATGTTGACTGTTGACTTACAGACCTATCTTTATCAGTCAACTCCGTACAATCTGCGCTTATATCCGTGTCTTCATTTGAATACTGTTCCTGCTATTAAAATGAATCTTACAACTGGGAAGCAGGCACATGATGTCCTATAGCATGTGATGTCACTTGAGAGACTTTACACATTATCAATATTTTAAAGTGAGAGAGCTTGCTATCTTGTACTTTGATGTTATCTTCCACAACAAAGTGAGTCAAGTACACATTTTATAGCTGGGTGGACAGGGCATCGTTAGTCTGGGATTGAACGCACGTTAATGTATCAATCAAGTCAAGGCTCTAGTGACTACACAAGTGGCACATTCAAAAACTGAAAACTTTTGTAACAAGTGCAGATGTCCGTTTGGTTAGAAAGTATTGAACCGACACCGTCTCATTCATGAAAGTTTTGAACCAACACCGTCTCATTCATGAAAGTATTGAACCAACGCCGTCTCATTCATGAAAGTATTGAACCAACACCGTCTCATTCATGAAAGTATTGAACCAACACCGTCTCATTCATGAAAGTATTGAACCAACACCGTCTCATTCATGAAAGTATTGAACCAACACCGTCTCATTCATGAAAGTATTGAACCAACACCGTCTCATTCATCTTAGTATTGAACCAACACCGTCTCATTCATGAAAGTATTGAACCAACACCGTCTCATTCATGAAAGTATTGAACCAACACCGTCTCATTCATCTTAGTATTGAACCAACACCGTCTCATTCATGAAAGTATTGAACCAACACCGTCTCATTCATGAAAGTATTGAACCAACACCGTCTCATTCATGAAAGTATTGAACCAACACCGTCTCATTCATGAAAGTATTGAACCAACACCGTCTCATTCATGAAAGTATTGAACCAACACCGTCTCATTCATGAAAGTATTGAACCAACACCGTCTCATTCATCTTAGTATTGAACCAACACCGTCTCATTCATGAAAAGACAATCTCTCTGTTTTCTTGGTCACACACCGACCAGGTGTGCACGTCTTGTAGCTTCGCAGTCTGATTGTTTATTTATAATTTCAATCTTTATGCTCCTTACAATTAATACAACGTTAGGATAGTTTTTATTTTGTTTTGTTTGTGCATGATTTTAATGTCTGGTTATGACTGACATTAATATATTTCGTGATCGTTAAACAGAAGTCCTCACCTGCCAACGACTGTTACCTTAATCAATGTATCAAACAAGAACTGGCAGCAGCCTCCTTTTGGACACATCGCGACAGAACATGGCGTCCAGTAGTCAACAAATAATGAAACACACTCCGATTTTCTGGATGGTCGTCATCCTCGCCTGGCTGCACTTGACCGCTGCTATGACCGGTAAGTAAATGTCTTTTCTCCACGTAGTGAACAGATGGCAAGATGTGTCCAGGAATTGAATCAAGAAAAAATACGTATAAAGAAACGTCAGACGATAGAGTTGGTTAGGTTATGTCCCTTTAGAAAAGTATAAGAAACCATCACATGAATTACAATACAAGAACATTGACTTTAATAGGTAATAATAAAGAACGGACACCAAGGGTTAACTTGCTAAGACCAGAGTAAACATGGATAAACAAGGTGGTCAGATTTAGGAAATGTTGCAAATGATGGCGATATGGGCAATGGAAAAGGTTGAAGATTTGATGCCAAACTACGGAGCATGTAGATCAATGTCTGCTAAGCTAATCTCACTTGTCCCTACTCTCAGTTGCCAAATGTAGATACATTTCAGTCATTTGCCTACCTCAACACACAGTTACTAACAACATTAGCTACACTTCAATTGCTTCATCAACAAACAGTTACTAACTTTAGCTACACTCCAATCGCTTCCATCAACATCCAGTTACTAACTTTAGCTACACTCCAATCGCTTCCATCAACTTCCAGTTACTAACTTTAGCTATACTCCAATCGCTTCCATCAACATCGAGTTACTAACTCTAGCTACACTCCAATCGCTTCCATCAACATCCAGTTACTAACTTTAGCTACACTCCAATCGCTTCCATCAACATCCAGTTACTAACTTTAGCTACACTCCAATCGCTTCCATCAACATCCAGTTACTAACTTTAGCTACACTCCAATCGCTTCCATCAACATCCAGTTACTAACTTTAGCTACACTCCAATCGCTTCCATCAACATCCAGTTACTAACTTTAGCTACATTCCAATCGCTTCCATCAAAAAACAGTTACTAACATTAGCTACACTCCAATCGCTTCCATCAACACCCAGTTACTACATCTACAATATCTTCTTCAGCTGAATTAATCCAGCTGCTACTTCTCTTCATTGTTCGCAATTAGGATTTTGTATCCTGCAACTCCAACCAGCTATTGTAGGCTGTCAACTCTTACCAGCTGTTGTATTCTGTCAGCTCTTACCAGCTGTTGTATTCTGTCAACACATACCAGCTGTTGTATTCTGTCAACACTTACCAGTTTTTGTATTCTGTCAACTCTTACCAGCTGTTGTATTCTGTCAACTCTTTAGTTCACGTCACACATATGGACCCCAGCTATACACGTGACTCAATGCCAGATGAGCTGAACGTGACTCTTGTTAGTGAGTCGGAGAACAACATCTACATCCACCTTCGACGTATGCAGGACCATGTCCCCAACGTTCCGGTCTACACCCTCCACATTGACTCAAGTGGCAGGTTCTATCAACATCCAGAGGCTCTAGAGGACAAGCAGGTATGTACAATAAAGTGGCACAATCCTAAAATCGTAATATTCATTGACTATTAATCATATCAGTATTGGTGAGTGTTTGAAGAGATAGCGGTTCATGTACTTTTCCTCTCGGGCCAAAGACATAGCGAGGAAGTCATAGCTCTTCACGTTTGAAGATTTACTGTCAGATGGTGTATGTCTTGGTTGATTCTTAGTCCCATGGTTGAGCCTTCCCTTGTAATTGTTTTGGGTAGCGACTCTCTTGATATCCCTTGTTTTATTTTATCAGATGGTTTCCTGTAAATGTGTACACAAGTGGGAAAAATTAATAGAGAAAAACAGGTCTATCGCTGTTACCATCAGTACTTAATCCCGAGATATGTCTCTTGAAGTTTCTCATCTCCTTCACAGAACATAGGCTACTATCAAGACGTGGACAGCGAGAACATCATACAAGTTACCAAGATTAATGGTCACGGAGACAACGGGGATAACTTCGAATTGGTAAGTTTGTCTTGTCTGTCAGTCTTACTGTTTGCTAGGGTATATCTTATTCTTTTTGCTGATCATCTCTCAGTCTGCCGGATCATTTGTTATGCCACAGTACAGTCTACAAAAACTCCTTGCTCGACTATTAATCTTTGTATTTGTCTCACATGTTGCATATTCTTAGTACGTCTGATAGTCTGTGCACCTGTCCACTTATGTACACACTTCTCTATAATCATCTTTCTTACCGTGAAGAAATAACAAAAATGAAGTGGTTTAACAATGTATCTCGAATGTCTGACCCAGCATAGACTATTCTAAAAGAGCATTGAGAGGTACGATAAAGAAAGATAGACAGCGAACATGATGGGGAGATAATATTAAAGAGTGGACAGGCCTCCGAACATGTCCATAGGTGCTCAGATCCCCTCCTCAGCAATTCCTTCAGTGTCCAGCGACTGACGACTCCAGTTCTATGTTGGTTGATAAGTCTTCTTACACGGCCACTAAGTTTCTCATTTCTGGCTGTGCCCATCTTAACTCCCATTTTCATCATCCGAAGAAGTGACGTGGATGTGTGTTTGTCGAAGTCACGTGCTCTACCCACATCTCAGAGGGCATTGATGACAGAGGGAGTAGTGGAGGGACCAGAATTCCGAGACTACCCATAAAACAGTAATTGATGTTACCACGGTCCTTACGTCAGAGGAGGGGCAAGCTCGGAGAATGTTATAATGCCTGGACGAACTCATCAACTGGTGACAGATGAACTACAACCCTATGAAGTCGAGGTGTCTGTCTGGTTGAGAGAAAAAGGAACACCAAGGATGTTAAGTTTACTGGGGCAAATAAGAGGATCCCAAAGGTCAGTAAAAACGTCAACAAATACGAGTCATGACAGGATGTATGACGCCTCGATGAAAGACATATCAAGAGATAAAGAGAAATAGCAGATCTATCTGAGGTAGCAGGGGCTACATGTCATCGACCGGTGCAGGTTCTTGAGATGCGTTCAAAATCTGGCGCCTTAAATTTAAGCTGATTCTAAGACTGCTATAGTCACAGTGGACGTATGAAGTTGGCCCAGGTATCGTTGAAGTAATAGGAAGAAGGTCAGTCATTTCGCCTGGAAATTTGAGAAATTGTCACCAGGACTGACAGACTCTGTTCTGCAAGAAAACGAGGCTGGTTCTCACGTTCAAATCGGTCCTAGAGGAATACAAACCTAGAACTCCAGGCTAACTACTACTCGTCAAACAAATTAGTCCGGATAATAGAACCCACTTTGAAGACCGCAGGAAAATGGCAAGTTCATGCAGCAGATAATGAGACATTTGAAAGTCTCAGACTGAAGGAGGTTGATGGTCTACCTGCAGACCAGTGGACGTGAGTTTGGCCTTGGCAAACATTTTGTTACACTCATCTGCTCACTCGCAGTTCGAATATAGAAACATTATTTGAGCTCCGGATCAAATTTCTCACGAATAAGACGCTTGAGCGCCGGAACGTTCGAAGTTAGAGTAGTTCGAAGTCCCAGGTTACACTAAATATCTAAACAACACCCCCATACCCCATCTTTTTCACGTAATGGTCTCCTATGTGCCTGAGATGCGCCTTTGGTTGTGTCTGAGATGTGCCTGAGATGTGCCTAAGATGTGTCTGAGATGTGCCTGAGATGTGCCAGAGATGTGTCTGAGATGTGTCTGAGATGTGTCTAGAATGTGTTATAGATGTGGCTCAGATGTGTCTGAGATGTGTCTGAAATGTGTCTGAGATGTGTCTCAAATGTGCCTCAGATGTGACTGAGATGTGTCTGAGATGTGTCTGAAATGTGTCTCAGATGTGTCAGAGATGTGTCTGAGATGTGTCAGAGATGTGTCTGAGATGTGTCTCAGATTTGCCTCAGATGTGCCTGTTTATCGATTTATCTGATAAATGTAAAGGTCTAACAGGTTAGGCCTGTCTGTAGAACATGGAGAATGACTATAATTGTCTGTGACCAACGTCACATTTTTGGGGCGACAGGTAACACGTTAGGCCACACCTTTCTATTTGCTGCAGATGTTTCGTTGACATATTTATTGCCTGCTATTAATCGTGACTTTACAGTGAGTTATCTTCGTGTCTGTTCTAAATTGGAACAGCAATAAAGTAGTGGTTAGAGATCTGGTAGATCTCGATCTATGGCTTCTAGGTTCACCGAGCCTTCACTTGGTTTTGTGTTCATTTTTCCGGGAAAGGTACATGGCACTGTCGTTATACTGATCACGTTATAAAAAATATGTACCATGGACAAAAAGTCAAGGGTACAAACATCACATGTGAAGCCTAGTAGTTGAATCCTGGAATCATCTTGGTAACCAGGCAGTTGTTATGTTGCTCATTTCTAAAGCGGTCGCCATCTTGCTGCCTAAATTCCTTAACGTGTTTAACCTGGAACACTATTTCTTTCAGAAAGGGGAGGTAAATATTGAAGGTCAACAGTTCATCTTAAGTCATGATGGAAGATCTAAACGAGATGCTCCCTTACACTCGTCACCATCCGAAGATGTCACATACACACTGACCCCAAAGAAACCAACTCCAGTCGCCTTCGATTATTACCATGACGCCCGTGAGTACATTTCTGTGACCCTGTCAGCATTTAGGAAATAATTAATTTAACTTTCCCCACTACCAGTGGCGTAGTCTCTATGATACCGCAGCTACCGCCGGTAGCCTGAACATATTAACGAAATACAAAAGGAAATGATAATTTATTATATTTTTAAAATAATTATTTTACAAATTTTTGAATATTCTATTACACATTTTGTAGGCCAATACGATTGATTTGCTTACATGTGCATTTATTAAAGCAAGGTTTTCCTCTGGCCACTATCACGTTTGTGAATGAAACCTAAACTACAATACATTGAAACCTCTGGTAGCCAGCGGTACATTTTTCTCTATCCGCATCTAGTAATAACGACCTTGACATTGAAAAACTGGAGTCAAAATATATACCGGGTGTTGCCGCTAGAGGAATGCGGTTTCATAAGTTATTTTTAGCTCTAGCCAATCAGGATGGTCACAAAGTGAAAGTGAAACAATGTCTGATTACCGGAACTTCCTTAGCTATTTATAACTACTTTATGCGCATCAGCATCTGTAGAAAGAACATTTTCTGCTCTCAAAAGAATCAAATCTTATTGTCGCTCAACTCAGACACAAGAACACTTATCTGGTTTGGCATTAATGCCCATTGAGAAATCATTCCCTCAGAAACTTAGAAACCAACCCAACAGTACTTTCAATGGCATCAAGACATTTTCGTCCCAAACAAGACGGATATAAAAACACAAATAAGTAAGTAATTTAAAATGTAGTGATGTTATTAGAAAATATTACTTTATGTTAGCCCACTGAATATAATGTATGTTTTTTATTTATTATGTCAGCGGTAGCCCAGACCCCAAAACTAGTATACGCCACTGCCCACTACAAACTTGTTTTCTCACAAAATATTCTACTTTATCAGACGAAAGTAGTTATATTTCCCAGGGACCTAAAGCTTGATGAGTTCCCATTATATTTTTGTGATTATAGGATCTTGACGAAAATCTTTCATGTTAAATTGTCACAATTGAGAATTAATTTTGTTGAAAAGAAACTTACTTGTTCTCTTTACCCTTCTGCCTTTCAGCGTCTAGGGAAAGTTGAGAGTCAGCGCTTTCTGGTTTGAGTCAAACAAAACGTTTTGTGTAGGAAGCAGTTATTTTTCCTGGCCGTCTATTCTTTTTTTTTTTTTTCCTTGCATTGCTGAAGGAGTCTTCCTCTACGTTTTCTGTAGTTGTATCTGTTAGTTCATGTTCGATGTTAGATGTTGTTTGTTGGTAACACCGTCATATGTCCAAACCATTTCATTTATTGTTTCGGGATAAAACTCCGAATATGTTATTCTCGCATTTTCAAATGTCTACGTTTTTAATTGGGTTTTTTTCACTTGTAATCTCTTCTCTAAACCTCACAACTGCTCTCTCTAATCTGTTGTCTATACCACACAAATGTTCTCTCTAATCTCTTTTCTAAACCTCACAATTACCCTCACTTATCTCTTCGTTCAACCTCACAAATGTTCTCTTTAATCTCTTCTCTAAACCTCACAAATGTTCTCTTTAATCTCTTCTCTAATCCTCACAATACCTCACAAATGTTCTCTTTAATCTCTTCTCTAAACCTCACAAATGTTATCTCTAATCTCTTCTCTAAACCTCACAAATGTTCTCTTTAATCTCTTCTCTAATCCTCACAATACCTCACAAATGTTCTCTTTAATCTCTTCTCTAAACCTCACAAATGTTCTCTTTAATCTCTTCTCTAAACCTCACAAATGTTATCTCTAATCTCTTCTCTAAACCTCACAAATGTTATCTCTAATCTCTTCTCTAAACCTCACAAATGTTATCACTATTCCCTTCTCTAAACCTCACAAATGTTCTCTCTAATCTCTTCTCTAAAACTCACAAATATGCTACATTTTATGATATCATTCAGCGACAAAAGTCGAGCTAGAAGATGTGAAGCCTAACCATCCTAACATACCTGGACCTCCCTCTGATCTGCGAAGAGACAAATCATCAGTTCCCTCATCTCAGACCCGCCATCGTCGACAGGCTGGATCGGCCACTCCAATCTTCATCGACGTGGTGGCAATCGTTGATTTCGGATCCTACAGCCGGTTCCTGGCCCGCCATAAGACAAGAACAGAAACCCTGCAGGCCATGAGAGAGTATTATGCTTTTATTTTGAGTGACGTAAGTATCTTGTCTGTCGTCACTTCCGATTTGTGGTTTTATATTATAGTCAACTACAGCGTAGCCCAGTAACAACGCCTTCCATTATTGTTCCTTCCAGCCCGCTGTGTCCTATGACGTGGCCACAGTACTTGTTCTCCACCTCTAGAGTGCTATTTAGAGGCAACTTTTTAAAATGTATAAATCGTTTAATATGTCTTCATTACTCTTGTTCATTATCCAAGGTATCTTAAATAAATTTTCTGTAGCATTTTGTTTCGAATGAATCGATTGTTTCCCCCTTGCTTTGAGTGATTGCCCATGATTCATAACCATATGTTACTATCGGGAAGATACATGTCCTTAGTCATTTTAATTTTACTGCCTTGCTGGCATTGTGCCATACGTTCTTCATGGCATTTAATTGTGTTGTTGCTTTTGTTGATCATCTTGTGATTGTAGTCTCCATTGTTAGTTACTACAGGTCCCAGATATCCACAGTTTGTTAAAATTAATGGCTATTAACTATTGACGATGTTTTTGTGTTTGGTTTTTGTTTTATCAATGGACGTTTTCTTAGTTTTCTGTATCGTCAGATAGAGGCTTTGTAAGTCACTGTGTTTTTTTAACACACTCACTACCTCTTTTAATCGTTATTCATTTTTTGAGAGGAGAACTGTATCATGAGAATACATCATGATATCATGAGCGTGTCTGAGTTCTATAATTATGTTGTCATTTATTGTGAAAGGGTCGAACGTCACAAATCTGTCATCGTTTTTGACATTTCTCATGATATTCTCAGCACAGATGTTCAACAATTATGGAGAAAGGATAAAACCATGCTTAATCCATTTTTGTACTTCAAACCAATTTGAAGTTTTGCCCGCTATTCTGATAGCCGCTTGTTGTTCGTGATATAGCGATTGGATAAGTTGTATTATGTACGATGAAGAGCCCATATATTTTATGATGTTCTACATTTTCTGATGTTGTTTACAAAAGTCCTGCTGTAATCTATGAATAGTGTATGCAGTTCTATGTTGTATTCCCTGCACTTCTCAAATAGGTTTATCACGTTAAAGTTTGGACCTACGTACCTCTATGTCTTAAACCTGCTTGAATTACATTCAAATCTTTTTAATTGTTCTAACCTCTGTTTTGTTCTCTTGGTGGTGATTTGTGATAGTATTTCTATAATATAGTACATATATATTTATATCGTAGTTTTTCTCTGGCATAGTTTATTAGGAGAGAGCCGCGATAACTCAGTGATCACTGACCTGGACTACAAAGAAGAGGTCGGCTTTGTTCCTGATCGACGGCTTCCGTGTTCACCCAGCCTTAAATGGATACTGGATTTTTTATGGGAAAATAAAGTAGCACGGGCGTAATACAGACCATATTGACCCCAAAAATCATGTGCTGAAGGTCTGTAAAATTGTATGGTCACTAACACCATATTCCCAATACCTCACTTGGCGTGACTGTGCTCTTTACTGTTACTTTTGGCTTATTGGGACAAGAGTTCTACATGTGTAACACAGCGTCAGGTTTCCTTTCTTTGGAATGGGGATATACATTGATCTTTTCCAGGTTTTTAGCCAGTCAGCATTTTTCCATAAAATATTTGTATGTCTAAGCACATTTTGTTAATGTAATAGAGTACAGATTGAAATATGTCAGAGCGCCAGCTAAAATAAGCAGAGTGACCCCCATGATCTGTGGCATGAACTGATTGCTGTTATTTATTACTAGTTTACCGCTTTAGAGACATCTGCCCATCCGTGTCACCAATATTTGACTCATGTGTTGATGTTCTCATTCATTGCAGGTGGACTTGAAATACAAATCTATAGTCAGTGATAAATACAGCTATAATGTTCGTCTGGTCAAAATTATCATTTTAGAGGTAAGTTGGCTAGTTATTTCATATTGTAAGTGTCTGTTGAACCATATGTGAGTGTATGGTCCTAGTCTATGTATAAATACAAAAACATGCATACATACCTGGACATAAACCATACTGTCGTGCACATGAAGACGTCGTTACACTCACCAGCAGCTTCTTCAAAATCAAGTCAACAAATCTTGTTTATCAGAAATTCACTTAATTGTTTTTCGAAACTAGGCAGTTTGGTTGTGAATCATGGACAATCTCCCAAGCAACCAGGAAGAATTTTTTTTTCTTTTTTTGAGATCTCCAGCTTAAACCTCTGACGAAGTCTTTGGAGATTAGAAACTGAGTTTAGCATGTTAATCCGTTTTTCCTTTGGCAGCCGTGTGCACAGGGTTCCCACGACACACAGACAGATAACTTAGTCTTCGGGGGTACTCTTTTTTCCGTCCACGAGTAATTGACGTTTCAAGCTGGGCCTTGCTGCTGAGACCAGGGTGGATGCCGCTGAGAGAAATCATAAATAAAAATCCCAAACGGTTCAGCCGAGATTTAAACCCACAACCTCTCTGTCTCGAGGACGCCGTCTTGCCTCGAGACAAACCAGTCAGCCAGAAAGAAAATAAAATCATTTGAAACAAAATGATGAACTGTACTTTAAGGATTAAATGTGTTGAAAGAAACACAGACGTTTCCACTGGACGGAAAATACAATTTACAAATGTCGATTACACACGGGGAAGCATAGCCATCTCTGACACTGCCTTCAAATTTTGTACACTCATGGATGACCGTCTCCGGGGCTCCACTTCCACAGCTAGTGGAATTACGGTGGACCTACGTTGGGCTTACGGTGGACTTAGAGGTAGGTTTCATTTTAACAGCGAATGTAAACAATTCTCTGATGATATAATCAGCGCAGCTTCAAGACAATATCGTTAATCTTCTCACACCTCCCGATATATTTTTGTCTTGCAACTAACACAACCTTCATTATATCTACATTTACATCTAACACAATCCTCATTATATCAACATTTACAACTAATATAGCACTCAATATATCAACGTTTACAACTAATACATCACTCGTTATATCAACATTTACAACTAATACAGCACTCATTAGATCAACATTTACAACGAACACAGCACTCATTATATCAACATTTACAACTAATACAGCACTCATTATATCAACATTTACATCCAACACAACCTTCGTTATATCAACATTTACAACTAACACAATCCTCATTATATCAACATTTACAACTAACACAACCTTTAATTACATCAACATGTTCTTCTAACACAGCTCTCATTATCTCAACATTTACAATTAACTCAGCTCTCATTATCTCAACACTTACAATTAACACAGCTCTCATTACCTCAGCACTTCAACTAACACAGTCTTCATTGCCTCCACACTTACAACTAACACAGCTCTCATTATCTCAACACCTACAAGTAACACAACCCTGATTATCACAACAATTACAAGTAACACAACCCTCATTATCTCAACACTTACAATTAACTCAGCTCTCATTATCTCAACACTTACAACTAACACAGCTCTCATTACCTCAACACTTCAACTAACACAGTTTTCATTACCTCAACACTTACAACTAACGTAGCTCTCATTATCTCAACAACTAACACAGCCCTCATTACGTCAACTTTTACAACTAACACAACCCTCATTACCTCAACTCTTACAACTAACACAACCCTCATTACCTCAAACACTCGATCTATAGTTGTCTTGAAACCACGTACCGATATATACAGAAACCTATCTTTCTCATCGTCTATAAAACTCATAGAACAACACAGAATAAAGTTCAATTTTGTATGTCTTAAAAGTAGCATATTTAGGAATGTTTTATAATTTCTTTGTTAATTATAAACAAAAGAGAACTGAAATTTTTACCGAAAGGAAAAAAAAAATATAAAGAAATGTTAGTGTTACAATTAATAATGGCCTACTTATTATTTATATTGTGATAATTATGTCTACAATATTATGTTCTGGTGACCAAGTATGTAGAGTCAAACAGACATTTCTCCATAAATGACACACTAAGGTTACACGACTGGAAATTTATCTGTTTGAATAAGTAAAACATAGAATCTGGACAGCACGACTTCCTGACAATTCCTATTGTAAATTCATGAAATCTCTATTTCACATTTCAACAACTCTCTATTTCAAATGTTAACGAGTCTCTGTTTCAGATGTCAAGGAATCCAAATTTTAGATGTCAACGGGTCCTTGATTCAAATCTTTCTACTCCTCAAGCACATCTGCACGTCTACTGTTGTCTCGTCATTAATTTGGCATCCCTCAATCGCCTAAATAAGTGGATGAAAGCCTTTAATTAGTCAATATAAAACGTATACAAAGCATCTCCATATAGTAGAGCGCTTACTTCTGGTGAGTTGTCACGTGATTATAAGCTGTTTAGATATCTTATTATTCTTCTTCTTTTCAAATGTCTGTGGAACATAGGTCTTCAACATACACTTTCAGCTCACTGTGGAACATAGGTCTTCAACATACACTTTCAGCTCACTGTGGAACATAGGTCTTCAACATACACTTTCAGCTCACTGTGGAACATGGGTCTTCAACAAACACTTTCAGCTCACTGTGGAACATAGGTCTTCAACAAACACTTTCAGCTCACTGTGTAACATAGGTCTTCAACAAACACTTTCAGCTTACTGTGTAACATAGGTCTTCAACAAACACTTTCAGCTCCCTGTGGAACATAGGTCATCAATATATACTTTCAGCTCACTGTGTAACATAGGTCTTCAACAAACACTTTCAGCTCACTGTGGAACATAGGTCTTTAACAAACACTTTCAGGTCCCTGTGGAACATAGGTCTTCAACAAACACTTTCAGCTCACTGTGGAACATAGGTCTTAAACAAACACTTTCAGCTCACTGTGGGACATAGGTCTTCAACAAACACTTTCAGCTCCCTGTGGAACATAGGTCTTCAACAAACACTTTCAGCTTACTGTGGAACATAGGTATTCAGCAAACACTTTCAGCTCCCTATGGAACATAGGTCTACAACAAATACTTTCAGCTTACTGTGGAACATAGGTATTCAGCAAACACTTTCAGCTTACTGTGGAACATAGGCATTCAGCAAACACTTTCAGCCCCCTGTGGAACATAGGTCTTCAACAAACACTTTCAGCTCCCTGTGGAACATAGGTCTATAACAAACACTTTCAGCTTACTGTGGAACATAGGTCTTCAACAAACACTTTCAGCTTACTATGGAACATAGGTATTCAACAAACACTTTCAGCTTACTGTGGAACATAGGTCTATAACAAACACTTTCCAAGCTGTTCTGTTTCTTGTCATTCTATTAATATCATTCCATGTCTTCCCCATCATCTTCATCTCTGCTTCCACCTGTCATCTCCAAGAATATTTTGATCTTTCTCTTTTTCTCATCACCTGTTGCCAAAGAAGAGCCTGTTGTGTAATATTCTCTGTTGGCTTCCGCAGTGTGTGTCCTATCCAGTGCCATCGTCATCGTTATATCTCATTGTCCACTGGTATTTGACTGGTACTTTCTCAGTAATAATAATAAACTTTAGTGATTTTATTCAACCATTGCATTCCTTTTATTTAGCCCAGGCATCCATTACAGAAGGTCTGTATCTTCGTTAATTCATTTTTGCTGTTCTCCATGTTTCACAGTTATATATTAGGACTGACTAAACATAGGAGTTGCAAATATTAATTTTTGCTTTTAACATAATGTTTGGATTTCCCGATAATTTATTTCAATGGAATACTTCATATATCTCTTAGACAGAGACCCCTCTATCTTTCCTGGATGTCGAATTTACCTGTTTCTTCTCTTATCTTGTCAGTATCTCACTAAAAATAAACATCTTCATATTCTACTTGAGGAGACATCCCGACCACAGTTGAACACGTGTTCAGCCACAAATGTCTTCAATGAAGTAAATACTTGCAGGAAAACGATCTTCTGTCAGTTGTTGAATCAAATAACCACTCTGTAAACGAGTTCTGTTTGTTTCATTTTATCATAGGATGCAGCCTCAAGTTCATTAATAGGAAGTCCTGTGGATGGCAATTTGGACGCCATTCCTACCTTGTTTGACTTATTATCTAAAACTCGAATCAATGGCAGTGACTTATTTGGCCATTACGACCACGCAATGTTTTTCACGGGGTAAGTGTTTGTAGTAACCACAATACCTTATGACCACACACATCATCTGTCAAGGAATTAATGATTTTAGTCAGCAACTATATTTACCACCTCACAACCACGACTACGTGTTTCGTGTTTGTTGCACGCTTCACTAACCACTAACATTACATCTTTATTTTGTTTTCTGTTTGTGTTGTCCCTGTGTTTTCCGAAGGAGGCAGCATGTAGGACGAAACGTCAAATATTTTATATTTTTTGATGTTGTAAATTTGTCACCATACTGAGTAGAAGTTGATGTAACACCACCGCCGCTATCCCAAGTTCCCGGCTACCAGCTTTACCGCATCATTGCGGTTACTGACAGGTCCCCATTTAACACTGCTCACTACTCCCCCAGGGGCAGTGGTTGTAGCTACCACACTTACCTAACCTCAACTCAACCCTATTTACATGTTGAATGTCTGTAGTTACCACACTTACCTAACTTCAACTCAACCCTATTTACATGTTGAATGTCTGTAGTTACCACACTTACCTAACCTCAACTCAACCCTATTTACATGTTGAATGTCTGTAGTTACCACACTTACCTAACCTCAACACAACCCTATTTACATGTTGAATGTCTGTAGTTACCACACTTACCTAACCTCAACACAATCCTTTTTATATGGTGAATGTCTGTAGTTACCACAACTAAAAAACCTCAACACAACCCTATTTGCATGGTGAATGTCTGTAATTACCAGTTACCTTACCCCTACACAATCATATTTACATGTTGAATGTCTATAATTACCACACATACCCTACCTCAACACAACCCTGTTTACATGTTGAATGTCTGTAGTTACCACACTTACCCTAGCTCAACACAACCCTATTTACATGGTGAATGTCTGTAGTTTCACACTTACCCTAGCTCAACACAACCCTATTTACATGTTGAATGTCTGTAGTTACCACACTTACCCTAGCTCAACACAACCCTATTTACATGGTGAATGTCTGTAGTTACCACACTTACCCTAGCTCAACACAACCCTATTTACATGTTGAATGTCTGTAGTTACCACATTTACCCTAGCTCAACAAAACCCTATTTACATGTTGAATGTCTGTAGTTACCACACTTACCCTAGCTCAACACAACCCTATTTACATGGTGAATGTCTGTAGTTACCTGCGGAATATAGCAAATTATTTTGGCACATTTTTGTAGATTTTCTCCAGCCTCAACTATTTATTGAACGACTATTTCCTCAGTGACGTGCTCCATTCATGAGTACACAAACAATGACGTGTAACTAAATGAGATGAATAAACAATAAGATAACACTAAACTATGAAGCCAATGAAGTAGAATATAGGAAGACACTTTTACTAAAGAAACTAAATCGCTTAACTTGAAGTTGATAATATCAGTAGTAAAACAAGAAGGATAAAATTGAACATTTGTATATCTTGTTTGGATAAAAGAAATTATCGATCAGTGGTGAATCCTGGCAATATTGTTTTGTTAGCTCATAAAAAGACAAAGGCAATGGTTTAATGAAAACAATGACATGAGAAAGTAAAACACGTGCACTTATTTTATATATAGGGAACAGGCAAATAATTGCAATGCTGCGGTAAAGCTGGTAGCAATGAGCCAGTGGTGGGTAGTGTTAAACACTCTTAGATATGATGGCAGCTTTACAAGGAAGGAACACAATACAATACTGAATTTTCGGCCTGTGGCCTTCTTTAGAATACAAGGACAACGACAACAAACGGTGAAGCACCTCTCCATTCACCTGATCATCATACATGTAGTTATAGATAATTGTGCTTCACCATTTGTTGTCGTTGTCCTTGTATTCTGAAGAAGGCCACAGGCCGAAACGTCAGTATTGTGTTGTGTTCGTTCCTTGAAAAGCTGTCACCGTGCCTTGGAGTGTTTTACACTCCCCACCACTGGCTCCTATTTTAGATACATTTTGAATATCGTACATCTGATGATTCTGACCAACAAGGAAGTTCTCAAAGAGGCCAACACAAAAAGGGAACTCTTAAAAAACATCAGAAAGAAGCAATCAACATTTTTCGGGCACATCATGAGAAGAGGAAAGTTGGAATACTTGGTTACACTGGCAAAATAAAAGGAAAGAGAGATCGCTGACGACAAAGAGAGAAAATACTGGATAGCTTGGTGTCAGGGCATGGAAAACAGTCAACAACAGAACTGATACGATGCCCTGTAGATAGAAGATTGTGGACATGATCACTTAGGCCAACCGGTATGGCACATGATGATGATGTTCTGATATCTCTCTCCGTACGTCACGCCGAATCGCGCGTTACTCTCAAATTGATTAGTCTGAACCGTCATCAAATCACATTCTTTATACATGTCTTGTAGAATCTTGGTATTGGAGATATGTAATTTTTGTTCAGTTATCTATCATCGTCATTTGGTGCCGTCTCCGCATCGAAGGTTGGCTACCATGGAGCTCCATTCCACTCTGTCTCTTGCTTTGATGGTGCAGATTGTCATAGGCTACTAGTCCATCTTTTGATGCTACTTATCCATGTTAGCCTTAGTCTGCCTCTACCTCTTTTGTCGTGAATTTGCCTTCCAATATTACTTTTACTAAGATGTTTTGTCTTTTAGCATGCCCCAAAAATTTCATTTGTCTTGTTCTAATTGTGTTTAGTAGTTCCCTTTTCATTTATAGTTGTTTTAAAACTTCATCTTTTGTTTTTGTTTTAAAACTTCATCTTTTGTTTTCTTTTCTTTCCATCCAATTATACATATTCTTCTATAAATCCACATTTCAAATACTTCAATTTTCTGTTCTGTTTTCTTGTCTAATGTCCATGTTTCTGCACCGTACAAGAATATTGAGAAGAAGCTACATTTTGCTTTTCTTAGTTTTAGCCCTGGTGTTATTTGTTTTGATGTTAATATAATTTTCATAGCATTAAAATTACTTTTTGACATACCTATTCTTTTGTTTATTTCATGCTTACATTTTGTCATCATTGTACATCACTGGTTGTAGTATGTCCAAGGTAGTTGTAGCTCTTTGCTGTCTCCAGATGTATTCCTTTAACTTTGATATTGATTTGTAGGTCTTGAGAATTTTCTTTCTTTATGATCATAGTTTTAGTCTTTTTCATATTCTTATCTAATCTATATTTTTTGCTTGCCATGTTTATTTCATTAAGTCTATTTTCTAAAACTTCATATATAATATGTTAGATATTAAATAAATACAAATATGTGGAATGATTATTAAAAGCATGAAAAATTTTGTCCTCAAAATCTCTTCCTTTACATTGTTAAAAAATATTTCCGTGCGGAAAGAGGTACATACGTGATACACAAGAATGTTGCTAGACATTAGAGTTATATGTCATCATCATCAAATATCGGGATCTGCTTGCGTAGGTGATCATGTTTCTCCACAACTTTCGATCTCGACAGTTATTTATCATTTCTGTTGTTGACCTTCTGCCAAGGCATTGTCTTAAGCTGTCAGGTATTTTTTCTCTTTGCTTCCCTCTATCTCTTCGTCCCTCAATTTTTCCAGTTGTTACAATATATTTCAGTTGTTCTCTTCTCATTACATGGCCAAAAAATGATGATTGTTTCCTCCTAATATTGGAAATTAGCTCTCTTTTTGCTTTGACCTCTTTCAGAACATTTTCATTACTATTCACAGCTACCCATTGTATTCTCAACATTCTTCTTTAAAACCACATTTATACCGACGTCAGTGATTTTCTTGTTTCTTTTCTTCTCAGAGTTTTAAGTAACACACGATAATGATGAAAATGAGCTGATATGGCGGATTATTGTTGTTTGGTCTGAGTCCTTACTCGCAACATTTCTTCTCTACAGGTACAATCTTGTAATTGGGGAATTGTATGTCTTGGGTATCACTTTACTTGGTAAGTAGTTTTCATATTGAGCATGGTCAGCTAGGACGCGGCAACTTGTCTAGTTTTGAACTAATGCCATATCAGAGAGAGGTATCAGAGATTGACTGTCGGACTGTTTAAGTGGACTGTGGTTTGGAAGTTCGCCTCACTCTCACTTGTATCGTGTTCGAATCTAACCTGGTGTGATCGAGTGTTTTTTTTATTTTATGTTAGTAACATTCTTTGTCTTAAAAACTATCAGACCCACAACACTGACCAGAACTGCAAAATTTATCAGAACTTTTTATTTTCAGTTGTTTTAAAACTTTTTTCGTTTGTTATCTTTTGTTTCCATCCAATTCTACCTATTCATCTATAAATCCCCATTTCAAAGGCTTCAATTTTCTGTTCTGTTTTCTGGTCTAATGTCCATGTCTCAGCACTATACAGGAATATTGAGAAGATGTAACATTTTGCCATTCTTAGTTTCAGCCCTGCTGATATTTGTTTTGTTGTTAGTATATTTTTCATGGCATTAAAATTACTTTTCGCCATAGACAACATAGGGTGACATATATAAACATAAAATAAAACATTACAAAGAGGGGCAACGACAGTAAGTATCAGCTCCCTCACCGAAATTGAACAACTCGCTTAAAACAGAGCCTTGTGGCGAGACACAATGCGGGTCCTGTGCAAGGTCTGACAGTTGAAAGATCGTCAGACACAAGTCTATAATTTCTGCCACATATTACGTTTGAACGCGAACGCTCGATAGAACAATATACAGACAGACCGACAGACAGAGAGGCAGATAGAGAGACAGACAGAGAGGCAGATAGAGAGGCAGACAGAGAGGCAGATAGAGAGGCAGACAGAGAGGCAGATAGAGAGACAGATAGAGAGATAGATAGAGAGGCAGAGAGAGACAGATAGAGAGGCAGATAGAGAGACAGACAGAGAGGCAGATAGAGAGACAGACAGAGAGGCAGATAGAGAGACAGACAGAGAGGCAGATAGAGAGACAGACAGAGAGGCAGATAGAGAGGCAGACAGAGAGGCAGATAGAGAGGCAGACAGAGATGCAGATAGAGAGACAGACAGAGAGGCAGATAGAGAGGCAGACAGAGAGGCAGATAGAGAGACAGGCAGAGAGGCAGATAGAGAGGCAGATAGAGAGATAGATAGAGAGGCAGAGAGAGACAGATAGAGAGGCAGATAGAGAGGCAGATAGAGAGACAGACAGAGAGACAGATAGAGAGGCAGATAGAGAGGCAGACAGAGAGGCAGATAGAGAGGCAGACAGAGAGGCAGATAGAGAGGCAGACAGAGAGACAGACAGAGAGGCAGATAGAGAGGCAGACAGAGAGACAGACAGAGAGGCAGATAGAGAGGCAGACAGAGAGGCAGATAGAGAGGCAGATAGAGAGACAGATAGAGAGGCAGATAGAGAGACAGACAGAGAGGCAGATAGAGAGGCAGACAGAGAGGCAGATAGAGAAACAGATAGAGAGACAGATAGAGAGGCAGATAGAGAGGCAGATAGAGATTCAGATAGAGAGGCAGATAGAGAGGCAGATAGAGAGGCAGATAGAGAGGCAGATAGAGAGACAGATAGAGAGGCAGATAGAGAGACAGATAGAGAGGCAGATAGAGAGGCAGATAGAGAGGCAGATAGAGAGGCAGATAGAGAGGCAGATAGAGAGGCAGATAGAGAGACAGATAGAGAGGCAGATAGAGAGGCAGATAGAGAGGCAGATAGAGAGGCAGATAGAGAGGCAGATAGAGAGGCAGATAGAGAGACAGATAGAGAGGCAGATAGAGAGACAGACAGAGAGGCAGATAGAGAGGCAGACAGAGAGGCAGATAGAGAGACAGATAGAGAGACAGATAGAGAGGCAGATAGAGAGATAGATAGAGAGGCAGAGAGAGACAGATAGAGAGGCAGATAGAGAGGCAGATAGAGAGACAGACAGAGAGACAGAGAGACAGAGAGGCAGATAGAGAGACAGATAGAGAGGCAGATAGAGAGGCAGATAGAGTGACAGATAGAGAGACAGACAGGCAAACAGATAGATAGATAGATAGACAGACAGACAGACAAGCAGGCAGACAGGCAGGCAGGAAGACAGGCAGGAAGACAGACAGATAGATAGATAGATAGATAGATAGATAGATAGATAGATAGATAGATAGATAGATAGATAGATAGATAGATAGATAGATAGATAGATAGATAGATAGATAGATAGATAGATAGATAGATAGATAGATAGAAAGATAGATAGATAGATAGATAGATAGATAGATAGATAGATAGATAGATAGATAGATAGATAGATAGATAGATAGATAGATAGATAGATAGATAGATATATAGATAGATAGTTAGAAAGATAGATAGATAGATAGATAGATAGATAGATAGATAGATAGATAGATAGATAGATAGATAGATAGATAGATAGATAGATAGATAGATAGATAGATATATAGATAGATAGATAGATAGATAGATAGATAGATAGATAGATAGATAGATAGATAGATAGATATAGATAGATAGATAGATAGATAGATAGATAGATAGATAGATAGATAGATAGATAGATAGATAGATAGATAGATAGATAGATAGATAGATAGATAGATAGATAGATAGATAGATAGATAGATAGATAGATAGATAGATAGATAGATAGATAGATAGATAGATAGATAGATAGATAGATA
Organism: Megaustenia siamemsis; assembly: GCA_032433765.1. Taxonomy (NCBI): domain Eukaryota; kingdom Metazoa; phylum Mollusca; class Gastropoda; order Stylommatophora; family Ariophantidae; genus Megaustenia; species Megaustenia siamemsis. Next base: position 75,812,446 of record JAVIAB010000024.1, on the reverse strand, counting down.
GATAGATAGATAGATAGATAGATAGATAGATAGATAGATAGATAGATAGATAGATAGATAGATAGATAGATAGATAGATAGATAGATAGATAGATAGATAGATAGATAGATAGATAGATAGATAGATAGATAGATAGATAGATAGATAGATAGATAGATAGATAGATAGATAGATAGATAGATAGATAGATAGACAGTTAGACAGACCGACCGACAGACAGACAGACAGACAGACAGGACAGATAGATAGATGCTAAAGCCACAGAATATTTATTAACTTTGTTCATAAGGGCATATTGTAATATCAATCATTCTCTCAACTCGTTTCTTTATATTATCTTGACAGCAGCACAGCACATTTATATTAATCATTAGTTCTCACAATTTGTTTACCTACGAACTTGTTATAGAATATACTGAATCGCAGTTCTTTCAATCTTTAATCACAATTTCACAACTAAATTTCATATGTTAATTATTTATTTGTAACCTTTCACGATGGCTCAATTAATTGCTTATTTCAGTGGATGTTGTTAACTAACTTAATATACTAATTGCTGAATACTAACTTTACCTGAACATTACTAACGACTCTTCCTGACGAAACCTTCTTGACTAAACTTATATCTAACTGTCTCTGACTACATTTCTTGCCTGACTTATTTAATTCCTAAACTTCTAATCTTCCGGGTCTAACTAGCTGGCTCAACTTTCTAATCTCTTTCTAATGATATTTCTGTAGTTCTTCTTCTAATTCTAATTGTAGTTCTAATTCTTCTAAACCTATTGTGTCGAAGTTTAAATACTCTAACATCACACTTTGCGTAAATTATATTCAGTCAATGAAAGTGTCGCAAAGTGATAATTTGCAACCCTTTTAGCCAATCAAATCTCACAACGATGATTCCACCGCTAAATTTCCACTTGGCATTGTGAATCAAAGTTCAACTTACGTCCAAGGCTTGACCGATCCATGACTTCAGTCTCAAAATTGTCAAAACAAACTGTTTGTGACCATCATACCCTATGGTCAGTTTTGACCGCTCTAAGTTTCAAAATAATCATTACTTCATGAATTTGACCTGTTCTGATAGTTGTTTGTCAAAACTATTTATCAGACCACCAAAGCCATGCGGTCAATACACGCTCTTATGAATCCCCATTTCCAAAACAACCTGAGTGGAAAATTCCATTCCCACAACTCATTCCGTCCAGTACCCTCCTGCCTTAGCTTTGTCCACTACCCTCTATGAACATTTTATTCCCTTAACTTGTTATGTCCAGTATAATTCTGCATTTCCTTTCTCCCCACTTTCTGTGTGTCCACTACCCCATATGAACTTCTGTTCCCTTAAATTGTTTCGTCCGAGGATAATTCCTCGGTGGGCGTCCCTACCACTGTGAACTTTGCGTTATGCCCTAACTCTTGTCACTCTGTCACTAACTGACGATCGCTATCATTATCATATGTTACTGCTATAGTCTATTAATAAATGGGTACCGGGTTAATTTACCTGCCCCATACTCTCACTAACTATAATGTTACATATAGACTGAAATTAAAAGCAATAAATTCTGACCTTATTAAAGACTTGTGTTTTATTAAGACATCTGTATAACCGAAATCCTAAACTAGACGACTTTTATAATAGATTAAACAAATATTGTATCCAGGTTGCGAAAAAGCTAAGAGTGCATAAACAATTTCGCATCAATACATCAAACAGTTTTCGAGGAAATTGATTTCGAGTTTGGACATACATTTGTGAATGGACTTTAGCAACTATCGGAATAGTGATGTGTATATTTGTCGTTTGTGAAATAATTATTCGATTTCTGGCTTTGAAAAGGTGTTGCCAAGGCGTCCTCACTGTGTAGCTCTGACAGTGTTTCCATTGTTAATGACCTCGGGGATTTCCAGTCTACAAGAATTGCCGCACACGAGCTAGGTCACAGGTGAGATGAGTTTCTTAAATCTGCAGCTTTTAAGTTCATTTTCACTGATTATTTCCGTCTAAAACGATCTATTGTATAAACACAAAATATATACTGCTGAATATATCTGCACTTACAATTTAACATAACTGTAATTGCACTTTCCACATTTGCACCATCTAAGAACCAGTTTAAGTTCGTCATCACGGAAGAATCACATCTTCTTTTAGCCCAGTAAACTACGATTAACCTGTTGGTCACACACTGTACACAAAATGTTGTGTTCCTGAGCTCAGTATTATTATCAACAGTATGGTGTCCAATACCATCAACACGACTGCTCAGTGTGACTTCCTCTCTTACCAAATCATCAACTCTTTACTTTATCCCACACTTTTTAAATGCAGTTTCTCTTTCATAAAGCCACTTATCCATCACCTGAAAGTCATTGATCAGACCAGACAACATTAATGCTGTCTTCAGACATAGCTCAGACAGTTATGCATCATTTAAAGCTTACAATTGATGAATGTCTCTCAGTTCCAGCGCTTTGCTTTGAAATGTTCATGTAGACGTCATTTAGAAAACAGAATGTCTTCGTATTTCGGAACGTTCTGAAAGTAGATGAAATCTTCAGCAAACTGTTTACCTATCTTTATTGTATATCATCCACACTGTTCAGACCTGTCCATAAAACTTGTTGATAGAAGTGCAGCTGTGAAATTATTCGGAGATTTCTGTAGCAATTTTCTGCCGTAAGTCATGAGTTTATCTTTGATTGCCGGACTTACTGTTTTATTCTATAATGTAATTACCTTGACTGTCACTGACATTTTGGTCGCAGTGACTCGAGTGCTCTCCCTGCAGCTCGTAACCTGCATTTATAATGACGTATGTGGTCCCCTCACAGCAAGATGATGACGTAACAACATTCACAAACATCGCACGAAATGTAAAACAGAACTGTGTCATTTTAGGGGAGTGTCATTTTGTTTGACATTCTTCTCTATCCTTATTCTTCTTTCATTCCTCATTTACCTTTCAGCGTTGATGGGAGATATAATTTACGTTCTTTTGCTTTTCTGTTCGCCTCAGCTGCTGTTGTTTCCTAATGCACCAAGATGGAAGAAAATCGGTCCTAGAGGAATACAAACCTAGAACTCCAGGCTAACTACTACTCGTCAAACAAATTAGTCCGGATAATAGAACCCACTTTGAAGACCGCAGGAAAATGGCAAGTTCATGCAGCAGATAATGAGACATTTGAAAGTCTCAGACTGAAGGAGGTTGATGGTCTACCTGCAGACCAGTGGACGTGAGTTTGGCCTTGGCAAACATTTTGTTACACTCATCTGCTCACTCGCAGTTCGAATATAGAAACATTATTTGAGCTCCGGATCAAATTTCTCCCGAATAAGACGCTTGAGCGCCGGAACGTTCGAAGTTAGAGTAGTTCGAAGTCCCAGGTTACACTAAATATCTAAACAACACCCCCATACCTCATCTTTTTCACGTAATGGTCTCCTATGTGCCTGAGATGCGCCTTTGGTTGTGTCTGAGATGTGCCTGAGATGTGCCTGAGATGTGTCTGAGATGTGCCTGAGATGTGCCAGAGATGTGTCTGAGATGTGTCTGAGATGTGTCTAGAATGTGTTATAGATGTGGCTCAGATGTGTCTGAGATGTGTCTGAAATGTGTCTGAGATGTGTCTCAAATGTGCCTCAGATGTGACTGAGATGTGTCTGAGATGTGTCTGAAATGTGTCTCAGATGTGTCAGAGATGTGTCTGAGATGTGTCAGAGATGTGTCTGAGATGTGTCTCAGATTTGCCTCAGATGTGCCTGTTTATCGATTTATCTGATAAATGTAAAGGTCTAACAGGTTAGGCCTGTCTGTAGAACATGGAGAATGACTATAATTGTCTGTGACCAACGTCACATTTTTGGGGTGACAGGTAACACGTTAGGCCACACCTTTCTATTTGCTGCAGATGTTTCGTTGACATATTTATTGCCTGCTATTAATCGTGACTTTACAGTGAGTTATCTTCGTGTCTGTTCTAAATTGGAACAGCAATAAAGTAGTGGTTAGAGATCTGGTAGATCTCGATCTATGGCTTCTAGGTTCACCGAGCCTTCACTTGGTTTTGTGTTCATTTTTCCGGGAAAGGTACATGGCACTGTCGTTATACTGATCACGTTATAAAAAATATGTACCATGGACAAAAAGTCAAGGGTACAAACATCACATGTGAAGCCTAGTAGTTGAATCCTGGAATCATCTTGGTAACCAGGCAGTTGTTATGTTGCTCATTTCTAAAGCGGTCGCCATCTTGCTGCCTAACTTCCTTAACGTGTTTAACCTGGAACACTATTTCTTTCAGAAAGGGGAGGTAAATATTGAAGGTCAACAGTTCATCTTAAGTCATGATGGAAGATCTAAACGAGATGCTCCCTTACACTCGTCACCATCCGAAGATGTCACATACACACTGACCCCAAAGAAACCAACTCCAGTCGCCTTCGATTATTACCATGACGCCCGTGAGTACATTTCTGTGACCCTGTCAGCATTTAGGAAATAATTAATTTAACTTTCCCCACTACCAGTGGCGTAGTCTCTATGATACCGCAGCTACCGCCGGTAGCCTGAACATATTAACGAAATACAAAAGGAAATGATAATTTATTATATTTTTAAAATAATTATTTTACAAATTTTTGAATATTCTATTACACATTTTGTAGGCCAATACGATTGATTTGCTTACATTTGCATTTATTAAAGCAAGGTTTTCCTCTGGCCACTATCACGTTTGTGAATGAAACCTAAACTACAATACATTGAAACCTCTGGTAGCCAGCGGTACATTTTTCTCTATCCGCATCTAGTAATAACGACCTTGACATTGAAAAACTGGAGTCAAAATATGTACCGGGTGTTGCCGCTAGAGGAATGCGGTTTCATAAGTTATTTTTAGCTCTAGCCAATCAGGATGGTCACAAAGTGAAAGTGAAACAATGTCTGATTACCGGAACTTCCTTAGCTATTTATAACTACTTTATGCGCATCAGCATCTGTAGAAAGAACATTTTCTGCTCTCAATAGAATCAAATCTTATTGTCGCTCAACTCAGACACAAGAACATTTATCTGGTTTGGCATTAATGCCCATTGAGAAATCATTCCCTCAGAAACTTAGAAACCAACCCAACAGTACTTTCAATGGCATCAAGACATTTTCATCCCAAACAAGACGGATATAAAAACACAAATAAGTAAGTAATTTAAAATGTAGTGATGTTATTAGAAAATATTACTTTATGTTAGCCCACTGAATATAATGTATGTTTTTTATTTATTATGTCAGCGGTAGCCCAGACCCCAAAACTAGTATACGCCACTGCCCACTACAAACTTGTTTTCTCACAAAATATTCTACTTTATCAGACGAAAGTAGTTATATTTCCCAGGGACCTAAAGCTTGATGAGTTCCCATTATATTTTTGTGATTATAGGATCTTGACGAAAATCTTTCATGTTAAATTGTCACAATTGAGAATTAATTTTGTTGAAAAGAAACTTACTTGTTCTCTTTACCCTTCTGCCTTTCAGCGTCTAGGGAAAGTTGAGAGTCAGCGCTTTCTGGTTTGAGTCAAACAAAACGTTTTGTGTAGGAAGCAGTTATTTTTCCTGGCCGTCTATTCTTTTTTTTTTTTTCCTTGCATTGCTGAAGGGGTCTTCCTCTACGTTTTCTGTAGTTGTATCTGTTAGTTCATGTTCGATGTTAGATGTTGTTTGTTGGTAACACCGTCATATGTCCAAACCATTTCATTTATTGTTTCGGGATAAAACTCCGAATATGTTATTCTCGCATTTTCAAATGTCTACGTTTTTAATTGGGTTTTTTTCACTTCTAATCTCTTCTCTCAACCTCACAAATGTTCTCTCTAATCTGTTGTCTATACCACACAAATGTTCTCTGTAATCTCTTCTCTAAACCTCACAACTGCTCTCTCTAATCTGTTGTCTATACCACACAAATGTTCTCTCTAATCTCTTTTCTAAACCTCACAATTACCCTCACTTATCTCTTCGTTCAACCTCACAAATGTTCTCTTTAATCTCTTCTCTAAACCTCACAAATGTTCTCACTAATCTCTTCTCTAATCCTCACAATACCTCACAAATGTTCTCTTTAATCTCTTCTCTAAACCTCACAAATGTTCTCTCTAATCTCTTCTCTAAACCTCACAAATGTTCTTTTTAATCTCTTCTCTAATCCTCACAATACCTCACAAATGTTCTCTTTAATCTCTTCTCTAATCCTCACAATACCTCACAAATGTTCTCTTTAATCTCTTCTCTAATCCTCACAATACCTCACAAATGTTCTCTTTAATCTCTTCTCTAAACCTCACAAATGTTCTCTTTAATCTCTTCTCTAAACCTCACAAATGTTCTCTCTAATCTCTTCTCTAAACCTCACAAATGTTCTCTTTAATCTCTTCTCTAATCCTCACAATACCTCACAAATGTTCTCTTTAATCTCTTCTCTAATCCTCACAATACCTCACAAATGTTCTCTTTAATCTCTTCTCTAAACCTCACAAATGTTCTCTTTAATCTCTTCTCTAAACCTCACAAATGTTCTCTCTAATCTCTTCTCTAAACCTCACAAATGTTCTCTTTAATCTCTTCTCTAATCCTCACAATACCTCACAAATGTTCTCTTTAATCTCTTCTCTAATCCTCACAATACCTCACAAATGTTCTCTTTAATCTCTTCTCTAAACCTCACAAATGTTATCACTATTCCCTTCTCTAAACCTCACAAATGTTCTCTCTAATCTCTTCTCTAAAACTCACAAATATGCTACATTTTATGATATCATTCAGTGACAAAAGTCGAGCTGGAAGATGCGAAGTCTAACCATCCTAACATACCTGGACCTCCCTCTGATCTGCGAAGAGACAAATCACCAGTTTCCTCATCTCAGACCCGCCATCGTCGACAGGCTGGATCGGCCACTCCAATCTTCATCGACGTGGTGGCAATCGTTGATTTCGACTCCTACAGCCGGTTCCTGGCCCGCCATAAGACAAGAACAGAAACCCTGCAGGCCATGAGAGAGTATTATGCTTTTATTTTGAGTGACGTAAGTATCTTGTCTGTCGTCACTTCCGATTTGTGGTTTTATATTATAGTCAACTACAGCATCGCCCAGTAAACACGCCTTCCATTATTGTTCCTTCCAGCCCGCTGTGTCCTATGACGTGGCCACAGTACTTGTTCTCCACCTCTAGAGTGCTATTTAGAGGCAACTTTTTAAAATGTATAAATCGTTTAATATGTCTTCATTACTCTTGTTCATTATCCAAGGTATCTTAAATAAATTTTCTGTAGCATTTTGTTTCGAATGAATCGATTGTTTCCCTTGCTTTGAGTGATTGCCCATGATTCATAACCATATGTTACTATCGGGAAGATACATGTCCTTAGTCATTTTAATTTTACTGCCTTGCTGGCATTGTGCCATACGTTCTTCGTGGCATTTAATTGTGTTGTTGCTTTTGTTGATCATCTTGTGATTGTAGTCTCCATTGTTAGTTACTACAGGTCCCAGATATCCACAGTTTGTTAAAATTAATGGCTATTAACTATTGACGATGTTTTTGTGTTTGGTTTTTGTTTTATCAATGGACGTTTTCTTAGTTTTCTGTATCGTTAGATAGAGGCTTTGTAAGTCACTGTGTTTTTTTAACACACTCACTACCTCTTTTAATCGTTATTCATTTTTTGAGAGGAGAACTGTATCATGAGAATACATCATGATATCATGAGCGTGTCTGAGTTCTATAATTATGTTGTCATTTATTGTGAAAGGGTCGAACGTCACAAATCTGTCATCGTTTTTGACATTTCTCATGATATTCTCAGCACAGATGTTCAACAATTATGGAGAAAGGATAAAACCATGCTTAATCCATTTGTGTACTTCAAACCAATTTGAAGTTTTGCCCGCTATTCTGATAGCCGCTTGTTGTTCGTGATATAGCGATTGGATAAGTTGTATTATGTACGATGAAGAGCCCATATATTTTATGATGTTCTACATTTTCTGATGTTGTTTACAAAAGTCCTGCTGTAATCTATGAATAGTGTATGCAGTTCTATGTTGTATTCCCTGCACTTCTCAAATAGGTTTATCACGTTAAAGTTTGGACCTACGTACCTCTATGTCTTAAACCTGCCTGAATTACATTCAAATCTTTTTAATTGTTCTAACCTCTGTTTTGTTCTCTTGGTGGTGATTTGTGATAGTATTTCTATAATATAGTACATATATATTTATATCGTAGTTTTTCTCTGGCATAGTTTATTAGGAGAGAGCCGCGATAGCTCAGTGATCACTGACCTGGACTACAAAGAAGAGGTCGGCTTTGTTCCTGATCGACGGCTTCCGTGTTCACCCAGCCTTAAATGGATACTGGATTTTTTCTGGGAAAATAAAGTAGCACGGGCGTAATACAGACCATATTGACCCCAAAAATCATGTGCTGAAGGTCTGTAAAATTGTATGGTCACTAACACCATATTCCCAATACCTCACTTGGCGTGACTGGCCTCTTTACTGTTACTTTTGGCTTATTGGGACAAGAGTTCTACAGGTGTAAGACAGCTTCAGATTTTCTTTCTTTGGAAAAAGGATATACATTGATCTTTTCCAGGTTTTTAGCCAGTCAGCATTTTTCCATAAAATATTTGTATGTCTAAGCACATTTTGTTAATGTAATAGAGTACAGATTGAAATATGTCAGAGCGCCAGCTAAAATAAGCAGAGTGACCCCCATGATCTGTGGCATGAACTGATAGCTGTTATTTATTACTAGTTTACCTGTTTAGAGACATCTGCCCATCCGTGGTCACCAATATTTGACTCATGTGTTGATGTTCTCATTCATTGCAGGTGGACTTGAAATACAAATCTATAGTCAGTGATAAATACAGCTATAATGTTCGTCTGGTCAAAATTATCATTTTAGAGGTAAGTTGGCTAGTTATTTCATATTGTAAGTGTCTGTTGAACCATATGTGAGTGTATGGTCCTAGTCTATGTATAAATACAAAAACATGCATACATACCTGGACATAAACCATACTGTCGTGCACATGAAGACGTCGTTACACTCACCAGCAGCTTCTTCAAAATCAAGTCAACAAATCTTGTTTATCAGAAATTCACTTAATTGTTTTTCGAAACTAGGCAGTTTGGTTGTGAATCATGGACAATCTCCCAAGCAACCAGGAAGAATTTTTTTTTCTTTTTTTGCGATCTCCAGCTTAAACCTCTGACGAAGTCTTTGGAGATTAGAAACTGAGTTTAGCATGTTAATCCGTTTTTCCTTTGGCAGCCGTGTGCACAGGGTTCCCTCGACACACAGGCAGATAACTTAGTCTTCGGGGGTACTCTTTTTTCCCTCCACGAGTAATTGACGTTTGAAGCTGGGCCTTGCTGCTGAGACCAGGGTGGATGCTGCTGAGAGAAATCATAAATAAAAATCCCAAACGGTTCAGCCGAGATTTAAACCCACAACCTCTCTGTCTCGAGGACGCCGTCTTGCCTCGAGACAAACCAGTCAGCCAGAAAGAAAATGAAATCATTTGAAACAAAATGATGAACTGTACTTTAAGGATTAAATGTGTTGAAAGAAACACAGACGTTTCCACTGGACGGAAAATACAATTTACAAATGTCGATTACACACGGGGAAGCATAGCCATCTCTGACACTGCCTTCAAATTTTGTACACTCATGGATGACCGTCTCCGGGGCTCCACTTCCACAGCTAGTGGAATTACGGTGGACCTACGTTGGGCTTACGGTGGACTTAGAGGTAGGTTTCATTTTAACAGCGAATGTAAACAATTCTCTGATGATATAATCAGCGCAGTTTCAAGACAATATGGTTAATCTTCTCACACCTTCCGATATATTTTTGTCTTGCAACTAACACAACCTTCATTATATCTACATTTACATCTAACACAATCCTCATTATATCAACATTTACAACTAATATAGCACTCAATATATCAACGTTTACAACTAATTCATCACTCGTTATATCAACATTTACAACTAATACAGCACTCATTAGATCAACATTTACAACGAACACAGCACTCATTATATCAACATTTACAACTAATACAGCACTCATTATATCAACATTTACATCCAACACAACCTTCGTTATATCAACATTTACAACTAACACAATCCTCATTATATCAACATTTACAACTAACACAACCCTCATTACATCAACATTTACAACTAACACAACCATCATTGTATCAACATGTTCTTCTAACACAAGCCTCATTACCTCAACACTTCAACTAACACAGTCTCCATTACCTCAACACATACAACTAACACAGCTCTCATTATCTCAACATTTACAATTAACTCAGCTCTCATTATCTCAACACTTACAATTAAGACAGCTCTCATTACCTCAGCACTTCAAGTAACACAGTCTTCATTGCCTCAACACTTACAACTAACACAGCTCTCATTATCTCAACACCTACAAGTAACACAACTCTGATTATCACAAAAATTACAAGTAACACAACCCTCATTATCTCAACACTTACAATTAACACAGCTCTCATTATCTCAACACTTACAACTAACACAGCTCTCATTACCTCAACACTTCAACTAACACAGTTTTCATTACCTCAACACTTACAACTAACGTAGCTCTCATTATCTCAACAACTAACACAGCCCTTATTACGTCAACTTTTACAACTAACACAACCCTCAACACCTCAACTCTTACAACTAACACAACCCTCATTACCTCAAACACTCGATTTATAGTTGTCTTGAAACCACGTACCGATATATACAGAAACCTATCTTTCTCATCGTCTATAAAACTCATAGAACAACACAGAATAAAGTTCAATTTTGTATGTCTTAAAAGTAGCATATTTAGGAATGTTTTATAATTTCTTTGTTAATTATAAACAAAAGAGAACTGAAATTTTTACCGAAAGGAAAAAAAATATAAAGAAATGTTAGTGTTACAATTAATAATGGCCTACTTATTATTTATATTGTGATAATTATGTCTACAATATTATGTTCTGGTGACCAAGTATGTAGAGTCAAACAGACATTTCTCCATAAATGACACACTAAGGTTACACGACTGGAAATTTATCTGTTTGAATAAGGAAAACATAGAATCTGGACAGCACGACTTCCTGACAATTCCTATTGTAAATTCATGAAATTGAAGAAGAGTGATAGGTGGGAGATGTGGTCAAGGGGACGTAATGATGAAAATTAAGGAGATGTTGAGAGGGGAGATAATGGGAACACTAGATGTAATTAGGGCGCGGTGAATTGGTAGAAAAGCGTGCAAGGCGAGGGACAGGTGTGAACGAAATTGAAGAGAAAGAACTAGGGGAGAACATAATTCATTCGAGCTTGAGTCGAGGCTAAGGGCAGAATAGAATTCATTAGAGCTTGAGTCGAGGCCAGATGCAGACGTGGTGTCCGCCAGGACACAACGAGACTGTGGGCAAGGAACAGTATGAAACAGATTCTGGGTTACAGGTTAGTGTGTGGCCAGTAGTCGAACTAGATAGTTGAGTCACTAAGTTACGGTAGAGATATATTAAAACAACTAGTGATCTGATGATCGTAGTAACAGGCTAGTCATCAAGTGAGAGATAGCTAAGTTAGTTAATTGCAACTAGGTCTAATGTAGACAAGGCATATCAAGATGAACTGTCGGCTGTGTGCCATTAGGACAGAATTTAGAAATCTTCATCAGTAGAAGATGCATATCAAGTTGAACTGTCGGCTGTGTGCCATTAGGACAGAATTTAGAAATCTGCATCAGTAGACGATGCATGTCAAGTTGAACTGTCGGCTGTGTGCCATTAGGACAGAACTTAGAAATCTGCATCAGTAGACGATGCATGTCAAGTTGAACTGTCGGCTGTGTGCCATTAGGACAGAATTTAGAAATCTTCATCAGTAGACGAGGCCTATCAAGTTGAACTGTCGGCTGTGTGCCATTAGGACAGAATTTAGAAATCCTCATCAGTATTAAGGTTTCAAGATGAACTAACGGCTGTGTGCCGTGATTATCAATATAGGACTTTTCATTATTAGCAAGAGTTCAATGTGACTGTCGGCTGAGTGCCGTGATCAAATAACTAGAGGCCTTCATCAGTATTAAGGTTTCAAGATGAACTAACGGCTGTGTGCCGTGATTATCAATATAGGACTTTTCATTATTAGCAAGAGTTCAATGTGACTGTCGGCTGAGTGCCGTGATCAAATAACTAGAGGCCTTCATCAGTATTAAGGTTTCAAGATGAACTAACGGCTGTGTGCCGTGAATATCAATATAGGACTTTTCATTATTAGCAAGAGTTCAATGTGACTGTCGGCTGAGTGCCGTGATCAAATAACTAGAGGCCTTCATCAGTATTAAGGTTTCAAGATGAACTAACGGCTGTGTGCCGTGATTATCAATATAGGACTTTTCATTATTAGCAAGAGTTCAATGTGACTGTCGGCTGAGTGCCGTGATCAAATAACTAGAGGCCTTCATCAGTATTAAGGTTTCAAGATGAACTAACGGCTGTGTGCCGTGATTATCAATATAGGACTTTTCATTATTGGCAAGAGTTCAATGTGACTGTCGGCTGAGTGCCGTTATCAAATAACTAGAGGCCTTCATCAGTATTGAGGTTTCAAGATGAACTATGGGCTGTGTGCCAGGTGCCTTTGTAGAAATCGTCAACAGCAGTTAGCTGTAAGGTGTGAACATGGGGTGTGAATCATATCATTGTGAAGTGTTATTGATGCACCAGTAAGTCTGTCCAGAGAAGTTCTTGTTTACAATTGGTTATCATACATGACTTAGTGGCGGACGCCATGGCAGTATGTGCAATCTGTTAATGTATTAAACTGTTGTTTATTATTCCTGGTGTTGTTACTTGCTGTGTTGGAAGGGTGACTGATCCTGCGACGAACGAGTCTGGAGTGTCGAGTACAGAAACACAACGCGAAGTCAGTCCACGAGAAGGCGTGAAGCCTGATCCTGAGTGTACCATGCCCCAGATGTTGCAGTAAAATGACCAGATAGTGATTGCTAGAGAAGAAGTAATAATCGTCTACATAATTGGACCTGCGACCTGCGCAGAACGGTCACCAACGTCCACAACAGCAGCGACAGAAGCGGCCAACATCAGCACAGGAGTAGTAAGAATTAATTAAGTACATAATTAATAAAAAGACAATTTTTTTTTGTGTTCTTGAGTGTTCAGTGTGTATTAACAAAGGGAAAAGTTGTGTATTGAATAGATAACTTAATTATGACAATTATTGGGGTATTACATTGAAAAAGTGCTTGTGTAATGAATTGAATATTGGCTAATATTGAATTGAAAATTTTGTGTATATGGAATTGAAAAATTGCTGGTGTAATGAATTGAATATATTTTTGGTATATTGAAATGAACATTTTCTTGTGGATTGAACTGGGAAAAAAAATTAGTGGTGTATTGAATTGAAAAACTGCTTGTGTATTGGACATTTTTCTGGCATATTGAAGTGGAATTTTGTTGCTTCCATATTAAATTGAATTTTTTTTTCTTGGATGATGAATGGGAATTCTTCTCCTGAGCAATTGGATTTGAAAATTCTGTTTTCCCTGGATATTGAATTGGAAAATTTTGTTCCCTTGTGCATTGAATTGGAAAATTTTGTGCCCTCCTATATTGAATTGGAAAATTAGGTTCCCTTGTGTAGTGAATTGGGAAATTGTTTCCCTGATGTATTGAAAGGGAAAATTTTTTTTGGTATATGGAATTGAAAATTGGTTTCTTATGTATTAAATTGACATTCTCCTTGGTGTAATTTATTAGGAAGTTTCCTCAGTGTTGAATTAACAATTTTTGTAGGAAAGTTCTGGTGTAGTGAACTAACAATTTTTTTTTTTTTGCTATTGAATTGAAAATTTTTGTGAGTAATGTAAAAATTGTGTGTTCGATCACCACAATATAAATAACATGGCAAATCAATAGGTATTCAACATAAAGTGTACTAATAAATTGAACATTGTTGTAGGGGAAATTATTATGCAGGAGTAAGTTAAACAGCAGAGGTTGCTCAAATTGAATAAAGGTGATCCTGTGTTGGTGCTAAAGATTATTGAAGTACATTATAAGCCTGAGGGGATGTTAAGTCAATAATAGGGCGAGAAATAGGGCACAACGCAAAGGACAAACAGACGGAGATAGTGGAATAGAAGAAAAAAAAATTATTGCAGATCAATTAATTGATTTTTTTTTTTAGGTTGAATTGTAAAATGGTGATTCTATAGTGAATAGAAAATTATTGCTGGGTGAGTTATTGGAATTTTTTTTTTGTTGATTGGTTATATGGAAGTGTAGAATTTGTAACTTTTGGTATTAAATAGAACAATTGTTGCTGGTCCAGTGATTGGAAATTTTACTGAATTGTAAAATTGTTGAGGTTGAATTGACCATACAAAATATTGGTCTGTTGATGAAACATTTTTGAGCTACTGAATTGTAAAATTGTTGATGTTGAATGGACTATACAAAATATTGGTCTGTTGATGAAACATTTTTGAGCTACTGAATTGTAAAATTGTTAATGTGAATGGACTATACAAAATATTGGTCTGTTGATGAAACATTTTTGAGCTACTGAATGGTAAAATGGTTGATTGAAATTTTTTTTGTTGAGGTACTGAATTGTAAAATTGTGATTGGAGATTGAAAAGAGAAATTATTGATTGAAAATTTGGGGATATTGAAGTGAAAAGAAAAAGTGTTAGAATATTGAACTCATTTTGGGACTGATGTATTGAATCTATTAGCTGATAGACTTAAATAGGAAATGGAGGGAATGAAGCAGGAAGGGTTAATGTGGCAGGCTATGCAAAAGATGGGGGAAGTGGTAGAGAGATTAGGTGGTAATCTACAAATGCAGGAAATAACAAGAAGTGTACCATTGTTTCTGGGAGACCCAGGAAAATTTGAAGAATGGATACAAGCTATAGAATTCTGGGGGAAATGCAAGCACTAAGCGCAAATGGAATGGAAGGAATTGGCAGTGGCCACGAGTCAAGGTGGAGTAGCTAATTGCGTGAGAAGGAGAATAGAAGAAGTGCAAGAGGAGTCATGGCAAGACTTCAAACTCTATTTAGCAAAGCGTTATGGGAAATATAGAGATGAGCAACATGCAATAATGCAATTATCAGGGGCGCAACAAGGAAGAGATGAAACAATACAGGAGTATGGAGAGAGGGTGAGAGAAATGGCACAAACTGGGTTTGGAGCAGGAGTAGAATCAGAACAGGTGAATAAACTGTTGATAGCAAAATTCATAGAAGGAATTCGGGATAAAGGGTTAAAATTGATGCTCGCAAGGAAAAGATTGACAACAATTTCCCAGTTGATAAATGCGGCAGTTGAAGAAGAAGGGTTAACAAAAAGATTTGAGGAGGAACAAAGACAACATAAACAAACGAGGATGGTATACAGCCAAGAAAGTCCAATGGAGGTGGATCATGTGAGACTAGGAAGAGAACGACAGAGGGAAACCAGAAATGTGAATACAGTACAAGAAGTGAGAAGGTGTTACGGCTGTGGAAGGAGAGGACATATTATTAGACAATGTAGAGAAAGAGGAGGTAGACAAGAGAGACAAGGAAAATATCAGTTCGCGGGAAACGGAACAGGTACTCAAAGAACCAGGCGATTTTGAGTACACAAACAAAGCCTGAACAAATTGGACAGTATAGCAGAAGAGGGGATCCATGCTCGTGTATAGTACAGATAAAGAAGCACAAATTTAGAGCAATGATAGACACGGGAGCGACCATCAGTGTCATTAAAGAAAGTGCATATAGGATGCTAAAAGAAAAAGGGAGAATATATAAAACAACAAAGCAACTGGAATCCATAAGTGGACAACAATTACAGGTGGTAGGAGAAACATGGATAGAAATACAGATAGGGAAGTGTAAAATGCAACAAAAGTTTGTAATAATAAGGAAAATGAATAGAATGATGGTGCTAGGTAGGGATTGGTTGAACAAGAATAGAATAATAGTGAACTATAGAACACAGAGGTTGAAAATAGGGAAAGTGGAAATACCAATGGAAGATGACATACACATGTCAACGTTAGTTAGAGCAAAAGAAGATATAATACTGAAACCGCAGACGGTACACATTGTAATAGCGAAAATAAAACGAAATGAATACGTTAAACCAGGCATGGCAGTAGAAACTACGAAAGCGAAGGAGATAATGGAGGAACCAAGCATAAGAGTCATTGATGGGGTAGTAACGATAAGCAAGAGAAACACGTGCCCAGTAATGATAATTAACTACTCAGGAAAAACAATAAATGTAGGAAAAGGAAAAGTTATTGCGCAGATCAAACGACAACAGATGAATAAATTAGATGCACGGGAGAAAGGGCGAACGAGGGAATATAGACAATCAAAAGAGGAGAGGAGGAGAGGAGAAAGGCAAAAATACCTAGAATGGGTAAGACAGAGATTCAAAAGAGACAACAAAGAGAAAATACAACAAGAAATAAGAAATAAAGAAGAAATGGTAAACACAGCAACAAAACAAGTTAAATTGACAAAAGAAAGGAAAGAACAATTAATAAAACAGATACAAGCTAAGGAGGTTGATAAGGAGCAAGTACAAAGGTTAGTGTTGAGAAATCACGACATGTTCGCACTAACAGACTTTGAGTTAGGGAGGACACAAACAGTAGAGTTGGAAATAGACACGGGATCAGCACAACCAACAAATGTGAGAACATATCGAACGCCACTAAAAGATAGAGAAGTAGTAGAAAGCACGATAGAGGAAATGTTAAAGGCGGGAATAATCACCAGGACAACATCTCAATGGTCGTCACCGGTAGTAATAGTGAAGAAAAAGGATGGAACAAAGAGATTTTGTTGTGACTATAGAGCATTGAACCAGGTAACAAAGGACATTAGTTACCAAATGCCGAGGGTGGACGACATAATAGCATTATTCCAAGGGACAAATTTCTATACGACTTTAGATTGCAAGTCTGGATATTGGGCCATCCAGGTAAAGGAAAATACCAGAGAAAAACTTGCGTTCAACACCCACGTAGGAACATTCACGTGGAATGTAATGCCATTTGGCTTAAAAGGGTCCCCGGCAACATATATGAACCTGATGAATCAAGTATTGCAAGGATTAGGAAATTTTGCACAGGCATACGTAGATGACATCATAATTTTTACGAAGGGCAACAAAGAACAACATGTTCAACACATCAAAACGGTAATTGAAAGGTTAAGGCAGCATGACATAAAACTTAAATTAAATAAGTGTCAGTTCTTGAGAGAAGAAGTTAAATATCTAGGCTTTATAGTCAACAGAAAAGGGATACTACCGGATGGAGACAAGGTACAAATAATTAAACAGATGCAACCACCAACAAAAGTGAGAGAGGTGCGAAGTTTCTTAGGGATGTGTGGATATTATAGGAGATTTATACCAAGATTTGCAGAAGTGGCAGAACCACTAACAACATTAACAAAGAAATTTGTGAAATTTCTGTGGTCGCCAAGGTGTCAGGAAGCGTTTGACATACTTAAAGAGGGATTGGTAAAGGTACCATTTTTAGCACATCCCAGCAAAGAGGGCAGAATGATTTTATACACTGATGCATCGGATGGGGCGATAGGAGCATGCCTGGTGTGCGAAAAGGAAGTAGACACCAACACGGGAATAATGAAAAAGGAAGAGTGGCCAATTTATTTCTTATCTCACAAGCTGAATAGAACACAAATCAGATGGCCCACCATAGAAAAGGAGGCATATGCAATTCACTATGCAATGCAGAAACTACATTTTTATATATATGGACAACCCATAGTGATAAGAACTGACCACAAACCGCTAAAAGCAATATTAGAATCTCCTATCAAAAACAGGAAAATAGACACGTGGTCGCTAACATTACAGAACAGTGGAGCGAAAGTAGAATATATAGAGGGGGCAAAGAACATTTGTGCAGACTGGTTGTCAAGAATGCCGAGCAATAAAGAGGAAGAGCTAAAACAAGAAGGATCAGGGACTGACGTCGATGACAGAACGTTCCAAATCAACATAATAAACACTAATAAAGTGAGACAAGGAAACACAACTACAGAGGAAGAAGAAGAGAAGGGAGCGGAGAGAACGCAAAACGAGGCACATATAATAAAACAGCAGAAGAGAGATAGAGAACTAGGGAGAATAATAAAAGACATAGAAGGAGGGAAAGCAAAGAAATGGAAGAAATTTATCATAGACAAGGACGGGATATTGGGATACATAGGAAGCGGGGACAACATACAACTGAGGGTGTGTGTCCCCCAAGAATATAAAGAGCAACTGTTAAAAGTATATCACGAAGAAAATGGACACATGGGACGGGATAAGATGTTGGATGCGATAAAATTAAAGTATTATTGGACAGGACTATATAGGTCAGTAGAT
Source organism: Megaustenia siamemsis (assembly GCA_032433765.1). Classification (NCBI taxonomy): domain Eukaryota; kingdom Metazoa; phylum Mollusca; class Gastropoda; order Stylommatophora; family Ariophantidae; genus Megaustenia; species Megaustenia siamemsis. The sequence continues at coordinate 75,793,891 of JAVIAB010000024.1, read as the reverse complement.
GAACACACAAAGAAATGTAGAATATGCAAGACAAGGAATTTGGTAGAAAAAGGAGGGCCAATAATGACGATGGAGAAGCAGTATTTTCCAATGCAGAAAATCAGCATGGACATCACGGGACCGTATCCCACCACCATATCGGGAAATAAATATATACTGCATGTGACAGACTGTTATAGTAGATGGCCAGAAAGCATACCAATAGCGAATAAAGAAACAGACACCATAATAAACATATTATTAAACAACATAATTCCCAGATATAGTTGCCCACAAAGCATTTTGACTGATAATGGAGGAGAATTTACAAGTACAAAATTTAAACAAACACTACAAAAATTAAATATCCAACACATTAGAACATCAGTATACAACCCCCAGGCAAATGGAATCAATGAAAGACAACACAGAACGCTGAACGATATCATATCAAAACTGACCAGAGGACAGGAACTAGAGTGGGATGAAAAATTGAATCAAGCATTAGCGGCAATTAGAATGAACAGGAATGAAAGCACACAATTTTCCCCATTTTTTTTACTCTATGGGAGACACCCAATGTTACCAATAGACAACATATTACAGCCAAGAAGAAGGTACATGGGGGAGGAGATACACGAGATAATATTACAACAAATGCACGAAACACAGAAAATGGTATGGATGAATTTAAAGAGAGCAGAGAAGAAAAATCAGCAGAAAAGTAAAGATAAGGAAAAATTGGACTATACAGTAGGAGATAGAGTATACTATAAAAACCAAACAGCTACGTCGAAAATCAGTCCGAAGTGGAAAGAGGGCTACGTAGTAATAAGAAAAACGGGGGAAGCGAATTATGTCATTAAACATATATATAGTAAAAAGGAGATAAGGACACATAGAAGGAATATAAGAAGGGACGATATACTGTGGTCAGAAAAAGAACAAGAGCAGACAGATAGACCAAGGAGGAAATGTACTATATACAGGGGAATGGAATCTACGGAAGACACACAAGGTGAAGAACAGAAGAGTAAAAGAGATACGAGCAACCAAGTGGAGGAAACAGATGATAGAGATGAAAGTACAAACGAAAGTAAGGAGGAACAAAGGGAGAGTAGTGAAGATACACGAGACCAAATAGAAGAGGCACCTTACAGAAATACGAGGAGCCAGGTCAGGAGGAGGCAAGAGACAGATTATAGAGATGAAAGTACAAACGAAAGTAAGGAGGAACAAGGGGAGAGTAGTGAAGATACACGAGACCAAATAAAAGAGGCACCTTACAGAAATACGAGGAGCCAGGTCAGGAGGAGGCAAGAGCAAAGAGTAAGAAAAGAAAGGGAGACATCATCAGAAGACGACATACCAAGACCGGAGAGGCGAATGAGGGTAAATCGCAGAGAATCAACAGAAGAAAAGAAAAATAAGGAGCAAGACAGTGAGCAGTGGGAGAGTGAAGAAAATGATGAAATAATAGAGCAGGACGAGCAATGGGAAACAGTAGGTCAGGGAGATAGTAATGAGGAAAGGGGGTAGAGTAGAGTAAAAGAAAAGGAGAGGAGCGGCCTCCAGAAGTTCTGTCAAGGGCCCTGACGGAAATTGTGAAGGCAGCTCCGATTAGAAGTTAGAGTGAAAATTAAGAAGATGATAGGACACATTAGTTATTATGATGGATAAATAACTAAAAAGGGGTAGGAAGGTGGTGAAGAAGAGTGATAGGTGGGAGATGTGGTCAAGGGGACGTAATGATGAAAATTAAGGAGATGTTGAGAGGGGAGATAATGGGAACACTAGATGTAATTAGGGCGCGGTGAATTGGTAGAAAAGCGTGCAAGGCGAGGGACAGGTGTGAACGAAATTGAAGAGAAAGAACTAGGGGAGAACATAATTCATTCGAGCTTGAGTCGAGGCTAAGGGCAGAATAGAATTCATTAGAGCTTGAGTCGAGGCCAGATGCAGACGTGGTGTCCGCCAGGACACAACGAGACTGTGGGCAAGGAACAGTATGAAACAGATTCTGGGTTACAGGTTAGTGTGTGGCCAGTAGTCGAACTAGATAGTTGAGTCACTAAGTTACGGTAGAGATATATTAAAACAACTAGTGATCTGATGATCGTAGTAACAGGCTAGTCATCAAGTGAGAGATAGCTAAGTTAGTTAATTGCAACTAGGTCTAATGTAGACAAGGCATATCAAGATGAACTGTCGGCTGTGTGCCATTAGGACAGAATTTAGAAATCTTCATCAGTAGAAGATGCATATCAAGTTGAACTGTCGGCTGTGTGCCATTAGGACAGAATTTAGAAATCTGCATCAGTAGACGATGCATGTCAAGTTGAACTGTCGGCTGTGTGCCATTAGGACAGAACTTAGAAATCTGCATCAGTAGACGATGCATGTCAAGTTGAACTGTCGGCTGTGTGCCATTAGGACAGAATTTAGAAATCTTCATCAGTAGACGAGGCCTATCAAGTTGAACTGTCGGCTGTGTGCCATTAGGACAGAATTTAGAAATCCTCATCAGTATTAAGGTTTCAAGATGAACTAACGGCTGTGTGCCGTGATTATCAATATAGGACTTTTCATTATTAGCAAGAGTTCAATGTGACTGTCGGCTGAGTGCCGTGATCAAATAACTAGAGGCCTTCATCAGTATTAAGGTTTCAAGATGAACTAACGGCTGTGTGCCGTGATTATCAATATAGGACTTTTCATTATTAGCAAGAGTTCAATGTGACTGTCGGCTGAGTGCCGTGATCAAATAACTAGAGGCCTTCATCAGTATTAAGGTTTCAAGATGAACTAACGGCTGTGTGCCGTGATTATCAATATAGGACTTTTCATTATTAGCAAGAGTTCAATGTGACTGTCGGCTGAGTGCCGTGATCAAATAACTAGAGGCCTTCATCAGTATTAAGGTTTCAAGATGAACTAACGGCTGTGTGCCGTGATTATCAATATAGGACTTTTCATTATTAGCAAGAGTTCAATGTGACTGTCGGCTGAGTGCCGTGATCAAATAACTAGAGGCCTTCATCAGTATTAAGGTTTCAAGATGAACTAACGGCTGTGTGCCGTGATTATCAATATAGGACTTTTCATTATTGGCAAGAGTTCAATGTGACTGTCGGCTGAGTGCCGTTATCAAATAACTAGAGGCCTTCATCAGTATTGAGGTTTCAAGATGAACTATGGGCTGTGTGCCAGGTGCCTTTGTAGAAATCGTCAACAGCAGTTAGCTGTAAGGTGTGAACATGGGGTGTGAATCATATCATTGTGAAGTGTTATTGATGCACCAGTAAGTCTGTCCAGAGAAGTTCTTGTTTACAATTGGTTATCATACATGACTTAGTGGCGGACGCCATGGCAGTATGTGCAATCTGTTAATGTATTAAACTGTTGTTTATTATTCCTGGTGTTGTTACTTGCTGTGTTGGAAGGGTGACTGATCCTGCGACGAACGAGTCTGGAGTGTCGAGTACAGAAACACAACGCGAAGTCAGTCCACGAGAAGGCGTGAAGCCTGATCCTGAGTGTACCATGCCCCAGATGTTGCAGTAAAATGACCAGATAGTGATTGCTAGAGAAGAAGTAATAATCGTCTACAAAATCTCTATTTCACATTTCAACAACTCTCTATTTCAAATGTTAACGAGTCTCTGTTTCAGATGTCAAGGAATCCAAATTTTAGATGTCAACGGGTCCTTGATTCAAATCTTTCTACTCCTCAAGCACATCTGCACGTCTACGGTTGTCTCGTCATTAATTTGGCATCCCTCAATCGCCTAAATAAGTGGATGAAAGCCTTTAATTAGTCAATATAAAACGTATACAAAGCATCTCCATATAGTAGAGCGCTTACTTCTGGTGAGTTGTCACGTGATTGTAAGCTGTTTAGATATCTTATTATTCTTCTTCTTTTCAAATGTCTGTGGAACATAGGTCATCAACATACACTTTCAGCTCACTGTGTAACACAGGTCATCAACATACACTTTCAGCTTACTGTGTAACATAGGTCTTCAACAAACACTTTCAGCTCACTGTGGAACATAGGTCATCAACATACACTTTCAGCTCACTGTGGAACATAGGTCTTCAACAAACACTTTCAGCTCACTGTGGAACATAGGTCTTCAACAAACACTTTCAGCTCACTGTGTAACATAGGTCTTCAACAAACACTTTCAGCTCACTGTGGAACATAGGTCTTCAACAAACACTTTCAGCTCACTGTGTAACATAGGTCTTCAACAAACACTTACAGCTCACTGTGTAACATAGGTCTTCAACAAACACTTTCAGCTCACTGTGTAACATAGGTCTTCAACAAACACTTTCAACTCACTGTGTAACATAGGTCTTCAACAAACACTTTCAGCTCACTGTGGAACATAGGTCTTCAACAAACACTTTCAGCTCACTGTGTAACATAGGTCTTCAACAAACACTTTCAGCTCACTGTGTAACATAGGTCTTCAACAAACACTTTCAGCTCACTGTGTAACATAGGTCTTAAACAAACACTTTCAGCTCACTGTGTAACATAGGTCTTCAACAAACACTTTCAGCTCACTGTGGAACATAGGTCTTCAACAAACACTTTCAGCTCACTGTGTAACATAGGTCTTCAACAAACACTTTCAGCTCACTGTGTAACATAGGTCTTCAACAAACACTTTCAGCTCACTGTGGAACATAGGTCATCAATATATACTTTCAGCTCACTGTGTAACATAGGTCTTCAACAAACACTTTCAGCTCACTGTGGAACATAGGTCTTCCACAAACACTTTCAGCTCCCTGTGGAACATTGGTCTTCAACAAACACTTTCAGCTCACTGTGAAACATAGGTCTTAAACAAACACTTTCAGCTCACTGTGGGACATAGGTCTTCAACAAACACTTTCAGCTCCCTGTGGAACATAGGTCTTCAACAAACACTTTCAGCTTACTGTGGAACATAGGTATTCAGCAAACACTTTCAGCTCCCTATGGAATATAGGTCTACAACAAATACTTTCAGCTTACTGTGGAACATAGGTATTCAGCAAACACTTTCAGCTTACTGTGGAACATAGGTATTCAGCAAACACTTTCAGCTTACTGTGGAACATAGGTATTCAGCAAACACTTTCAGCCCCCTATGTTACATAGGTCTTCAACAAACACTTTCAGCTCCCTGTAGAACATAGGTCTATAACAAACACTTTCAGCTTACTGTGGAACATAGGTCTTTAACAAACACTTTCAGCTCCCTGTGGAACATAGGTCTTCAACAAACACTTTCAGCTTACTGTGGAACATAGGTATTCAGCAAACACTTTCAGCCCCCTATGGAACATAGGTCTATAACAAACACTTTCTAAGCCGTTCTGTTTCTTGTCATTCTTTTAATATCATTCCATGTCTTCCCCATCATCTTCATCTCTGCTTCCACCTGCCATCTCCAAGAATATTTTGATCTTTCTCTTTTTCTCATCACCTGTTGCCAAAGAAGAGCCTGTTGTGTAATATTCTCTGTTGGCTTCCGCAGTGTGTGTCCTATCCAGTGCCATCGTCATCGTTATATCTCATTGTCCCCTGATATTTGACTGGTACTTTCCCAGTAATAATAATAAACTTTAGTGATTTTATTCAACCATTTCATTCCTTTTATTTAGCCCTAGCATCCATTACAGAAGGTCTGTATCTTCGTTAATTCATTTTTGCTGTTCTCCATGTTTCACAGTTATATAGTAGTACTGACTAAACATAGGAGTTGCAAATATTAATTTTTGCTTTTAACATAATGTTTGTATTTCCCGATAATTTATTTTAATGGAATACTTCATATATCTCTTAGACAGAGACCCCATATATATCTTTCCTGGATGTCGAATTTACCTGTTTCTTATATTACCTTGTTAGTAAATCACTAAAAATAAACATCTTCATATTCTACTTGAGGAGACATCCCGTCCACAGTTGAACACGTGTTCAGCCACAAATGTCTTCATTGAAGTAAATACTTGCAGGAAAACGATCTTCTGTCAGTTGTTGAATCAAATAACGACTTGTAAACGAGTTCTGTTTGTTTCATTTTATCATAGGATGCAGCCTCAAGTTCATTAATAAGAAGTCCTGTGGATGGCAATTTGGACGCCATTCCTACCTTGTTTGACTTATTATCTAAAACTCGAATCAATGGCAGTGACTTATTTGGCCATTACGACCACGCAATGTTTTTCACGGGGTAAGTGTTTGTAGTAACCACAATACCTTATGACCACACACATCATCTGTCAAGGAATTAATGATTTTAGTCAGCAACTATATTTACCACCTCACAACCACGACTACGTGTTTCGTGTTTGTTGCACGCTTCACTAACCACTAACATTACATCTTTATTTTGTTTTCTGTTTGTGTTGTCCCTGTGTTTTCTGTTTGTGTTGTCCCTGTGTTTTCCGAAGGAGGCTGCATGTAGGACGAAACGTCATATATTTTATATTTTTTGATGTTGTAAATTTGTCACCATACTGAGTAGAAGTTGATGTAACACCACCGCCGCTATCCCAAGTTCCCGGCTACCAGCTTTACCGCAGCATTGCGGTTACTGACAGGTCCCCATTTAACACTGCTCACTACTGCCCCAGGGGCAGTGGTTGTAGTTACCACACTTACCTATCCTCAACACAACCCTATTTATATGGTGAATGTCTGTAGTTACCACAACTACCTAACCTCAACACAACCCTATTTACATGTTGAATGTCTGTAGTTACCACAGTTACCTAACCTCAACACAATCCTTTTTATATGGTGAATGTCTGTAGTTACCACAACTACCTAACCTCAACACAACCCTATTTACATGTTGAATGTCTGTAGTTACCACACTTACCTAACCTCAACACAATCCTTTTTATATGGTGAATGTCTGTAGTTACCACAACTACCTAACCTCAACACAACCCTATTTACATGTTGAATGTCTGTAGTTACCACACTTATCTAACCTCAACACAATCCTTTTTATATGGTGAATGTCTGTAGTTACCACAACTACCTAACCTAAACACAACCCTATTTGCATGTTGAATGTCTGTAATTACCACAGTTACCTTACTCCTACACAATCATATTTACATGTTGAATGTCTATAATTACCACACATACCCTACCTCAACACAACCCTGTTTACATGTTGAATGTCTGTAGTTACCACACTTACCCTAGCTCAACACAACCCTATTTACATGTTGAATGTCTGTAGTTACCACACTTACCCTAGCTCAACACAACCCTATTTACATGGTGAATGTCTGTAGTTACCACACTTACCCTAGCTCAACACAACCCTATTTACATGTTGAATGTCTGTAGTTACCACACTTACCCTAGCTCAACACAACCCTATTTACATGTTGAATGTCTGTAGTTATCACACTTACCCTAGCTCAACACAACCCTATTTACATGGTGAATGTCTGTAGTTACCTGCGGAATATAGCAAATCATTTTGGCACATTTTTGTAGATTTTCTCCAGCCTCAACTATTTATTGAACGACTATTTCCTCAGTGACGTGCTCCATTCATGAGTACACAAACAATGACGTGTAACTAAATGAGATGAATAAACAATAAGATACACTAAACTATGAAGCCAATGAAGTAGAATATAGGAAGACACTTTTGCTAAAGAAACTAAAACGCTTAACAATTGAAGTTGATAATATCAGTAGTAAAACAAGAAGGATAAAATTTAACATTTGTATATCTTGTTTGGATAAAAGAAATTATCGATCAATGGTGAATCCTGGCAATATTGTTTTGTTAGCTCATAAAAAGACAAAGGCAATGGTTTAATGAAAACAATGACATAAGAAAGTAAAACACGTGCACTTATTTTATATATAGGGAACAGGCAAATAATTGCAATGCTGCGGTAAAGCTGGTAGCAATGAGCCAGTGGTGGGTAGTGTTAAACTCTCTTAGATATGATGGCAGCTTTACAAGGAACGAACACAACACAATACTGACGTTTCGGCCTGTGGCCTTCTTCAGAATACAAGGACAACGACAACAAACGGTGAAGCACCTCTCCATTCACCTGATCATCTAACATGTAGTTATAGATAATTGTGCTTCACCATTTGTTGTCGTTGTCCTTGTATTCTGAAGAAGGCCACAGGCCGAAACGTCAGTATTGTGTTGTGTTCGTTCCTTGAAAAGCTGTCACCGTGCCTTGGAGTGTTTTACACTCCCCACCACTGGCTCCTATTTTAGATACATTTTGAATATCGTACATCTGATGATTCTGACCAACAAGGAAGTTCTCAAAGAGGCCAACACAAAAAGGGAACTCTTAAAAAAACATCAGAAAGAAGCAATCAACATTTTTCGGGCACATCATGAGAAGAGGAAAGTTGGAATACTTGGTTACACTGGCAAAATAAAAGGAAAGAGAGATTGCGGACGACAAAGAGAGAAAATACTGGATAGCTTGGTGTCATGGCATGGAAAACAGTCAACAACAGAACTGATACGATGCCCTGTAGATAGAAGATTGTGGACATGATCACTTAGGCCAACCGGTATGGCACATATGATGATGTTCTGATATCTCTCTCCGTACGTCACGCCGAATCGCGCGTTACTCTCAAATTGATTAGTCTGAACCGTCATCAAATCACATTCTTTATACATGTCTTGTAGCATCTTGGTATTGGAGAAATGTAATTTTTGTTCAGTTATCTATCATCGTCATTTGGTGCCGTCTCCGCATCGAAGGTTGGCTACCATGGAGCTCCATTCCACTCTGTCTCTTGCTTTGATGGTGCAGATTGTCATAGGCTACTAGTCCATCTTTTGATGCTACTTATCCATGTTAGCCTTAGTCTGCCTCTACCTCTTTTGTCGTGAATTTGCCTTCCAATATTACTTTTACTAAGATGTTTTGTCTTTTAGCATGCCCCAAAAATTTCATTTGTCTTGTTCTAATTGTGTTTAGTAGTTCCCTTTTCATTTATAGTTGTTTTAAAACTTCATCTTTTGTTTTTGTTTTAAAACTTCATCTTTTGTTTTCTACTCTTTCCATCCAATTATACATATTCTTCTATAAATCCACATTTCAAATACTTCAATTTTCTGTTCTGTTTTCTTGTCTAATGTCCATGTTTCTGCACCGTACAAGAATATTGAGAAGAAGCTACATTTTGCTTTTCTTAGTTTTAGCCCTGGTGTTATTTGTTTTGATGTTAATATAATTTTCATAGCATTAAAATTACTTTTTGACATACTTATTCTTTTGTTTATTTCATGCTTACATTTTGTCATCATTGTACATCACTGGTTGTAGTATGTCCAAGGTAGTTGTAGCTCTTTGCTGTCTCCAGATGTATTCCTTTAACTTTGATATTGATTTGTAGGTCTTGAGAATTTTCTTTCTTTATGATCATAGTTTTAGTCTTTTTCATATTCTTATCTAATCTATATTTTTTGCTTGCCATGTTTATTTCATTAAGTCTATTTTCTAAAACTTCATATATAATATGTTAGATATTAAATAAATACAAATATGTGGAATGATTATTAAAAGCATGAAAAATTTTGTCCTCAAAATCTCTTCCTTTACATTGTTAAAAAATATTTCCGTGCGGAAAGAGGTACATACGTGATACACAAGAATGTTGCTAGACATTAGAGTTATATGTCATCATCATCAAATATCGGGATCTGCTTGCGTAGGTGATCATGTTTCTCCACAACTTTCGATCTCGACAGTTATTTATCATTTCTGTTGTTGACCTTCTGCCAAGGCATTGTCTTAAGCTGTCAGGTATTTTTTCTCTTTGCTTCCCTCTATCTCTTCGTCCCTCAATTTTTCTAGTTGTTACAATATATTTCAGTTGTTCTCTTCTCATTACATAGCCAAAAAATGATGATTGTTTCCTCCTAATATTGGAAATTAGCTCTCTTTTTGCTTTGACCTCTTTCAGAACATTTTCATTACTATTCACAGCTACCCATTGTATTCTCAACATTCTTCTTTAAAACCACATTTATACAGACGTCAGTGATTTTCTTGTTTCTTTTCTTCTCAGAGTTTTAAGTAACACACGATAATGATGAAAATGAGCTGATATGGCGGATTATTGTTGTTTGGTCTGAGTCCTTACTCGCAACATTTCTTCTCTACAGGTACAATCTTGTAATTGGGGAATTGTATGTCTTGGGTATCACTTTACTTGGTAAGTAGTTTTCATATTGAGCATGGTCAGCTAGGACGCGGCAACTTGTCTAGTTTTGAACTAATGCCATATCAGAGAGAGGTATCAGAGATTGACTGTCGGACTGTTTAAGTGGACTGTGGTTTGGAAGTTCGCCTCACTCTCACTTGTATCGTGTTCGAATCTAACCTGGTGTGATCGAGTGTTTTTTTTATTTTATGTTAGTAACATTCTTTGTCTTAAAAACTATCAGACCCACAACACTGACCAGAACTGCAAAATTTATCAGAACTTTTTATTTTCAGTTGTTTTAAAACTTTTTTCGTTTGTTATCTTTTGTTTCCATCCAATTCTACCTATTCATCTATAAATCCCCATTTCAAAGGCTTCAATTTTCTGTTCTGTTTTCTGGTCTAATGTCCATGTCTCAGCACTATACAGGAATATTGAGAAGATGTAACATTTTGCCATTCTTAGTTTCAGCCCTGCTGATATTTGTTTTGTTGTTAGTATATTTTTCATGGCATTAAAATTACTTTTCGCCATAGACAACATAGGGTGACATATATAAACATAAAATAAAACATTACAAAGAGGGGCAACGACAGTAAGTATCAGCTCCCTCACCGAAATTGAACAACTCGCTTAAAACAGAGCCTTGTGGCGAGACACAATGCGGGTCCTGTGCAAGGTCTGACAGTTGAAAGATCGTCAGACACAAGTCTATAATTTCTGCCACATATTACGTTTGAACGCGAACGCTCGATAGAACAATATACAGACAGACCGACAGACAGAGAGGCAGATAGAGAGACAGACAGAGAGGCAGATAGAGAGACAGACAGAGAGGCAGATAGAGAGGCAGATAGAGAGGCAGATAGAGAGGCAGATAGAGAGATAGATAGAGAGGCAGAGAGAGACAGATAGAGAGGCAGATAGAGAGACAGACAGAGAGGCAGATAGAGAGACAGACAGAGAGATAGATAGAGAGACAGATAGAGAGGCAGATAGAGAGACAGATAGAGAGGCAGATAGAGAGGCAGATAGAGAGGCAGATAGAGAGGCAGATAGAGAGATAGATAGAGAGGCAGAGAGAGACAGATAGAGAGGCAGATAGAGAGGCAGATAGAGAGACAGACAGAGAGACAGATAGAGAGGCAGATAGCGAGACAGACAGAGAGACAGAGAGGCAGATAGAGAGACAGATAGAGAGGCAGATAGAGAGGCAGATAGAGTGACAGATAGAGAGACAGACAGGCAAACAGATAGATAGATAGATAGACAGACAGACAGACAAGCTGGCAGACAGGCAGGCAGGAAGACAGGCAGGAAGACAGACAGACAGATAGATAGATAAATAGATATATAGATAGATAGATAGATATAGATAGATAGATAGATAGATAGATAGATAGATAGATAGATAGATAGATAGATAGATAGATAGATAGATAGATAGATAGATAGATAGATAGATAGATAGATAGATAGATAGATAGATAGATAGATAGATAGATAGATAGATAGATAGATAGATAGATAGATAGATAGATAGATAGATAGATAGATAGATAGATAGATAGATAGATAGATAGATAGATAGATAGATAGATAGATAGACAGTTAGACAGACCGACCAGACAGACAGACAGACAGACAGGACAGATAGATAGATGCTAAAGCCACAGAATATTTATTAACTTTGTTCATAAGGGCATATTGTAATATCAATCATTCTCTCAACTTGTTTCTTTATATTATCTTGACAGCAGCACAGCACATTTATATTAATCATTAGTTCTCACAATTTGTTTACCTACGAACTTGTTATAGAATATACTGAATCGCAGTTCTTTCAATCTTTAATCTCAATTTCACAACTAAATTTCATATGTTAATTATTTATTTGTAACCTTTCACGATGGCTCAATTAATTGCTTATTTCAGTGGATGTTGTTAACTAACTTAATATACTAATTGCTGAATACTAACTTTACCTGAACATTACTAACGACTCTTCCTGACGAAACCTTCTTGACTAAACTTATATCTAACTGTCTCTGACTACATTTCTTGCCTGACTTATTTAATTCCTAAACTTCTAATCTTCCGGGTCTAACTAGCTGGCTCAACTTTCTAATCTCTTTCTAATGATATTTCTGTAGTTCTTCTTCTAATTCTAATTGTAGTTCTAATTCTTCTAAACCTATTGTGTCGAAGTTTAAATACTCTAACATCACACTTTGCGTAAATTATATTCAGTCAATGAAAGTGTCGCAAAGTGATAATTTGCAACCCTTTTAGCCAATCAAATCTCACAACGATGATTCCACCGCTAAATTTCCACTTGGCATTGTGAATCAAAGTTCAACTTACGTCCAAGGCTTGACCGATCCATGACTTCAGTCTCAAAATTGTCAAAACAAACTGTTTGTGACCATCATACCCTATGGTCAGTTTTGACCGCTCTAAGTTTCAAAATAATCATTACTTCATGAATTTGACCTGTTCTGATAGTTGTTTGTCAAAACTATTTATCAGACCACCAAAGCCATGCGGTCAATACACGCTCTTATGAATCCCCATTTCCAAAACAACCTGAGTGGAAAATTCCATTCCCACAACTCATTCCGTCCAGTACCCTCCTACCTTAGCTTTGTCCACTACCCTCTATGAACATTTTATTCCCTTAACTTGTTATGTCCAGTATAATTCTGCATTTCCTTTCTCCCCACTTTCTGTGTGTCCACTACCCCATATGAACTTCTGTTCCCTTAAATTGTTTCGTCCGAGGATAATTCCTCGGTGGGCGTCCCTACCACTGTGAACTTTGCGTTATGCCCTAACTCTTGTCACTCTGTCACTAACTGACGATCGCTATCATTATCATATGTTACTGCTATAGTCTATTAATAAATGGGTACCGGGTTAATTTACCTGCCCCATACTCTCACTAACTATAATGTTACATATAGACTGAAATTAAAAGCAATAAATTCTGACCTTATTAAAGACTTGTGTTTTATTAAGACATCTGTATAACCGAAATCCTAAACTAGACGACTTTTATAATAGATTAAACAAATATTGTATCCAGGTTGCGAAAAAGCTAAGAGTGCATGAAAAATTTCGCATCAATACATCAAACAGTTTTCGAGGAAATTGATTTCGAGTTTGGACATACATTTGTGAATGGACTTTAGCAACTATCGGAATAGTGATGTGTATATTTGTCGTTTGTGAAATAATTATTCGATTTCTGGCTTTGAAAAGGTGTTGCCAAGGCGTCCTCACTGTGTAGCTCTGACAGTGTTTCCATTGTTAATGACCTCGGGGATTTCCAGTCTACAAGAATTGCCGCACACGAGCTAGGTCACAGGTGAGATGAGTTTCTTAAATCTGCAGCTTTTAAGTTCATTTTCACTGATTATTTCCGTCTAAAACGATCTATTGTATAAACACAAAATATATACTGCTGAAATAATAATTTATATTGACTCTATATCTGCACTTACAATTTAACATAACTGTAATTGCACTTTCCACATTTGCACCATCTAAGAACCAGTTTAAGTTCGTCATCACGGAAGAATCACATCTTCTTTTAGCCCAGTAAACTACGATTAACCTGTTGGTCACACACTGTACACAAAATGTTGTGTTCCTGAGCTCAGTATTATTATCAACAGTATGGTGTCCAATACCATCAACACGACTGCTCAGTGTGACTTCCTCTCTTACCAAATCATCAACTCTTTACTTTATCCCACACTTTTTAAATGCAGTTTCTCTTTCATAAAGCCACTTATCCATCACCTGAAAGTCATTGATCAGACCAGACAACATTAATGCTGTCTTCAGACATAGCTCAGACAGTTATGCATCATTTAAAGCTTACAATTGATGAATGTCTCTCAGTTCCACCGCTTTGCTTTGAAATGTTCATGTAGACGCCATTTAGAAAACAGAATGTCTTCGTATTTCGGAACGTTCTGAAAGTAGATGAAATCTTCAGCAAACTGTTTACCTATCTTTATTGTATATCATCCACACTGTTCAGACCTGTCCATCAAACTTGTTGATAGAAGTGCAGCTGTGAAATTATTCGGAGATTTCTGTAGCAATTTTCTGCCGTAAGTCATGAGTTTATCTTTGATTGCCGGACTTACTGTTTTATTCTATAATGTAATTACCTTGACTGTCACTGACATTTTGGTCGCAGTGACTCGAGTGCTCTCCCTGCAGCTCGTAACCTGCATTTATAATGACGTATGTGGTCCCCTCACAGCAAGATGATGACGTAACAACATTCACAAACACGGCACGAAATGTAAAACAGAACTGTGTCATTTTAGGGGAGTGTCATTTTGTTTGACATTCTTCTCTATCCTTATTCTTCTTTCATTCCTCATTTACCTTTCAGCGTTGATGGGAGATATAATTTACGTTCTTTTGCTTTTCTGTTCGCCTCAGCTGCTGTTGTTTCCTAATGCACCAAGATGGAAGCTTGTCCGCGTCCGAGCCGTGGTGTAAACAAATTTGACTTTGAACATCACGCTATCTGTTATCACAGCGAGTTGGCGGATTTTTATAAATGTAACCACGGGTTTGATAATAAATGTTTGTACACAGTTAGTTAACCACCGATGTTGATCAAGTCTTTATTCTGCTGGCTTCTTTGCGACCTTATAAGTTAATGACCTAACTTGTGCAGACGGTTGGTTTGGGGCAAATTGTGCGTTACAATTTTACTGCTATAATGACTCAGTTTGTGACAAAATTACAGGGGCATGCCCAAACAATGACAGTTGTCAGCACGAATATTTTGGACCCCATTGTCAGTACTTGGATCTCGTTTACAGATGCGTCCAAAAATCTGTTCCTACATTCCTGTTTGATAACAATGACACCACTTGTAATCTCGACACAGATTCTACATCAGTTGAGGCAACTCTCAATCAATCTTTGCCGTTCTCCTGGTTTAGGATTTATGGGAATGACTAAACATGTCCGGACAGTTTCACGGTAAAACTAAATGGTTCTGCCTCATGTAACAATGAATCAAGGTTTGTAGTTAGTTCGCACGAGATTGATGTCTTTTGCTCTGGGGCTGGTCTGATTAACAAGTTATGGATCGAAGGGGCGTAAGTTGCAAATATCTGCTCCAACTACATTGGCGGGGGTCGAAATGTGGCTATCAAACAGAACAAAAACCAGGCCAACACATTTAATGCTTGTTATACAGGAGACGGATGTGGACCAGAGGCAGCAGTTAATGGCAAAACAAAGACCAATCTCTATGACAATAACTGCGCACACACACAATCGAGAAGTGGGACCAATTCTGTTTACTGATATCTGAACTTTGCCACGCCCCAGAAGATTCACACCATTCGAATTTATCATCAAGCTAGCACTATGATTCGGGTAAAGAATGTCACTCTAAAGGCTTTCTCTGACAGTGGCGGTGTAGTGTTCCAGTATAATGATATATCATACCCAAATATTTCTGTGAACACTATTGTAGTCACCACACAAGCGTCAATGGCACATATTAAGATTGAGTTCTCACCGACAATTTCGCAGGCCGACAGTGCACTGACGGTGTGTGAGGTGCAAATATTTACAGACACTTATTGTCTGGACTGGCATTCTTGGTCGTTTTGTGCAGTGTGTGGTGGGTGTTGCAATGGCTGCAACGTCATCATCGGTACGTGTCACGGCAACTGTTCACATGGGATATATGGACACGACTGCTCCGGGTCTTGTCTGAATGTCTGTCCTTTATGTGAGGAAAAATCCGGAAAATGCCTACAATGTAAACATCTTGGCTAAACCTGTAATGACACTTGTCCCGATGGTAATTTTGGACTACAGTGCAAACAGACGTGTTCTGAGGGCTGTGACATCATATGTGATCCGGAAAGTACAGACTATTCGTGCAAGGAAACGTACTACGGGTCAGACTGCACTCTCTAATGTCCGGACAACTGTTTCAATGACATCTGTGTACAGTCAACCGGGAACTGTACATGCAAGGGAACGTTCTACGGGTCAGACTGCACTCTCAAATCTCCGGACAACTGTTTGAACGAAACCTGTGAACAGTTAATCGGGGCCTGCGTCTCGTATGTCGATGATTCCCACGTTAAGAAGAGTCTGCCGACTACAACAAACCCAAGCATATGGATACCTTAATGTGTTTCTGTGCTGGACATGGTTCATTTCTTGGTGTTTTTCCGTGAAGCCATGATTCATATCTTGATGTGTTTCTGTGCTAGCCATGGCTCATATCTTGATATGTTTCTGTGCTAGCCATGGCTCATATCTTAGCGTGTGTGTGTGTGTGTGTGTGTGTGTGTGTGTGTGTGTGTGTGTGTGTGTGTGTGTGTGTGCTGGCCATGGCTCATATCTTGGTGTGTGAAATGTTAGTCATATCTCATATCGTGGTGTGTCCGTGTTAATCATGCCTCATATCTTTATGTGTGTATGTGTTTAGTTATATCTCATATCTTAGTGTGTATCTGTATTAGTCATGTGTCATATCTTTGTGTGTGCATATTTGGGTTAGTGCTATCTCATATCTGTGTGTGCATGTCTATGTTGGTCATATCTCATATCTTTGTGTGCATGTCTATGTTAGGTTTGTGTCATATATTTGTGTGTGCATGTCTATGTCAGTTATATCTTATATCTTTATGTGCATGTTTATGTTAGTCATGTGTTGTATATCTTGATGTTTGTCAGTGTTAGTCATGCCTCGTATCACTGTGTGCATGTTTATGTTAGTCACATCTCATATCTTCGTGTGTGCATGTCTGTGTTAGTCACCTCTAGTGACTCGGGCAGATGGTGCTCGTAAACTTGGGAGGGCCGATCATCTAAAATCAGAATCCCCTACAGAAAAGATCATCTGCTGCCTTGCAGGAAGATTGGGGACAATCAAAGGCTAAGGAATGCAAACCTGAATAAAATGCTGGTTGAAATCGGATGCACTGGGCCCTGGCGCAGAACACAGTGCAACGTTTTAACGGGTGTTCAATCAGAGTTGATCTGGCGGACTATAATTGTGATGTTCTGTTTGTGGGAGCGATCAACACACTTAACCTGACAGCTGACTTCATGTGAGAAACTGGAATCCTACTCTGATTGAGTCCTGATCGCAGACAGAGAGAGAGAGAGATTTTCCGTCAGTCCATCTTTTTCGTGGTCGACGATAGGGCCTGGTGTTGTCACGCTGTTTATTGAAGTTTCGTTTTGTTGTGTTTTAATTACGCTACCTTGTCACACTGCCAAACAATTGTATTTTTTTGGTTCTTTATATATTCTACAGCGGGAGTTATTGCTAACTTTTTTTCTCAATTTTTTATTTCTGGTCTTGTCTCTCGGGCTGTTTCCTGTCATTCGTCAAACACACTTTATTTCAGCAGAGGTTATTGTTCTTGTTGTACTTGTTGTACTTGTTGTTCTTGTTCTTGCATCTAAGGTCCAGGACTTGCATTTGTAGCTTTGCCCCTATAGTTATTCCCTTGTTGGACAATAATGGTGATAGTTGTTCAATGATTTGACAATCTTTCTTGAACAATAATGGCGATAGTTGTTCAACGATTTGAAAATCTTTGTTGGACAATAGTGGTGATAGCTGTTCAATGAATTGACAATCTTTGTTGGACATTAATGGTGATAGCTGTTCAATGATTTGACAATCTTTGTTGGACATTAATGGTGATAGTTGTTCAATGATTTGACAATCTTTGTTGGACATTAATGGTGATAGCTGTTGAATGATTTGACAATCTTTGTTGGACATTAATGGTGATAGTTGTTCAATGATTTGACAATCTTTGTTGGACAATAATGGTGATAGCTGTTCAATGATTTGACAATCTTTGTTGGACAATAATGGTGATGGTTGTTCAATGATTTGACAATCTTTGTTGGACATTAATGGTGATAGTTGTTCAATGATTTGACAATCTTTGTTGGACAATAATGGTGATAGTTGTTCAATGATTTGACAATCTTTGTTGGACATTAATGGTGATAGTTGTTCAATGATTTGACAATCTTTGTTGGACATTAATGGTGATAGCTGTTCAATGATTTGACATTCTTTGTTGGACATTAATGGTGATAGTTGTTCAATGATTTGACAATCTTTGTTGGAAAATAACGGTGATAGCTGTTCAATGATTTGACAATCTTTGTTGGAAAATAATGGTGATAGCTGTTCAATGATTTGACAATCTTTGTTGGACAATAATGGTGATAGCTGTTCAATGATTTGACAATCTTTGTTGCACAATAATGGTGATAGTTGTTCCATGATTTTACAATCTATGTTGGACATTAATGGTGATAGTTGTTCAATGATTTGACAATCTTTGTTGGATAATAATGGTGATAGTTGTTCAATGATTTGAAATCTTTGTTGGACATTAATGGTGATAGTTGTTCAATGATTTGACAATCTTTGTTGGACAATAATGGTGATAGTTGTTCAATGATTTGACAATCTTTGTTGGACAATAATGGTGA
This sequence comes from Megaustenia siamemsis, assembly GCA_032433765.1. NCBI lineage: Eukaryota > Metazoa > Mollusca > Gastropoda > Stylommatophora > Ariophantidae > Megaustenia > Megaustenia siamemsis. Next base: position 75,775,155 of record JAVIAB010000024.1, on the reverse strand, counting down.
TAGTTGTTCAATGATTTGACAATCTTTGTTGGACAATAATGGTGATATTTGTTTCATGATTTGACAATCTTTGTTGGACAATAATGGTGATAGTTGTTCCATGATTTGACAATCTTTGTTGGACAATAATGGTGATAGTTGTTCAATGATTTGACAATCTTTGTTGGACAATAATGGTGATAGCTGTTCAATGATTTGACAATCTTTGTTGGACAATAATGGTGATGGTTGTTCAATGATTTGACAATCTTTGTTGGACATTAATGGTGATAGTTGTTCAATGATTTGACAATCTTTGTTGGACAATAATGGTGATAGTTGTTCAATGATTTGACAATCTTTGTTGGACAATAATGGTGATAGCTGTTCCATGATTTTACAATCTTTGTTGCAGCTTGAGTCTATCTCTGCCGTTCGCGAATTGTCGGTTGTCACTAGACTTATTAGGTGTTTACATTTTTCTTCTTGTTTTAGTTGCCTGCCTTCTATAGTTATGTTGATGTTCTGTTTTTATTTTGCGATATTCAAGTTGATGTTCTGTTTTTATTTTGCGATATTCATCTCTATAATCACTTCAATTACTGACATAACTAGCTTCCCTCTAACCACACAGCCTTTCAGCGAATCACGATGGTGAAGGCAACAACTGCCAGTCAAGTGACGCTTTCATCTTGCAAGACGGATGGTACACGCCGTCATCGAGCAACATGCTGAACCCATTCAGGTTCTCAAACTGCAGCATCGATTATTTCACCAGCTTCATCGACAGTAAACTTCAAACATGGTAAGTTCGACTACTTCTCTTTGTATCATTTCATGTTTCAAAGTTTCACACTTGTCACGCAAATTACCACCTCTCTGTTTACCTCACTGCCATAATAATGTCAATTTTGCGATCTGTTGTTTGGTGTGCAACGGGGATAATCTGACGACGAACTGTGTTTTATATGTTCGGAGATGAGTCAAACACGATGTCCTAACATCATCATGCGCTATAATTTAAATACTATGACGATCATCATTTTCAGGAGGACGTGAACTTCCGGGCAATATGGTGGATAGGCGGCAGGAACCATTGAAGGCTATGTCTGAAAAATGTTCCTTGTTGCAGTTTCCTCATATCCCAAGTCCGGCTTGTTGCAGGAGCTACTGAGTTAAGTGCTCTGTGCACACCGTGAGCTGTGTGTTTCATCCGTTTTGATTATGTTCCGATATTCCAAATGTTTACGATGAATGCTGATATCGTATGACATGGAATAGTTGGCCGTGTTCACTTTCTATGCGGTTTCGCCTTATGTCTTTTGGTGTGTGCTGAGACTGCTATGATGGGGACTACAGCTACCTTTCTTTGTTTGGGAGATGAGTTAGTAATTCGGATGATTCCACTGGCACGGGCGGTTGAGCAATTATGGATTTTAATTCGTTTGCAGTGATACCGGTGCCTTCCATAACCAAATGTTCATCGGTTTTTTATTAAGTAGATAAACACAGCCTACCTTTATACTCTGAGACACAACGTTGTCAAGTGGGCTAAGTGATTAAACAATAGACAACTGTAGGAATATCAATTATCTAAACAGATAAGAAGGGTGCACTGGCTCAACATTACAATAAAAGCTGTATAGAGCTACAGAGGAGCTCCACGCGTTGTCTCATTGACTCAACATTACAATCAAAGCTGTATAAAGATATAGGGGAGCCCCGGACATTGGCTCATCATTACAATCAAAGCTATATAGAGCTACAGATAAGTAATTTAGATCTGTCATTCCTTTTCTGAGTAAGTTATATTCATCATTATAAATCCATGTAATTTATATCTGTCGTTTTATATTCGAGTAATTAGAAAAAAAATTTAAGCTTTTTCGCAACAATAACAACAACAACAACAACAACAAATAATAATAATAATAATCTTGTTAATGTCATCCATTGTTCTCTCAAGGGAAGGAAGAAAATGTCTGTTGGAGAAGATTGCCATCAGCGATGTCCCAGACGTGAGTGGCCGCCTTCCAGGGAAGATGTTCTCCCCAGACGACCAGTGTAGACTGGTTTACGGCAATGATTCCAGGATGTGTAGTGAGGTCTGTCTCATTGTTATTGTCTCCATTATTTCTCATATTTTGTAACATTTTATCTAATCATTGTAATCAAATTAATCATCTTATTTTAGTGAATAGACATGTGAGTCATCAAGATAATGTTAGATAACTGGTACATACGGGAAACATAAGCAAGTAAAGTTGAATGTCCTCTTCAGGTATAGTAAGTAAGTTAGGCTAGATTGCCAGCTCTCACCACTGGGGAAGCCTCTAGAGTCTAGGAACTCAATTTTATGTTTTCATCCGTTTTTTCCTTGGCAGCAGTGAGCACAAGGGTCCCTCGCCGAACAGGCTGATAACTCGGATTTCGGAGGTAATCATATTTTTCCCATCGAGGAGTAATTAAGTTTTCAGGCCGGGACTCGTTGCAGACACCAGGGATGGAAAGAAATAATAGAATTCCCATCCTTTATTATGGTTGATTTGTTCGTTATTTAGAAGTAATCATCTGCATGTGTATTATCTAAAAATAGCGAAAGTTGTCATGTATATTACCTAGGAGGAGTAATTATTGAAGACTAGCTAAAGTGGATAAGTTTATTATCTAAGAATAGCTTAAATAGGCAGATTTATTATCTAAGAGTAGCTTAAGTGGATTGGTTTATTGTAAGAGTAGATTAAATGGATACGTTTTTTCTAAGAGTAGCTAAAGTGGATGTGGTTTTATCTTGGAGTAGCTAAAGTGAATATGTTCATTATCTAAGCGTAGCTAAAGTGTACATGCGTGTACATATCAAATACTAGGAATAAAAATACATAAGTATATCTTTCAAGTGTAGCAAAGGTTAATGCGTTTGCTACACTAAATTAGTTCAAACGATGTTGCTACTCTCTCATATTTTTATTCTGTCCCAGCATTGCACATCATCATGATCATCATCATGTACCCTGCCGGTTGGCGTAGGCGATCATGTCCCTCCACAATCCTCTATCCACAGTGCATCGTATCAGTTCATTGCACATATCAAAGCATATTTGTGTTATTTACGTAGCCATCAAGTTATGTTGTTTATTATCAGAATTCCACGGATATCTGCACGGCCATGTACTGCTCCAACCCAAGCCAGAATGACGAATGCTTCCCAATCACAGTGGCACAAGGAACACGCTGTAACAACAGCCAGGTCGGGGATTTTTCTTCCTTTCTTCTTCTGCTTCTTATTATTATTATTCTTTTAAAGCAAAGATTATGGATTAGAAATAAATATTAAAACTATGATCGTTAACAGAGAAAATACTCGAAATATACCAGGAGATATTGGAATGGATGGGAAAAAAAACATAGAAAGAGTTCAAACATTATAGCTATATTGAATAGTTTAAAACAAATGATTGAAAATGTAAGACAAAAATAAACAAAAGAATAGAAATGACAACAACAAAAAATAATTTAACAGTATGAAAAATGTACTCATATAAAAGCAAAGGACATCAGAACTAAAATTACAAATACCAATCTGCAATAAGTACTGAACACTCTTGTATGATGTAGAAACATGAACAATAAATAACAAAATGGAACTGAAAAAAATTGAAGCCTGTGAAACGTGGATCTATAGGAAAAGGGGAACAATTGGATGGAATGACAAGAAAACAAATAGGGAAGTTCTGAATCAGCTGAAAATGAAAACAAAGCTATTTAACACAATTCGAAAAAGACACCTTAAATGTTGTAGGCATGTGAAGAGACGTAATAACATTATAAGAGTCGTCTTGAAAGGGAAGGTAAAAGGTAGACGAGGTAGAGGCACTCCAAGACTGAAGTAGATTGATAACATAACAACATTAACAGGTAAATCTATGATCGACAACATGCATCATCATGAGTAGTGACAGAGAACAATGGCTCTCCATGGTAGCCAACATTCGATGTGGATACGATACCCACTGAATTCATCTTCTGCTTCTTCCTTTCAACTCCCTGTGGAGCATAGGTCTTCAACAAACACTTTCAACTCCCTGTGGAATATAGGTCTTCAACAAACACTTTCAACTACCTGTGGAGCATAGGTCTTCAACAAACACTTTCAACTCCCTGTGGAGTATAGGTCTTCAACAAACACTTTCAACTCCCTGTGGAGCATAGGTCTTCAACAAACACTTTCCAAGCCGTTCTGTTTCTTGTCATTCTTATAAGATCATTCCATGTCTTCCCCTTCAACTTCATCTCTGTTTCCACCTGTCTTGTCCAAGAATATTTGGTCTTCCTCTTTATCTCTTCCCCTTGGGATTCCAAAATAAGCGCCTGTTGTGTAACACTCTCAGTTGGCTTCCGCAGTGTGTCTCCCTACCATCGTCTTCGCTGTAGCACTTTTTATTTATTCACACATTGCTCTGTCAGTACATTCTTCTTCTTCTTCTTTCCTTCCTCATCTGCCTTTCAGCGTCGAGGGGAGATATAATTTGCGGTCTTTTGCTCTTCTGTTCGCCTCTGCTGCTGTTATGTTTCCTAGTGCTTCTAATATTCCATCGATCCATCTTTTTCGTGGTCGACCCTTGGGTCTGTTGTTCTCACAACGTTTGTTGAAGGCTCGTTGTGTTGTGTTTTGTTCTTTCTGCCTTGTCACGTGGCCGAACCATTTTATCTGTTGTTTCCTTATATATTCTATGGCTGGGGCTATTCCTAGCTTTTTTTCTCAGTTCTACATTTCTGATCTTATCTCTCAGACTGTTTCCTGTCATTCGTCTAACACATTTCATCTCTGTAGAGGTTATTTTTCTTATTGTTCTTGCATCTAGAGTCCAGGTCTGGCATTGGTAGCACAACGTTGGAATGAAGATTGTATTGTATAGTGCTCGTTTTGCCTCCAGAGTTATTTCCTTGTTGGACAATAGTGGTGATAACTGTCCGATGATTTGACAAGCTTTGTTGCATCTTGATTCTAGCTCTGCTGTTTGGGAATTGTCGTTTGTCATTAGACTTCCTAGGTATTTGAATTCATCTACTTGTTTTAGTTGTCTGCCTTCTATAGTTATGTTGATGTTCTGTTTATTTTTGGCGACATTCATGACTTCTGTTTTGTTGATGTTGATTTTCATGTTGTATTTTGTTCCTAAGATGTTGAGTTTGTTTAAGTGTTCTTGTAGGTCTTCTATTGTTTCATGTATTAGTGCCTGGTCGTCTGCAAATAGAAGCTCGTTGATCTCCTCTGTCTCTGATGGGTTGGCTAGCTTGCATATATGGTCCATGTATGTAATAAACAGTAGGGGGGATAGTACGCACCCCTGTCTTACACCTGATCTAACTTCGAAGTGGTCTGTGTAGCCTGTTGCTGTTCTGACCCTGCAGCTGCTGTTGGCGTAGAGACTTTTAATAATGTTGGTTAGATGTTGGCTTACTCCGTATGTTGTTAGTATCTCCCACAGTTGTTCTCTGTTTACTCTGTCGAATGCTTTTTCCTGGTCAATGAAGGCTATGTATAAGTTTTGGTTGTGTTCTGTCGTTTTTTCTGCAAGCTGTTTTAGTGTGAATAGTGCGTCGGTACATCCTCTGTTTTTTCGGAACCCCATTTGAGAATCGCTTAACTGTAGTTCTATTATTGGTCACAGTCTTTTTTCCAAGATTTTGGCGTATAGCTTTCCTATATGGCTGAGCAGAGATATACCTCTATATTGATTGCAGTCTCTTTTGCTACCTTTCTTTTTCCATATTGGTATGATGATTGCCTGTTGCCAGTCTTCTGGGGCTTGTTGTTGGTGCCATGCTGCATTAAATATTCTGTGCAGCCATTGCATTCCTGTTTCTCCCGCTGCTGCTATTATTTCTATTGGAATGTTATCTATCCCTGGTGCTTTGTTTCTTGGTGCATATTTGATTACTTCTTCTATTTCCTCTTTCATGATGTTGGGTTCAGTATTTGTGAGTTCTAGTGTGGTTTTTGTTGTCTTGTTGGTAGTTGGTATGTTTAACAGGTCTTCAAAATATTCTTTCCATCTCTGTTGCATACATTGGTTGTTTGATATTGGTTGTCCGTCTTTGTCATTTATCAGCTCAGTAGGATCATGGTTTTCTTTTCTCGCTCTTCTGGCTTTTACTGCTTTGCAGAAATCTCTTGTGGCTGTCTTGAAGTCCCTGCTCATGTTTTGTCCGAATTCTGTCCAATTCCTTTGCTTAGCTTCTTTGATCAGCATTTTAACTCTTTTTCGAACTAAGGCATATCTTTCATATTTTTCTTGGTTCTTGTTCTCCCTCCAATTTTTAAACAGTTTCTTCTTTTCTTTAATTGCTTCTCTGATTGTTTCGTTCCACCACGGGGTGCTCTTTTTCCCTTCTCTTGTTCTTAGCTTCGTTCCACAAACTGTTTTAGAGATGTTAGTTACTGTTTCCTTAAATTGTTTCCACTCTTCTTCTACTGTGCATACTTCGTTAGGGAGTTTCTTGAATTCAGTACATTGTAACGTCAAATTAAATTACAAATAAACCTTAACAGGCTCTAATTTGTCTCGTTTATGTTTACAGATTTGCTTGAATGGACTGTGTGTGTCGGACCCTAGTGTTACACTGGCGCCTACAACAAGTCGATCAACAGTCACGACCAGTAAACCCACGCACTGGCTGTGCCAATTCGCCGAACTACTTTCAGATGCTGATCTTCTCGGATCACTGGCAAGTCATCGACTTACCGAGCTACTGAAACGTCGTAACCTGTATTTTTAACAAGTTATCAGATTTAAGGACAAGTAATACACTAAGAGGAATACACACAGAAATAAAGAGAATAACTAATAAAAATAAAAAAGTCACAGAAGGTGGATGCATTGCAGACAAAAAAGGAAAAATGCTAAAAGACAATAAAGATATTATAGATAGATGGCAGGAATATATAACAGAACTGTTTCATGATCAAAGATAACATCATCATGACAAGAAACCAGTTATAAAATGTACATCAGGCTATAAAATCGTAAAATCTGAGGTGGAGAAAGCTCTAAAAACAATGAAAAAGGGAAAAGCAGCACACCTGACAGCATACAGATAGAGATGAAACGGGCACTAAAAGATGTTGGCATTGATATTATTACAGACATATGCAACGACATATACCATACAGGATACATACCAAATTTAACTAAAAACATCAACTTTTATTGCATTGCCTAAAAAGAATGGTGCAGTTGAACGCAGTGACTTTAGAAAAATAAGCCTAATGAGCCAATTTATAAAAATCTTGCTAAAAGTTATACAAGGAAGGATTCAGAATAAAATCTATACTGAATTAGATGTGCAGCAATTTGGATTTAGGAAAAATAGCGGGACAAAAGGAGTCATATTCTGCATGAGAACATTAATCGAAAAGTACACTGAAGTAAATGAACCAATATATGCCTGCTTCATCGACTACACTAAAGCTTTTGATAGAGTACAAGACAAACAACTTATAGAATGCCTAAAAGAGATACATCTAGATGACATGGACATGCGACTAATATGTAATCAATACTGGGAGCAAACAGCAATAATAAAATATAGCAAAGAGAACTCTACACCCATTGATATAAAAAGAGGAGTAAGACAAACATGCATGCTATCACCAAGCTTGTTCAATCTATACACTGAGCAAATCTTTAAAAACATCATAGAGATGCCAGGCCTATAAATTAATGGAAAGATAATCAATAACCTAAGATATGCTGATGTACTATCTATCTATCTATTGACCTTTCGAGCCGTAACCGGCCCATAGGGCGTAGACCAAGATACACCTTCTCCTATATGGATTTTTTGTTCTAGCAGTTTTCTTTTAAAGATATTTTATCAAATCTCGCCATCTGTCTCTGTTCTGTGCAAGCAGTTCTATCTCATTGAGGGAGCCGACTCCTGCTGCTCTTGCCTCTCTCATCAATGTTCTTCTCAGTGTCTCCCTGGGTCTTCCTCTTTTTCTTTTACCTGTTGTTTCCCATATGAGGGCTTGCTTTGCTATTCGGTTATTATCTCTTCTCATCACATGTCCAACGTATGACCATCGTCTTTTCTTTATTACTGAAGATATTAGTGGTTGATTGGCGATTTCTCTAATTTCCTCATTTGTTTTGAATTCGTTCCATGCTATACCAAGTATTTTCCTTAGACATTTATTTTCGAATGCGTTCAACTTTGTTTCTATATCTCTTGTTGTTTTCCAGCTTTCACACGCATACGTAAGGGTTGATAGTACATTTGATTTGAATAGCCTAAGTTTTGTGTTTGTGCTGATAAGTTTTGATTTCCACAACTTTTCAAGGCTTCTGAAAGACATTGCTGCTTTAGCTATTCTGATTTTAATTTCTTTGCTCGTATCCCCTTCTCGATCAATGTGACTTCCAAGATAGATAAAGTGATCGATCTCTTCTACTGGTTTGTTTTCCATGTATATTTTGTCACCTGTTGGAATTAAACTAGTCATGACTTTAGTCTTTTCATGATTGATCTCAAGCCCAATTTTGCTGGCTATTGATGATAGTTCATTTGTGTTTTCCTGCATCGTTTTTATCTGACTGCTGATGAGAACTATGTCATCAGCAAAGTCGAGGTCCTCCAAATGGTCTCCTTGTATCCATTCGATGCCTTTATTACCAGTGCAGCATTTCTTCATTATGAAGTCCATAACAATTCCAAATAACAAGGGCGATAAAATACGTCCTTGTTTAACCCCAGTTTCTATTGGGAAACATTCGCTCAGTCCTTCCTCTGTTCGAACTGCACATGTGTAACCATCATACATGTACTACTAGCAGAAAATCCTAAAGATCTACAACAATTGCTTAATGAAATAAACATAACAAGCAAAACATATGGACTAGATATGAATATCAAAAAGACTAAAACTATGCTCATAAACAAATAAAATACACAAAACCCACAAGTGGATGTCAAAATTGAAGGAATAGATCTGGAGACAGTTCAGAACTACAACTACCTTGGACATACTATAACCAGTGATGGAAAAGAAAAAACTGAAATAAACAAAAGAATAGGAATGGATAACAGTAATTTTAATGTCATGAAGAACATACTAACATCAAAACAAATAACACCAGGGCTAAAACTAAGAATAGCAAAATGTTACATCTTCTCAATATTCCAATATGATGCAGAAACATGGATATTAGACAAGAAAAGAGAACAGAGAGTTTAAGCCTTTGAAATGTGGATATATAGAAGAATAGGTAGAATTGGATGGAAGGAAAAGAAAACAAACAATGAAGTCTTAAAACAACTGAAAATGAAAAGAGAACTACTAAGCACAATTCAAACAAGATAAATGCGATTTTTGGGCCATGTTAAAAGACACAACTGCCTACTAAAAGTAATCCTGGCGGGAAAAATACAATGTAAAAGAGGCAGAGGTAGATCAAGACTAACATGGACGAGTAACATCAGAAGATGGACAAATCAGCCTATGACAACCTGCACAATCAAAGAAAGAGACAGGGTAGAATGGCGCTCCATGGTAGCCAACCTTCGTTTCAGAGACGGCACTCGATGATGATGATGATGAATACGCTCTGCCAGAGGTGTTATCACATACTCATATCATTTAACTCTCGGAACTTCTATATCTACTGTAATAAAGGAAATGTATCTCATGTATCTAAGACAGTTTGTTGATCCTTTAATGTATGTCCTGATGTAAATAGATCTCTATATCCTAATATTATTCCCTGCAACATGCTACTGCAAACTATCTGTAAGCATCCAACGTTTATAGAGTGACCATGAATCAACTATAGAGAATCTGTGGAATTAACGTCGATGTGAGAAAAAAGCAACAAAACTCAATTTATTTAGTTGGACTAGAGATGATCACTATTAGACTGAAAGAACACTAAAGGGAGAGGTAGCAACAGCAGGCATCAGCTCCCTCGTCGAGATGAAGCAACCCGCTGAGAACAGTGCCGTGTGGCGTGACACAATTAGGAGGATGGGTGGGTAGATAGACAGACACACAGATAGACACACGGACGAATGAACGGATAGACAGATGGGCGTATGGATGGACGGACGGACGTATGGACCGATGGATGGATGGATGGATGGATGGATGGATGGATGGATGGATGGATGGATGGTTGGATGGATGGATGGATGGACGGATAGACGAATGAATGGATGGATGAATATAATCGAGCAGTTAGAAAAGTAGAATAGTAGGTGCAGATTATTTTTCTTGAAGCTGTTTGTTGTAGAGAAATGTATTTCGCTGTTGCAATTACTGTAGGACAGTACAGATTGAGGTTTCTTGACTAATTTCTCTTCCAGAGACTGGTAGAATGTGGACGTTAATTATAATCCAAATTATTAAAAAAATATTATATACTTGATGTTGTGTAAAAACTTAAATAATTGTATTATTGTTCTGACCTCATCGTTCATTTGAGCGACAGTTGATTACATATATCACCCCGGAAGTACTCACTAATCTCAATTACATTTCTCGACGGGCAGTGCTTTAGAATAAACTACAAGATATGATAGACAAACTAGTAAAGTAAAGCAGCAATAAAGGGAGCAGTCTGAAAAGTAAAATCAGAGGTAATGGCCATATCGATGAAACAAACTTCACCATCGCGCAAAATAATTATTAACGGAACAAGTCAGAAACAAGTGCTACGCGTCAAATACTTAGACACAACAATAACATTATACGGAAGATGCACACAGAAATAAAAAAAAAGTATAATAAAAAAAGTACCCCCGTCACGCCATGTGGCGTATACGGAATATGTTGATATTGACTATAAATTTTACAGACCTTCAGCACATGATTTTTGGAGTAATGTGGTCGGTAAAATGCCCGTGCCGCTTTACTTTCCCGGAAAAAAAACCGGTACCCATTAAAGACATGGTGAACCGGAAGCCGTCGGTTGGGATCGAACCCTACCTCTTGTCCTTTGTAGTCCAGTTCACTAACCACTGAGCTATCGCGGCTCCCAAATAAAGTAGAATAGATCAGGCCGATTTCAGGAAATAAAAAAACATCTTGTGCAACAAATTTTGTCATAAGAATTGAGAAAGAGTATTCATCAGTGCTATGTAGTGCCAGTGTAAGATGCCTTTGCGCAATATGCAAGCAGGGGAATCTCCTGGACCAGATAATATAACTAAAGAAGAGATTGAAGCCATGGGTGATTTTGGAATAGAAATAATAGCAAAAATATTGAATGATATCTACAACAGCGGATATATACCAGACGACATGCTCAAATCAATATTCATTGCCCTACCAAAGAAATCGGGTGCGATTGAATGCGATGATCAGCGCACAATAAGCCTTATGAGTCATATGACTAAGATGTTACTAAGAATTATCATGCGAAGAGTGCAAAACAAAATCAGTCCAGAAATTAGCGATGAACAGTGTGGTTTTGTTAGTGATAAAGGAACAAGCAATGCCATTTATATCATAAGATCTTTAGTAGAAAGAGCCATAGAGGTGAAAACAGATCTATACCTATGTTTTATAGATTACACCAAGGCATTTGACAAAGTAAAGCACCAAGAAATAATCAAAAATTTAGAAAGCATAAGCATAGACAGCAAAGATCTAAGAATAATAAAGAACATGTCCGGCAACAAACAGCGGCTATAAGAACTAGAAACCAATTGGGAATGTTTCAACAAATAAAACAGGGTGTTAGGCAAGGTTGCGTGCTGTCACCAGATTTGTTTAATATTTATAGTGAGATTTTTTTAAGATCCATAAGGGACATCCCTGGAATAAAAATTATGGTCATAATATAAATAATCTAAGGTTTGCTGGTGATACAGTCTTAATCGCTAAGAGTGAAAATGTGTTACAAGAAATGTTGGACATTATATTGAACGAAAGCAAAAATAAAGGACTCAGTTCTAATAGCAAAAAGAAAGAGGTAATGGTAACAACAAAGAAAAAGACATCACCTCAGTGCAAAATGAAGACAAGTGGAACAATATTAAAACAGGCAAATGAATTTAAATATTTGGGAACTTTGTTAACCTCAGACGGAAGATGTACAAAAGAGGTGAGATGCAGAATGGCACAGGCAAAAGCAGCTTTTCCAAAAAATGAGGATGATACTATGCAATCCATTTTTGACAATCATAATCATCAAGTATCAGGCCTACTGGCGTAGGTGATCATGTCTCTCCACAACTTTCGATCTCGGCAGCTATTTATCATTTCTGTTGTTGACCTTCTGCCAAGCCATTCTCTTAAGCTGTCTGTTATTTTTTCTCTTTGCTTCCCTCTATCTCTTCGTTCCTCAAATTTTCCAGTTGTTACAATATATTCCAGTGTTCTCTTCTCATTACATGGCCAAAAAATGATGATTGTCTCTTCCTAATATTGGAAATTAGCTCTCTTTTTGCTTTGACCTCTCTCAGAACATCTTCATTACTCTTCTTAGCTGTCCATGGTACTTTCAACATTCTTCTGTAAAACCACATTTCTACAGACTCCGGTTATTTTCTTGTCTGTTGTCCTATTGTCCATGATTCGCATCCATAAGTCAATACTAGCTCTAGATAACATTTAAGAACTCTTTTTCTTGTTTCTATTGTCAAAAATGGATTGCATAGTATCATCCTCATTTTTTGGAAAGCTGCTTTTGCCTGAGCCATTCTGCATCTCACCTCTTTTGTACATCTTCCGTCTGAGGTTAATAAAGTTCCCAAATATTTAAATTCATTTACCTGTTTTAATATTGTTCCACTTTTCTTTATTTTGCACTGAGGTGATGTCTTTTTCTTTGTTGTTACCATTACCTCTGTCTTTTTGCTATTAAGGCTGAGTCCTTTATTTTTGCTTTCCTTCACTATAATGTCCAACACTTCTTGTAACTCATTTTCACTCTTAGCGATTAAGACTGTATCATCAGCATACCTTAGATTATTTATATCATGACCTCCAATTGTTAATCCAGGCATGTCCCTCATGGATCTTAAAAAAATATCACTGTAAATATTAAACAAATCTGGTGACAGCACACAACCACCGGTTTTATTTGTTGAAACATTCCAAAATGGTTTCCAGTCCTTTTGCCACTGTTTGTTGCCAGTACATGTTCTTTATTATTCTTAGATCTTTGCTGTCTACTTTTATGCTTTCTAAAAGTTTGATTATTTCTTGGTGCTTTACTTTGTCAAATGCCTTGGTGTAATCTATGAAACATAGGTATAGTTCTGTTTTCACCTCTATGGCTCTTTCTACTAAAGATCTTATGATATAAAACGCATTGCTTGTTCCTTTATCTCTAACAAAATCACACTGTTCATCGATAATTTCTGGACTGATTTTGTTTCGCACTCTTCGCATGATGATTCTTAGTAATATCTTAGTCATACGACTCATAAGGCTTATTGTGCGATGATCATCGCATTCAATCGCACCCGATTTCTTTGGTATGGCTATGAATATTGATTTGAGCATGTCGTCTGGTATATATCCGCTGTTGTAGATATTCCAAAATCACCCATGGCTTCAATCTCTTCTTTAGTTATATTATCTGGTCCATGAGCTTTGCCTGCTTTAATATTGCGCAAGGAATCTTTCACCTCATCTCTGAGTATTTCTTATCCTTCTCCATTAACTTTAATATTTACTTCCGTTCGTTCATCATTATAAAGATCTTTAATGTATTATGTCCATCGTTCCCTTATGTTTTCTTGATCAATCAACAGTTCTCCTTCCTTTGATCTTAGACATCCATTTTTTGAATTGCGTTTTTCTTCCTGTTAATTCCTCAATTTGTTTGTAATAGCTTTAGCATCTCCTTTTTGTTTCATTTCAATCTCTTTGCATCTCTCTTTTAGCCATGCTTCTTTTGATTCATTGCATTTTACTACAATTTCTTTATTTAATCTCTTATACTCATCTTTATTTTCTTTATTTCTTCTTCTTGTATCCATTAGCTGCAAAATATCGTTTGTCATCCATTTCTTTCTTGAATTTGTCTTCACTGGTGGTATGCACTCTTTTGATGTTTGTTGCATTGATTCTTTTAGCATTTCCCACTGTTCATCAATGCTTTGTATCTTCTCTATTGCATTGTACCGGTTCTGAATTGTGATTTTATATTTGTCTTGCAGCTTCTTGTCTGATTTTAGTAAATCTAATTTTAACTTGATGTTAACTGAGGCCTGTTTTGTTGTTTTTAATTTTACTCTAAGCTTTCCCACAACTGGTACATGATCACTATTGTACACAACAATGATCCATCAATAACCACAATCAGGACACAACAAGGACACAGCAAGGTCACAACAAGAATAGAACAATGACACAACAAGGACGCAGCAAGGTCACAACAAGAATAGAACAAGGACACAACAAGGACACAGCAAGGTCACAACAAGAATAGAACAAGGACACAACAACAACCGCAACAAGGACACACCAAGGACACAACAAGGACACAGCAAGGTCACAACAAGAATAGAACAAGGACACAACAAGGACACAGCAAGGACACAACAAGGACACAACAAGGACACAGCAAGGTTATAACACGAATAGAACAAGGACACAACAAGGACACAGCAAGGTCACAACAAGAATAGAACAAGGACACAACAACAACCGCAACAAGGACACACCAAGGACACAACAAGGACACAATATCAACCGCAACAAGTACAAAACAAGGACATAACTAGAAAACAAGGACACATGAAAGACACAAGAAGCAACAACAAGACTCATCACAAGCAACAGTAGCAGTGAAATTAAGAAATCAAATTTTGAGGCGAAAATCTGATGAAGCTGGCAACAAACCAAAGCCTCTCTCTTAACAAGCAAATAACAGCGACTTAACCAAAGCCTCTCTCTTAACAAGCAAATAACAGCGACGTAACCAAAGCCTCTTTCTTAACAAGCAAATAACAGCGACGTAACCAAAGCCTCTCTCTTAACAAGCAAATAACAGCGACGTAACCAAAACCTCTCTCTTAACAAGCAAATAACAGCGACGTAACCAAAGCCTCTCTCTTAACAAGCAAATAACAGCGACGTAACCAAAGCCTCTCTCGTAACAAGCAAATAACAGCGACGTAACAAAAGCCTCTCACTTAACAAGCGAATAACAGCGACTACGCAACTACTGGAGCATACATTCCAGTTAAACTTAAGACTGGTTATTAAGCAACACATAACTGAAACAGATCCTCAAACTGCCTACATTTGACTTGTAAGGTAAAAGTCGTAAAATATGTCTTTTTACACGTCTTGTCGTAGAGGGAAACCCGTTCTAGGATAAACCATTTTGAGTGTAGATGTTTAAAACCTTTTGAATTGTTTACTCATCATTTCTGGTCCGTACAGAGAAAGGTAAAACAAGTTACAGACAAGATACGGCAGAACAAAGAAAGAAGGAAGGGCGAAGAAGGAACAAATGGGAGAGAAAGAGAAAAAGGACAAAAGAAAAGGAGAAAGAATGTAGCAGCTTAATTTAATTGTGACCTCACTGGATATAGATGTAAGATTCTATACAGAAAGGACGAGAGAAAAATAGTTTATGTTAGAGAATAGATGAGAGAAGCAGAGTTTATGTTGGAGAATTGTTGAGAGAAGCAGAGTTTATGTTGGAGAATTGTTGAGAGAAGCAGAGTTTATGTTGGAGAATTGTTGAGAGAAGCAGAGTTTATGTTGGAGAATTGTTGAGAGAAGCAGAGTTTATGTTGGAGAATTGTTGAGTCGATGATTCCCATGTTAAGAAGAGTCTGCAGACTACAACAAACCCAAGCATATGGATACCTCAATGTGTTTATGTGATAGACTTGGTTCATTTCTTGGTGTTTTTCCGTGAAGCCATGGCTCATTTCTTAATGTGTTTCTGTGCTTGTCATTGCTCATATCTTGGTGTGTTTTTGTGTTAGCCGTGGCTCAAATCTTAGCTTGTGTGTGTGCGTGTGCTAGCCATGACTCATATCTTGGTGTGTGTCATGTTAGTCATATCTCATATCTTGGTGTGTCCGTGTTATTCATGTCTCATATCTTTATGTGCGTCTGAGATTAGTAATATCTCATATCTAAGAGTGTATCTGTGTTAGTCATGTGTCATATCTTCGTGTGTGCATGTCTGGGTTTGGGATATCTCATATCTTGGTGTGCATGTTTATGTTTGTCACATCTCATATCTTTGTGTGTGCATGCCTATGTTAGTCATATCTTATATCTTTGTGTGTTTGTCTATGTTAGGTATGTGTCATATCTTTGTGTGTGCATGTCTATGTCAGTCATATCTCATATCTTTATGTGCATGTCTATGTTAGTCATGTGTCATAAATCTTGATGTGTGTAGGTGTTAGTCATGTCTCGTATCGCTGTGTACATGTATGTGTTATTCACATCTCATATCTTTGTGTGTGCATGTCTGTGTTAGTCACCTCAAGTGACTCGGGCAGATGGTGCTCGTAAACCTGGGAGGGCAGACCATCTAAGGGTAGAATCCCCCTACAGAAAAGACAATCTGCTGCCTTGCAGGACGATTGGGGACAGTCAAAGGCTAAGGAAGGCAAACCTGAATAAAATGCTGGCTGAAGTCGGATGCACTGGGCCACTGGCGCAGAAAACAGTGCAACATTTTTGACGGATGTTCCGTCTGTGGGGTCGATCAATTCACTTAACCTGACAGCTGACTTCTTGTGTGAGTCTGGAATCCTACTCTGATTGAGTCCTGATCGCAGAGAGAGAGAGAGAGAGAGAGAGAGAGAGAGAGAGAGAGAGTTGAGAGAAGCAGAGTTTATGTTAGAGAATAGTTGAGAGAAGCAGAGTTTATGTTAGAGAATAGTTGAGAGAAGCAGAGTTTATGTTAGAGAATAGTTGAGAGAAACAGAGTTTATGTTTCAGAATAGTTGGGAGAACCAGAGTTTATGTTTGAGAATAGTTGAGAGAAGCAGAGTTTATGTTGGAGAATAGTTGAGAGAAGCAGAGTTTATGTTGGAGAATAGTTGAGAGAAGCAGAGTTTATGTTTGAGAATAGTTGAGAGAAGCAGAGTTTATGTTGGAGAATAGTTGAGAGAAGCAGAGTTTATGTTGGAGAATAGTTGAGAGAAGCAGAGTTTATGTTGGAGAATAGTTGAGAGAAGCAGAGTTTATGTTGGAGAATAGTTGAGAGAAGCAGAGTTTATGTTGGAGAATAGTTGAGAGAAGCAGAGTTTATGTTGGAGAATAGTTGAGAGAAGCAGAGTTTATGTTGGAGAATAGTTGAGAGAAGCAGAGTTTATGTTACAGAATAGATGATAGAAACGATGTTTATGTTAGAGAATAGATGAGAGAAACAGAGTTTATGTTAGAGAATAATTTGATTATCTTTGAAGAATGTTCTCAAAGAAATGCTCCGTTAATCTTCGCCATTATTATCCTTCATACGGTCCATGCGCCTAACTGGGGTCAATAAACAGATCTGTGCCACGCACATGTTTGCTCACTTATTAACTTCCTCGCGCTGCCCAGCTGAAGTGTACGTCCTAGTGTACCACTTAACACGGTTACAACGACCTGTGCTGTTATTAAAGAGATTGCTGTAACAGGTTGACTAACACTTGACAGATATCTATGGATGCTACAGATACAGATTACTTCTTGAAGCACTGTCCAAGTTTTAGTCTGACAGAGCAGGAGACACCCTTAGCCCCCCACCCCTTCCTCACCATCCATATCTCCACAACTTTGTCCTTTGATTGATCAAGTTGAGAAAACAGTTACGCCACTGAAAGGGTGACCTTGATACTTAATTATGTAGCAAGGTCGTTGACTTTTTCATTCCAGGAAACGATTTCATTCTCTGAGATGTGTTTACGTCTTCGTCCTGTCTGCCTGAAGGACAAGGATTTTCTCCAACAGGCTCACCTTATGTTAGGTATTTGTAGCCGCCGTCTCTATCCTGAATCAGTCCTCAAATATGTATTCTAACGGGATCTCCTCATTTCTCGTCTGGGTGCACTCACACAACAAACCAACCGCTCCGTCTCTGATAGAACGATATTCACACTCAACCTACCTCTATCACCTACCACCTGCACCTTCCACCCTCACCTACCACCCTCACCTACCACCACCACCTTTTTCTCACATACTACCGTTACATACCACACTTACCTTCACCCATGCCTACCGTCCTGACCTGCTATCCTCACCTACCACTCCCACCTTTTTCTCACATACCACCTTTACCTACCACACCCACCTACTATCCTCACATACCGCCCTCACCTATCAAACCGCCTTCCACCCCCACATACCATCCTCTTCCACCCTCATCTACAACACTCACCTAACACCCTCATCTCCCACACTTACCTACACCCTCACTTACCACCCTTTCTTACCACCCTCATCTGTCACCCTCACCTTTTTATTCTCCACTCTGATCTCACCTAGATATCACCTGGACGGCCAACGGCCAAAGTAACAAACGTGGAGGTCTTCACTCACAAAAGCCTCCTAAACATCTAAACGCTGCTCAAACAACGTATGTTACGCTCGTGTGGCTGCTTACACCGTAGGAAAGATGGTCTCATACCAAACGATATATTTTATGGCTGGGAGACGCCAAAAACTCCGAATTATAGACATGTGTAAACGTGTCAAAAAAGACTCTGAAAATAAACCTGCAGCCTGGGAAGAAAGAGCTGCAGACCGTAGTATTTGGAAACTTCAACTCAAACAAGCAGCAGACAGGTTCACAGAAAATGAAAACACACAGCGAAAAAACGGAAAAATAACATTTCCAAGGGGCGTTGCAAGCTTCATTGTCAACTCTGACTAACGGAGGTTAAAAGTCAACAAAGACTGACTGAGGCTACTATTCAACTATGACTGACGAAACTATGATGTTTAGGTCACATTTTAAACAAGGTGTTTCTTGGATTTAATGTTCTGTTCATGTCTGTTGTTGTTGTTTAACTTCTGACAGGCTGGTGGACGGTAAAATTCTCGATGCTAACTGGATATTTGTCTTCGTTTCAATCGGGATTGACCTATCGGTGATAGGTCATTGATTTTACTGCTGCATCTGCGAACACCTATTTCCAACAGCGGCTTTCTTGTCCAGGTCGCCCACGTCTTGTGAGAAGACTCGGGAGAGATCGAAGGCTACGAGAGTAAACCAAAACATAAAGTCTGAAGGGAGAGACCCTAAGGAAGTCGGTAGTGTATTATTAATATTCTGGCATCCCCTGCAACTCAACTTTGTTCCGAACGTTATGACCTCGTCTCTCCGATACAAAGAGGATCACAGAAAGGACTAGTGGGTTTTGGGTAAAGCACTATCTCGACATTATTGGCCCATGCATAGCAAATTCAAACATAAATGTCAGTTCTATCCTCGTTAGGACACAGCAGAAGGAAAACACCACCTCTCCCACTCGGCATGTGGAACGTCAGGACCATGTATCTGCATTTCAATAGCATCAATCTCACTAATGTAGAAAAAAATAAGAAAAAGCCGTCACCGACATGGAGCTGCACAGAGACTACATGTTGATATTGTAGACCTCCAGGAAACAAGGTTTCCGGTCTGTGGTTCAGTCAAGGAGAATAACTATACCTTTTACTGGCAGTGGTGAAAAGCTGAGCAGCCTCGCCTACATGAAGTGGACTTTTAGTGCATGATAAGCTCATACATTCTATAAAGACCCTAAATTGTAGATCAGAACACATAATACTAAATACATTCAAAAGTTAGACCAATCAACATCATCAGCGCATATGCACTAGAAATGCCAGCAACCACTAACGATACAGAAAATACATTTTACGAGATTCTCCAAGTTACATTATATACGTGTGAGTCTTGAGTGGTTGATGTGGAAATTAGTCGCCCAATGTTCTGAAGATCAGAATAATTGGTTGTTGATATGTCTCGGTTCTGTTAGACCCAGCATGATGTTTATTTGTCAAAATCATGCTCCGAAGGTCTGTAAAAATTATGGTCACTAACACCATATTCCCTATACGCCACTTGGCGTGAAGGGGGCTCTTTACTTTCTTACTTTAATTGGTTGTAGATGGACTAAGACGCGAGCCCTCCGGCACTAACCTTTACAGCAAACACTCTAACTTGGAACGCCTGCTGTCTCAGCTCGGAGGGATGATTCTTATATTTGGCTATGTTTAAATATATGCTTTTCCTCTATCCGGGTTTGGAATTGCAGCTGTGTGCTCTATTAAGAAGTGGGTCATATCTGATGTGTAAGGTACAGTTCTAACAGTATAGCTAGATAGAGCATGAAGGCAGGTAACTTAGTTGTTACCCGCTTCTCAATAGACAATAGCAGTATCATATAGTAGCGACCAGCAGTTGTAGAAACAAAAGTTACAAGAGTTAAAGTTCATGTAGTAGCATACAGAAGTGGGAAGGAAGGAGGTAATGTCCAGAGTTGTTGAAAGACACATAATGGTTGGGTCCATGGAAAATTCCACTCGGGTTTTACAATTCGCAACAACAGGTTGTTGTGAAAGTGACCATAGATAGACACATGACTAGCACATGCATTGACCTCATGACGTTAATGTCAGGTAAACAGCTACCAGGAGAGGTCATTGTCATGAGATGATAAATAAGTGGTAATAATGTGGATAGTAAATGCACTTATGGACTGTTGCAATATACATCGGTGGTAAACCTCTGAGCGTTCGATAGTTAACGAGAGTTAACTCAAAGAGAAGTGCGTAATATTGTATCACGTGCCACAAAAATTATTAGAAGTCAATAAACTTGATTATCATTAATTATATTGAGAAAGAGTCTATTATTAATTAACCTGTTGTGGTGGTAAATTAAAATCAATGTGCTGTGATGTCAACCAGTCATTAACGTCACACTAACGACAAGATAATAAATATACTATCACAGTTATTTGATTATTTGATGACCGTGAGCCAAAGGATAAGATCAAATAAGAGCCTGGGTAGAAATCAAGTCAATAATAAAGACAGAAAAATTTAACGGAGGAACACAAATCAAGTTGACCTGCTGAAGTTCAACAAACCACTACGCGTATTGCAAGTTTTGTCCAAATCACCTGAATTGTCTGGAGAAGTCCAGCAGAAATGAAGTCAGAGACAAACTCAGTTTTGTCAATTTATCAGTGTTGAAAAATTTAAGGGAGGAGCGAACGTACACAAGTCACCGTGAACCGCTAAGCCCAAAGTTCACACAACCACAATTTCTACCTGTGTTTGTTGAATTGTATGGAGAAGTCCAGCACAAATTCTTGATCAGCTTAAATCTGACCTGTTAACTCAGACTTGTCATTTTTATTTGTCAGCAATGGGAGAATTGTCATTTATCAATCAATAGTACCTGTGTGTTTCCAGTAAAACATAGTTTTGTCCACCTGAAATTCAAGTTTATATTCATGAGTCATGACCTTTGACCTGTGACCCACCACAGTTTGTTTTCGAATCGCCAAGTTCAGATAACTCTCGACGAAATTGTCCGACACGTTGTGTTGAGTTGATGATTCCCGGTGTTAGTGTTAATTAATGAAAAAAAATATTGTGATTATTTCAATTGGTGTAGTTTATATTAGAGAACGTAATCAAGTAACAAATACCAGTTTTAGTAGTCAAGTGTTGCAATGGCCATTCGAGTGTGTTAGTTAAATTAAATTATATTTATATTAACATTAGAAGACAAGAGAACGATCGTCATCACTGCAGAGAAACAATAATTAAATTAGTATAATTAAGTAGTTAGTTACGTAATTAAATTTATTAAGTAATTGATTAATTAATTGATTAATTAATTTATTAAGTAGTTAGTTAAAGATTGTATTTTTTAAAATTATTAATTAATACCAGCAAGTATTGTAAACCATTTTTTAACTGAGCTGGTTGTATTTTTTAAAATTGTTTATGTTTAAATTGAATGAAGGCTACTGTTTGTTATAATTGAAGATAACCATAATTTTTAATACTATCCTACAGTGTAACATTGTTTTTATTCCACAGGGAAATTAAATAATAATAATTTATAATTGTTTCAGAAACTAAGGTCAGAGTTAATAAAGTGCTGATATTTTTATATTTTATAATAACTAATAAACTTTCATTGTTTTGTTATTTCAACAGTTGAAAGATCCTTTGCAAGTTGTAGTATTCATCTAATAGTTGATTATATATATATTAAATAGACATGGTCATTAAGACAATTCTAACTACTAATATCTGCAAGATATTAATAACAAATTTAGATAAAAACCTTAATGAAATCCACATTATCAATTATTTTAATACATAAGGAGAGACAATATTTGTTAAATTAATTGATAGGCCTGAAGACGAGACAAATAGAACAATCATACTGTTCAGAGACAGCATTGTTAATAAGATTTTAAATTGTCAGCACACGATAAATACTAGAAGAATAACAGTAAAAGTTTATAGGCCATTACAAAAGTATAAAATTATAAATCCAACGACACACACTGAAATAAACAACAAGACACCTTACGCTAAACCAGACTATAGAATGTATAGTTTAAAAATAAATAAAATTATTAGAAAGACAGACACAGAACAAGAGACAAGAAGTACATAGACTGAGGTAGAAACTACAGTTTTAAAGAGTTATATAGATGCCTGTGTAGGTAGTGACAGTCACACATGACAAGCATATGCAACCAAATTGATTGAGAAGAATAAAGAATAATAGAAGAATTGAATGAGAAATTAATAAAAAGAAATAATGAGATTGGAATATTAAACCAACTTAATGAGACAAATAATAAAACGATTGTAATATTAACAGAGACAGTTGATAGCTTAAAGACTACTAACAAAAGCTTGAAGAGAGAAGCACAGAACATAGAAACTGATATGGCGGATGCCGAAGAGTATATTGGACAACTAATATGTGAGAATGCTGATTTGAAGACAGAGGTAGAATCCTTAATGCAAGATCAACAAGAATTGCAAGAGAAATGTCAACGATGACAGATACAGAAGGAGATAAAAAAAAGGTAAAAGTCCCTCCGGAGAGGCAAAAGTCAGTAAAAACCAGGAAGAAGCCATCAAGATTAGACGTTGATGAGTGGCCTGCCGATTCAGATGAGGTGCACAGGAGGTCACGTTATCTGCACCCACTGTATCCAGATCAGTGCACGGTAGATTATGATACAAAAGAAAAAATCCGTAGATAGTATTGGTGGACAACAATAGAAAACGGTAAGGTAATGATAGCGGAAGGCTCAGAAGGTTATATGACAGGATAGAAGACATCCACTAAATGGACAGCAAAGACAAAGAAGAAAAAGAATAAACAAGTTGCTACAGTTAGTGTAAGTAGAAGAAACGACTTAAAAGACGATAGTGTTAGTAATTCAGAAGTAGTGTTCTGGCCACTTGGGTCTCCAGAGCGGAACAAAATAATAGAAGAGAGGAGAAGACAAGATGATGAACGTGTAAAAACAGACATGTTTTTTGCTCGAAGACTAAGGAGAATGAGTGAGTTTCTGGAGCACGCCAGCAAAAGAAAGGGTGAACAACATCCCTATTAATAATATATAAGCAAATATAAATGAAAAGTGTTGGCAGGAAATGGAGATGAGAATAGTGAGATATGATGACTCACTAATTAGGAGAATATATTATTATTTCACTGTGTAACAGAAAACGATTTATGAAGAAATATAGAGAATGTCTAGAGAATGATAATAGACAAGAGAGCTGAGGAAATAGAGAGAGATTACCTTATGTGTGTTGTCCAATGAACGTTATAAGCTTTATGTGAATTGATTAGATATGTTCTGAAATGCATGAAGACTTGTAATAATTAATATATTTTCTATTTCAGACTTATAGTTAGACATCTGTCAAAGATTTCATTTGTAATAAGAGATGTTGTTGAAGATATTGTGTAATATTTTATTAATTCCTTCCAAGTATTGTTCTATTGATACCAAGATATAATAATGTTCACGAAGTTGTTAAATTATGTTTATTAATACTAATGCATGTTGTAATAAATGTTGCTACATTGTTTCTCTCTCTTCTACCTTTTAGCTCTTAGTGGAGCATAGGTCTTCAACAAACACTCTCCAAGTCGTTTTGTTTTTTGCAATTCTTTTAAGATCATTCCATATCGTCTCCATCATCTTCATCTCTGCTTCTATCTGTCTTCTCCAAGAATTCCTTGGTCTTCCTCTTTGTCTTTTCCCCTGGGGATTCCAAAAAAGGGCCTGTTGTGTAATACTCTCAGTTGGCTTCCGTAGTGTGTGTCCTATCCATCGCCATCGTCTTCGCTGTATATCTTTATCCACTAGCATTTGACCGGTACATTTCCATAATTCCACGTTAGTGACTTTGTCCTGCCATTTCCATCCCCTTATTCTGCGCAAACATCCATTAATGAAAGTCTGTACCTTCGTGATTGTCAATTTTCTTATTCTCCATGTTTCACAGCCATATAATAGGACCGACTTAACATTTGAGTTGAAAATTTTTATTTTTGTATTTAGCATAACTTCTTTGGATTTCCATATGTTTCCCAGTGCAATGAAAACTCCTCTTGCTTTTGATATCCTTATTTTGGTATCATTTTCTGTTCCTCCCTCTTTATCTATATTACTGCCCAGATATATATAAGAGTGTACGTCTAGTAGTGGTATTTCTCCTAGTTTTATTCGGTTATTGCCAACTGCATTAATTCTCAGCAGCCTAAGGATGCAAAATGGGATGACTTCTGTAAAAAAGTGTGCTCAGAAAAATCGCTAGCCACATTCTGGCGCCTTCATCGGAGTATGAATGGCACAACACAACACAGAGACTTACCAGACTTTCAGAGCACAGGCCGGATATGACACAAATCTGATGGACCAAAGGGATGGCCCTGCTTGCCCGCTACATTTTAGCAGACGGACCAAAGAAATGAGGCTCTAAGTATGAGGATACGGGGATCACTGTCAAAATTGTGTAAGTATGTAGTGCTGGAAGAAGATATCACAATCACAACCGATACCATTCGCACGACACTTAAAAGGTCACACAACACTGCTCCTGGTCCAGATAGTTTTCGGTACGATGACATAGGCGATTTAGCTGACGACGACTTGACAAAACTGGCCAATGAGTTTAATGCCATTATTCGGAGTGGCCACATTAAGGAGGAGTGGCTACACAGCTACTTACTACCGCTACCGAAGCCAAATAAGGACCATTCTCAGATCAGCCTATGACGTCTTCGATGGCTTCCACAGACGGCAGGAGACATGTGCTGCTGCTATAGATCTGGAGGATGAATACAACAGAGTACCATTTAAATATCTCATGCATATGCTCCTCAAACTGGCGGTGCACCCCTTCCTCATTAGATAGATCGCCGCGGCACTGTTTCAGAGGAAGGTGATACTCAGATGTGGAAGTTGGTCTTCCGAACCAACATCCATTTGTCCTGGACTGCCACAAGGCTCACCATTGTCACCAGTTTTTTTAACGTGTAAAAAATAACGATCACGGAACAACAACTGGATGGGAGGGGAAGAACTATGACTTTTGCTGATGATATTCTGGTATATCGACAGGGAAGAGACAGACGGGGAATCGCCTTCACAATGCAAGACGAACACGATTGCATTTCTTCCTGGTGTGGGGTTTCATGTGCCTTGCTTAATCCTACTAAAGCATCAGTTCCCCCTTAACAACCATATTGTTAATACAACTACACTGGTAGTACGAATGGAAGCTGATGAGGTGACCAGAGACAAGTTGATGACATACCTCGGAGTTAAGTTTGATCGCAGCCTGTATTTTCGGGACCACGTCGACCATGTGATAACAAAATCCCACAAAGGATTAGCCGCCTTGAAGGTCATAACAGCTGCCAACATCGAGCAGAGGCTACTTACTCTTCTGTCCAGGGATTAGTCCTCGCACAAATCGAGTATGCCCTGGCAATTCTTACTGTCAGTACGACTCAAATTGATAGGCTGGAGAAAATACAAAATGAAGCCATGCGCATTATCCTGGGATCTAGAGGGACACTCCCTGTGTAGCAATGAGGTATTTTCTTGAATTTCCAACCATGGATGACAGAATCAAGATCTGGAGAGCACGAGCATACCCGAAGATTAGTACAGATACAGAGCATACATTGCACCACGTGCTCAACACAGTGAAAGGTGCCAGGCTAAAAAGAGGCAAATTATTGGTGGGCCGAGCAGAAGATGTCATCAAACAGGTCTGTGGGCTTACCAATATCAGCGTTGGTGAGGAGTGGATACCGGTTGCTACGTCATTCAAGGGGACTTTCTCGTGTATTGTCACACTCGACAGGAAAAGTAGGGAACAGAACCCGGTCGTGGTTAATGCTGAGGTCAACGGTCTCATCTGCGATAACACCGATGAGAAAGATACAGTCATCTATACAGACGGATCTGTAATACGACACCAAAGAAGTGCATGGGCATTTACAGCACGCTTGGTGGGCAGAATAGTCAAGGAAGACAGTGGTGCATACGTCATGACCACGAGTAGCATGACAATCGAGGCGATAGCAGTGACCAAGTAATTCAAATGGTTAGAGTCACACGAATACACCCACGCATGTATACTGAGTGATTCGATGAGCATGATTAAATAAGTGGAGGCGGGTTCTGTACGCATGCAATGGGTAGAGTGGTTGCAGAAATCCAAAATACGTAGGGTCACCTTTGTCTATGTCCCTGGGCATGCGGGAGTACGGGGAAATGAAAGAGCGGACAGGTTGGCTAGCTGCGCTGTCGTTGAGGACGGGCAACCAATGGATCGAGCGGACATCATCAATGCCCTACGAGATGTGGGAAGAGCACAGGACTTCGACAAACACAGATCCACGTCACATCTTCGGATGATGGAAATGGGAGTTAAGATGGGCACAGCCAGAAATGATAGACTTCTTGGCCGTGTAAGAAGACTTATCAACCAACTCAGAACTGGAGTCGTCAGTCGCTGGACACTGAGGGAATTGCTGAGGAGGGGATCTGAGCACCTATGGACATGTTCGGAGTGCAATGATGATGACCTGCAAATAACTCAATAACTCAGCTGGAATATCTTCACTTGCTGGTGGATTCGCTCTTTTCAGAATCTTTTTTTTTTTTCGGAACGAACTTCATCAAGCGCAGACTCTGCTTCACTTTCTATTAATATATTTGAGTGTTTTGAAGTATCTCCATATATTTCTATTCTGAAATCTCTCAATTTTTGCGATTTGTATTCTTTTGTTTGATTAGTATGTTGTCATTGCGGACATTAGTTTACCTGAACTGATGGTCTAACATTAATTGTTATCATTCTGATTTCTGTAAACATTGCTCCGTCTCTCCATTGCTGATAGAGATTTTCAATTCTGCAACAAGTGTTCATAACATAACTTTTGTTGTCTCTTTTGATCTATGTTCGAACTGCTTTTCTTGTATTTTCTATATTCGGCGTTGTTTCGATTTGCTGCTATTTATTTCAGTTTTCCTCTTTTTTTTTCTACGAGGGCCAGTGTTTTCATTCTGAGATACAGTTAAGGTAGGATCAGACCATTTAAATATACGTGGTACGATCAATTCAAATACATGTCTGGCAGTACAAGGAAGGTACGTCTATTTTGTTGGCGGTGTAGAGAAATTAGATCATCGAATTAATTTGCGTTATAAGTAATAGACTAATGAGGTTAATGTAAATATAGGAGTAGTCTATGTTTCTTTTGTGCAAGCAATGCGACCAGATATCACGTCCAAGTATTAACCCACATACCACCGCTGCTATGTACCTAAGTACCTATTGTACCTCAATTTTACTAACAATTTTTTTCTGTGTGTCTGTCTACCTGTAAATATATTTTCATGTGTGTAAATTGAATCAATTATGTGTTATTTTACTTTCTTATTTTACAATGCTTCTTAATATATATCTATCTATCTATTGACCTTTCGAGCCGTAGTAGCCGGCACATAGGGCGTAGACCCAGATACACCTTCTCTGATTTAAATTTGTATTCTAGCAGTTTTCAATCCTTGTAAAGATCTTTTATAAAATCTCGCCATTTGTCTATGTTCTATGCAAGCAGATCTATCTCATTGAGGAAGCCGATTCCTGCTGCTCTTCCCTCTCTCATCAATGTGCTTCTCAGTACCTCTCTGGGTCTTCATCTTTTCCTCTTACCTGTTGTTTCCCACATGAGGGCTTGCTTTGTTATTAGGTTATTATCTCTTTTCATCACACGTCCAACATATAACCATCGTGTTTTTTTTTATTACTGAAGATATTAGTGGTTGATTGACGATTTTTCTAATTTCTTGTTTGTTTTGAATTCTTTCCACGCTATAATAAGTATTTTCCTTAGACATCTATTTTCGAATTCGTTCAACTTTGTTCTTCTTAATATGCCTTTTATATATATATATATACACAATTTTTTCGTGATGTCTTGATATATTGCTCTTCAGGCCGTCTCATTAGTATCAACACACTTTTAACACACTTTTAACCTTTCGTTCTTAATAAGCAACAAACGCTTGAGGTGCTCAATAACACCAGCACATATTTATTAATGTACTATTTACAGCACTGTGGTCACAAATCACATTAATACAATTTCATAATTATTGGATTTCACATTATCACAAAAGTTAATACTACCTGGCGGTTTGGGTCTTCTTCTTTCTCCTCTTCTACTTCTTCTTCTATCCTTCCTCTGTTGCCGTTGCCGTCGAGGGGAGAAACAATCTGCGATTCTTTGCTCTTCTGTTGGCCTCTTCTGATGTTATCCCTCCTAGTGACTCTAGTATTCCCTTTATCCATCTCTTTCTCGGTCTTCCTCTTAATCTGGCGTTTTCGTATCGTTTG
The DNA here is from genome assembly GCA_032433765.1 of Megaustenia siamemsis. Lineage (NCBI taxonomy): Eukaryota > Metazoa > Mollusca > Gastropoda > Stylommatophora > Ariophantidae > Megaustenia > Megaustenia siamemsis. The sequence goes on along the minus strand of JAVIAB010000024.1, from coordinate 75,746,276 downwards.
TTTATGGTTCTTTGATTCATTGTTAGTTCTTTCTGTCTTGTTATGTGGCCGAACCAATTTATCTGTTGTTTCTTTATGTATTCGATGGTTGGTTCAATTTCGAGTTTCTTCCTCAGGTCAGTGTTTCTTACTCTGTCCCTTAAGCTGTATCCTGCAATTCTTCTGACACATTTCATTTATGTGGTCGTTATCTTTTTTATTGTTCTAGAGTCCAGCGTCCAATTCTGGTACTGATAGCACAGCGTTGGTAGAAAAATTGATTTGTATATTCAATTTTGGGCGGTTTGGGTAACCGCTTGAATTAAATCTCATTGAATTCACATCACAGATTACACGTTCAAACTATCGTGCTGTTGTGGACACAAACGTCATGTAGTGGGCTCTAACTAAATAAGTTGTTCTGTGTCCTCTCTTTGATGGTGTCTAATCTCACTCGCTGCTCGCTCTTTATACATTCTGGCCACTTCTAGCTAACCACCTGATGTCAAATATCTTAATAATTCTTTTCTCTACGCCCACACTTTCTAGTGGACACTCCTTGCTGACATTGTTTACGTTATCCACCGACACTCATCATCATCATCGAGTGCCGTCTCCGCAACGAAGGTTGGCTAACATGGAGCGCCATTCTGCTCTGTCTCTTGCTTTGCTAGTGCAGGTTGTCTTAGGCTGATTTCTTCATCTTTTGAAGTTACTTGTCTATGCTAGTCTTGGTCTGCCTCTACCTCTTGTATCCTGTATTTCTCCCTCCAGGATTACTTTTAGTAGGCAGTTGTGTCTTTTAACATGGCCCCAAAATCGCATTTGTCTTGTTTTAATTGTGCTAAGTAGTTCTCTTTTCATTTTTAGTTGTTTTAAGACTTCATCGTTTGTTTTCTTTTCCTTCCATCCAATTCTACCTATTCTCCTATATATTCACATTTCAAAGGCTTCAATTCTCTGTTCTGTTTTCTTGTCTAATGTCCATGTTTCTGCACCATACAGGAATATTGAGAAGATGTAACATTTTGCTATTCTTAGTCTTTTCCCTGGTGTTATTTGTTTTGATGTTAGTATGTTCTTCATGACATTAATATTACTTCTTGCCATTCCTATTCTTTTGTTTATTTCAGCTGTACATGATCCATCACTGGTTATAGTATGTCCCAGGTAGCTGTAGTTCTGAATTGTTTCCGGGTCTATTCCTTCAATTTTGATATCCACTTGTGGGTTTTGAGTAATTTCTTTGTTTATGATCATAGTTTTAGTCTTTTTGATATTAATATCTAGTCCATATTTTTTGCTTGCCATGTTTATTTCTTTAAGTAATTGTTGTAGTTCTTTAGGATTTTCTGCTAGTAGCACAGTATCATTAACATATCTTAGGTTATTGATTATCTTTCCATTAGTTTGTAGGCCTGGCATCTGATTTATGTTTTTAAAGATTTGCTCAGTGTATAGATTGGAACATTAGATCAGCATTCCAGGTTGGTAAACTAGAAAACATCAGTCAAGAAATAAAGAGAATGAAATTGAACATCTTGGGACTATGTGAAATAAGCATGGAAAGGAGCAGGATTATTGTAACGCGACAGTGGAAATGTAATTTACTCGGGGGGAACCACACACGAAAGAGGATGAGGCATCATGTTAGATAGAGAAAGAAACAAAACAGTGAAAGGATTTTGGCCACTATCAGACATAACTCTGCTAGTAAATTTGAGAGGCAGACCAATGGATATCAACATAATTCAAGTTTACGCACCAACAAGTAATAGTGAAGAAGAAGACATTGCTACTTTTTACGAGGAGCTAGAGGCGACCATGGAGCAGTGTAAATCCCAAGAAATAACTATTATATTAGGGGATTTCAATGCAAAGGTAGGAACGGCTAAAATGAAAAATGTGACTGGGGGGCACGGCCTGGGAGAGACGAATCACAGAGGGGATAGATTGATAGATTAGGCAAAGACACATGAAATGATTATAGGTAACACCTGGTTCAAACAACACCCTAGGCGACTATGGACATGGCAAAGCCCAGACAAAAAAGTACACAATCAAATTGATTTTATACTGGTACAGAGAAGATACAGGAATGGGCTAACATCTGTTAAAACAAGGCCAGGTGCAGATTGCAATAGTGACCATGTACCAGTAGTTAGAAAGATAAGAATAAAATCTGCGGAAGGCACAGAAATCACAAAGAAATATAAAATTAGAACTAGATATGCTAAGAGTAGATAAACAGATGAATTATAAGTACAGCACGATAGTACAAAATAGATATAATGCTATTGAGAAAATACAGGACATCCAGGACATCCAGGAGCAGTGGGAAATGCTCAAACAATCGATTCAGCAAACATCAAAAGAAGTAATACCAGTGACTAAAAGAATCAACAAAAAGAAAAGGATGACAGAACAAATATTAAAACTAATGGACGAAAGAAGAAAACATAAGAAAGAAGAACGGACATACAAAATATTGCACAAAGAGATCCAAAACAAATGCAGAGAAGCAAAGGAAGGATGGTTAAAACAAAAATGTGAAGAAATGGAAAAACAAGAAAAGAAAGACTACAAATTTATGCACAATCAGATAAATGAATTAGCCGGAAGAAAAGAAGTCAAAGTTTCAGGATGTGTGAAATCAAAGGAAGGAAATATAATAATGGGACAGGAGAAGACAATGGAAAGATGGTCAGAATATATCAGTCAACTCTATGATGATGAAAGACCAGAATTAAACAATTCAAATGAAGACACAGGGCCACCAATAATGCAGAGTGAAGTGGAAGACGCAATTCAACACATGAAAAGAAGCAAAGCTCCAGGTCCTGACAATATAACAATCGAAGAGATAAATGCATTAGGAGAGCTGGGAGTACAAGTCACAACAAAACTACTCAATGACATAGATAACACTGGACACATACCCGAAGATCTACTAAAATCTATCTTTGTAGCCATACCGAAGAAGTCAGGAGCCACTGATTGTGAAGACCATCGCACTACAGTCTCATGAGCCATGTGACGAAAATATTACTAAGAATCATCATGAGACGTGTAAGAAAGAAAATAAAACCAGAAATAAGTGAAGAACAATGTGGATTTGTGGAAGGAAAGGGCACCAATAATGCAATATACATCTTAATAACATTGATAGAAAGATCTATAGAGGTAAAGACATATCTATATATTTGCTTTATAGACTACACGAAAGCATTTAACAAAGTAAAGCATGTGGAAATAATCAATATGCTGGAGAAATTAAACATTGATGGCAAGGATCTGCGAATCATAAAAAACATGTACTGGCAACAGATAGCAGCTATATGAATTAACACTCAAACAGGATAATTTCAATTTATGAAACAGGGAGTCAGACAAGGCTGTGTTATATCGCCGGATTTGTTTTCCCTTTACAGCGAATATATTATGAGATCAATAGTAGACAAAAAAGGAATTGAAGTCAACGATCACAACATAAATAATATGCGGATGACACAGTCTTAATGGCAGAGACAGAGAATGAACTACAAGAAATGATGGACATAATAGTAAAAGAAAGCAACAAGAAGGGTCTCAGTCTGAATAGTAAAAAGACAGAAGTAATAGTTATATCGAAGAAACAATCCTCACCAAAATGCAGCATAAAAATAAACGAGACAAATCTGAAACAAGTGCAACGTTTCAAATACTTGGGCACAATAATAACATCAGATGGGAGATGCAACACAGAAATAAAAAGCAGAATAGCTCAGGCCAAAATAGCATTTCAGAAAATGAAAAATATATTATGCAACAAATCTATGTTAATAAAAATGAGAAAGAGAGTTCATCGGTGCTATAGAACCAATTCTGCCCTATGGAAGCGAATCATGGACAGTAGACAAACAAATGAAAAGACGATTAGAGGCCACTGAGATGGGATTTCTCAGAAGAATGTTGAAAGTTCCCTAGACAGCTAAAAAGACCAATGAGGAAGCTCTCAAAGAGACCAACACAAAAAGGAAGCCTATTAAGAGCTTGTATATTAAACATCAGAAAGAAGCAAGCAACATTTTTCGGGCACATCATGAGAAGAGGAAAGTTGGAATACTTGGTCACAACTGGCAAAATAGAAGGAAAGAGAGAGAGAGAGAGAGAGATCGCGGACGACAAAGAGAGAAAATACTGGATTGCTTGGTGTCATGTCATGGAAAACATGCAACAACATAACTGATACGATGCACAGTGGAAAGAAGATTGTGGAGGGACATGACCGCTTACGCCAACCGGTATGGCACATGATGATGATAGATTGAACAAGCTTGGTGACAGGATGCATCCCTGTCTTACTCCTTTTTTTTTTATATCAATGGGTGTAGAGTTCTTTTTGTTTGTTTTTATTATTGCTGTTTGCTCCCAGTATAGATTACATATTTGTCATATGTCCATGTCATCTAGATGTATCTCTTTTAGGCATTCTATAAGTTGTTTGTGGTGTATTCTATCAAAAGCTTTGGTGTAGTCTATGAAGCAGGCATATATTGGTTTGTTTACTTCTGTGTAATTTTCGATTAATTTTCTCATGCAGAATATGGCTTCTTTTGTCCCTCTATTTTTCCTAAATCCAAATTGCTGCTCATCTAATTCAGTATTGATTTTATTCTGAAACCCTCCTTGTATAAATTTTAGCAAGATTTTTGTAATATAGCTCATTAGACTTATTGTTCCAAAGTCACTGCATTCAACTGCACAATTATTTTTAGGCAATGCAATGAAAGTTGATGTTTTTAATTCATTTGGTATGTATCCTGTATGGTATATGTCGTTGCGTATGTCTGTAATCACTTCAATGCCAAAATCTTCTAGTGTTTGTATCATCTATATATGCATGCTGTCACGTCATGCTGCTTTTCCCTTTTTCATTGTTTTTATAGCTTTTTCCACCTCAGATTTTAAGATTTTATAGCCTGATGTACATTTTATAACTGGTTTCTTGTCCCTTTGATCATGAAATATTTCTGTCATATATTCCTGCCATTTATCTATAATATCTTTATTGTCTGTTAGCATTTTTTTTATTTTTTTTGTCTGCAATGCATCCACCTTCTGTGGCTTTTTTTAAATTTTTGTTAGTCTTTCTCTTTATTTCTGTGTGCATTCCTCTTAAGTCTTGTTTGCTTTCCATAGTTTCTATTTCTATACCTTTTTGGCTGAGCCAGCCTTCTTTTGCCTTTTTGCACATTTTGCGTATTTCATTATCTATTTTATTGTATTGGGCAGTGTTCTTCGCCTGTCTCCCTTCTTCTATTTTTTCTAAGATGGTGTTAGTTATCCATTTTTGTTTTTTTTTGTTCTTTTCCCTTTTGGGTAAGGTGTTGCAGGTTTCTTGCATGCTTTTCTTTATGCATTGCCATTTGGTTGTTACTTTTTCATGAAGATTTTCTCTTCTGTATTGTTTAATTCCTTCTTCTAGCAGCTTCTGGTATGTGTTCTTTACTTGAATTGTATAGGCATCTTTAATATCTTTTTGATTTAAAGCTGTTATATCTCGTGGATTTGTTGATGAATTAGACTGGCTTGTTCCTCTTTAGTTTGATTTTCATTTTAATCATTACAGGATTGTGATCTGAATTACCCACACTGTCTGGTCATATATCCTTGGCCTATTTTGCTGTGACCACAGTGACACAGATATATGCAATGACATATACCGTACATGATACATACCAAATGAACTAAAACCATCAACGTTTATAGCATTGCCTAAAAAGAATGGTGCAGTTGAATGCAGCGATTTTAGAACAATAAGCCTAATGAGCCAGGTAAGCAACATTTTACTAAAAGTTATACAAGGAAGGATTCAGAATAAAATTAATAATGAATTAGATGAGCAGCAATTCGGATTCAGCAAAAACAGTGGGACAAAAGAAGCCATATTCACCATGATGAAATTGATTGAAAAGTACATAGAAATAAACAAACCAATATATGCCTGCTTCATAGACTACACCAAAGCATTTGATACAATACACCATGAGCAAATTATAGACTGCCTAAAAGATATAAATCTGGATGACACAGACATACGACTGATATATAATTTGTACTGGGAGCAAACAGCAATAATAAAATATAACAAGGAGAACTCTACACCCATTGATATAAAAAGAGGAGTAACACAAGGATGCATCCTATACCCAAGCTTGTTCAATCTATACACTGAGCAAATCTTTAAAAACATCAATGTGATGCCAGGCCTTAACATTAATGGGAAGATAATCAATAACCTAAGATATGCTGATGATACTGTTCTACTAGTAGAAAATCCTAAAGATCTACAACAATTACATAATGTAACAAAACATGACAAGCAAAAAATATGACTAGATATGAATATCAAAAAGACTAAAACTATGATCATAAACAAAGAAAATTTACAAGACCTACAATTTAATATCAAAGTTGAAGGAATGCATCTAGAGACAGTCCAGAGCTACAACTACCTGGGACATACTATAACCAGTGATGGAAAATGTACAACTGAAATAAATAAAAGAATAGGAATGGCAAAACGTAATTTCAATGCCATGAAAAATATACTAACATCAAAACAAATAACACCAGGGCTAAAACTAAGAATAGCAAAATGTTACATCTTCTCAATATTCCTGTATGGTGCAGAAACATGGACATTAGACCAGAAAACAGAACAGAAAATTGAACCTTTGGAATGTGGATTTATAGAAGAATAGGTAGAATTGGATGGAAAGAAAAGTAAACAAACGAGGAAGTTTTAAAACAACAAAAAATGAAAAAAAGAACTACTAAATACAATTAGAGGAAGACGAATGAAATTTATTGGTTATGTTAAAAGACACAGCAGTATAATAAAAGTAATATTAGAAGGGAAAATAGAAGGTAAAAGTGGCAGATGCAGACCAAGACTAACATGGACGAGTAACATCAAAAGATAGACAAGTCAGCCTATGGCAATCTGTACCATCAATGCAAGAGATAGATTGGAATGGCGCTCCATGGTAGCCAAACTTCGATGCGGAGACGGCACTCAATGATGATGATTTTGCTGTGATCTATACTTTAACAACTTTAATTAAGTACAGCTTATTATTTTCTTATGCCCTTCCACGCGTGTGCCTTTCTGTCTTATCTTTTAATCTGTATATCCCATACATTTGATTGATTGTTGGTCTACCTGTCTATCTTTCTAACAATGTGCCTGTTTTCCTCGGTGGCTGAATTGTTAGTGTGGTCGCTCTCTGATCATATTTAAAAGTGTACAGACTAGGTAGGGAGCCGCGATAGCTCAGTGGTTAGTGAACTGGACTACAACGGACAAGAGGTAGGGTTCGATCCCAACCGACGGCTTCCGGGTTCACCCAGCCTTAAATGGGTACCTGATTTTTTTCTGGGAAAGTAAAGCAGCACGGGCGTAACACCGACCACATTACCCCAAAAAATCATGTTCTGAAGGTCTGTAAAAGATAGGGTCACTAACATCATATTTCCCTATACGCCACTTGGCGTGACGGGGGTACTTTACTTTTTTTTTTTACAGACTAGGTAGAACCGATCACATGATAGGAGACAGAGATATAGCTTCGGTTGGATATTTTAGTAGTTACCCATGCATTAAGTAGGTGATAGCAGTAGCAGTACAATTATAACACAGGCACAGATGAACAGAAGCAAGTTTTGGGGATGAAAAAGCATTGTAGCTGTTATTGAAAAAGTTGGGGGAATAGATGTAAACTTGACTTGACTTTGTCACATATCCAGAAATTTGGTTGATAAACAAACTCTATGATAGGTTAAATATATGAGAGAGATGTCACTCTAGTGTTAATGTTAGCATTATTTTTAAAACTCAGAGGTTAACTAAAATGTCAAGATGAAGTATTATTTTGCAAAATTTTGAAAACAAAAGTCATCTAGAGTTGAACATCGCATTCAACAATTGGCTAGGAGATAACTAGACAGCGATTATGTCAATAAATTATGCAAATGAGACAAAAGTATTTAAACTCGTGCATTAGCAGAATTAGACAGTTATAATTGGCGTTTTAGGAATATCGTGTTAGATACCATATTTTTCCATGACCACGGCACATTTTTTGGTGATGTTGATGGTATCACGCAAGGCCGTCTTTACTTCCCAGAAAAATCTCTGGTACCCATTTTTAGAGGTTGGTGAACACCGGAGCCTTGGTAATCCGAAAATATCCGCCATTACTGGGATCGAAGCCGGACCTCTCTGGTCAGGATGCGAGCACACTAACCACTCAGCCACTGAGGCTCCAGAATGATTTAAGGAAGATCCAAAAAGACCGAAGGTGGAAAAACATCCCAAAACACAGAGCGAGAGAAATTTCGAGATAGAGAAAAAAGAGTAAAAAAGATATATAAGTTAGAGAGAGATAGAGAAAACGATCAATGAAGATATATAAGTTAGAGAGAGATAGAGAAACACCCATTGACCATCAAGTTAGACCAGACATAGTTTAGTTGAGAAGTGTTTCAAGTTAGATTCAGAAGTTTTGTGCTCCAGAGAAAAATAGCAAGTAGATTAAGTGTAGCATTGAATGAGGCAAGGCGTAGATATAGAATAGCAAGTGTCAAGCAAGACGAGTTGTGATATTTTGATGGAATAAAGGAAATAATTAGAAATGTCACAGACAATATGTACTAAGAGATGCCTCAAATAAATACCGGTGTTAACCTCTTCAGGGCATCAAGTTCAAGAACATTAATTATAGAATTGTAATTTATAAATGTATGTGTTCCACTGATATTTCACTTGTACAACCGACGATCAAATAAACTTGTATCAGCAAAATCTCATATGCTGTGATTATTGACTTCATGAACCCATGTCAAGACATTGTTAGTACGTCATGTTGTGATCTATGTGTAATCATTATGGAAATATCTAAACTCTGAATTATAAAATAGTTAGTAGCAGTTCCCTGCATAAAAAGATATGAATCTGGAGAAAATAAAGACGAGGCCATCACAAAGAAGGGTCCAGGTTCGATTCTCATAAGCAGAAGATTTTTGGGATCGACAACGATCAGAGGTTCACCCAGGCTATAACACTGAGTATCAGAGGATATTCTGGATAGTAAAGGCGGACTGGCGTGATACCGGCCACGTCGCACAAAAAATCAACATGAAATAAAATATGGTCACTAACACAATATTCCCCTAAAGCCAAGTAGGCAGCAGAGAGAACCTTTACTTTTACTTTACTTTGATGATTTCCTATGGATCTTTAAGATTTCGCTACCATCACTATCACTATGTTACGCTAAGAGTGAAAATGAGTTACAAGAAATGTTGGACATTATAGTGAAAGAAAGCAAAAATAAAGGACTCAGCCTTAATAGCAAAAAGACAGAGGTAATGGTAACAACAAAGAAATGTTGGACATTATAGTGAAAGAAAGCAAAAATAAAGGACTCAGCCTTAATAGCAAAAAGACAGAGGTAATGGTAACAACAACGAAAAAGACATCATTTCAGTGCAAAATAAAGACAAGTGGAACAATATTAAAACAGATAAATGAATTTAAATATTTGGAAACTTTGTTAACCTCAGACGGAAGATGTACAAAAGAGGTGAGATGCAGAATGGCTCAGGCAAAAGCAGCTTTCCAAAAAGTGAGGAAGATACTATGCAATCCATTTTTGACAATAGAAACAAGAAAAAGAGTTCTTAAATGTTACATAGAGCCAGTCTTAACATATGGATGCGAATCATGGACAATAGAACAACAGATAAGAAAATCACTGGAGTCTGTAGAAATGTGATTTTACAGAAGAATGTTGAGAGTACCCTGGACAGCTAAGAAGAGTAATAAAGATGTTCTGAGAGAGGTCAAAGCAAAAAGAGAGCTAATTTCCAATATTAGGAAGAAACAAACATCATTTTTTGGCTATGTAATGAGAATAGAACAACTGGAATATATTGTAACAACTGGAAAAATTGAGGAACGAAGAGGTAGAGGGAAAAAAAGAGAAAAACTAACAGACAGCTTAAGAGAATGGTTTGGCAGAAGGTCAACAGCAGAAATGATAAATAGCTGCCGAGATCGAAAGTTGTGGAGAGACATGATCACCTAAGCCAGTAGGCCTGATACTTGATGTTGATGTTGGCTTGTCACATATAATTAGTAATGTTAGCTTGTTAGAAATACACTGTTATGCTGGCTTGTCACAAATAATGTGTAATGTTGGCTTGTTACAAATAATTTGTAATGTTGGATTGTTACAAAAACTTTGTTATGTTGGCTTGTCACAAATAATTTGTTATCTTCGATTGTTACTATCACTTTGTAATGTTGTTTTGTCACAACCTCTTTGTAATGTTGGCTTGTTTCTAACACTGCTATGTTCACTTGTCACAACCATTTTGTTATGTTGGATTGTTTCTAACAAATTGCCATGTTGACTTATTACTACCACTTTTGTTATATTAGATAGTTTGTAACACATTGCTATGTTGAGTTTTCACAACTACTTTGTTATGTTGAATTGTTTCTAACACTTTGCTATGTTGGCTTCTCACAAACTCTTTATTATTTTGGCTTGTAAGAAACATTTTTTATGTTGGCCTGTCACTAACATTTTGTTATGCTGGCTTGTCACAAACATGTTGTTTTTTTTCGGATTGTCACAAACATTTTGTTATTTCGGCTTGTCATATACACTTTGTTCTGTTCCATTGTTTCTAACACATTGCTATTGTTGCTTCTAATAAACTCGGTATTATGTTGGCTTGTCACAAACATTTTGTTATGTTGGCTTGTCACAAGCAGTTTGTTATGTTGGATTGTTTTAACATATTGCTATGTTGGCTTCTATCAAACTCTTTATTATCTTGGCTTGTCACAAACATTTTGTTACGTCGGGCTTGTCACAAACATTTTGTTATGTCGGGCTTGTCACAAATATTTTGTTCTGTCGGGCTTGTAACAAACATTTTGTTATGTCGGGCTTGTCACAAATATTTTGTTATGTTGGGCTTGTCTCAAACATTTTGCTCATGTTGGCTTGTCACAAACATTTTGTTATATCGGGCTTGTCGCAAACATTGTGTTATATCGGGCTTGTCACAAACATTTTGTTATGTCGGGCTTGTCACAAACAATTTGTTATGTCGGGAATGTCACAAACATTTTGTTATGTCAGACTTGTCACAAACATTTTTGTTATGTCGGCTTTTTACAAACATTTTGTTATGTCGGGCTTGTCACAAACATTTTGTTATGTCGGACTTGTCACAAACATTGTGTTATGACGGGCTTGTCACAAACATTTTGTTATGTTGGGCTTGTCACAAACATTTTGCTCATGTTGGCTTGTCACAAACATTTTGTTATATCGGGCTTGTCGCAAACAATTTGTTATGTCGGGCTTGTCACAAACATTTTGTTATGTCGGCTTTTTACAAACATTTTGTTATGTCGGGTTTGTCACAAACATTCTGTTATGTCGGTCTTGTCACAAACATTTTGTTATGTTCGGAATGTCACAAACATTTTGTTATGTCGGGCTTGTCACAAACATTTTGTTATGTCGGGCATGTTACAAACAATTTCTTAAGTCGGACTTGTTACATACAATTTGTTATGTTCGTTTGTCAAAAAACATTTTGTTATTTCGGGCGTGTTACAAATATTTTATTATGTCGGGCTTGTTACAAACATTTTGTTACGTCGTCTTGTCACAAACGTTTTGTTATATCGGGCTTGTCACAAAAATTTGTTATGTCGCCTTGTCACAAACATTTTGTTACGTCGGGATTTTCCCAAACAATTTGTTATGTTCGCCTTGTCACAAACATTTTGTTATATCGGGATTTTCCCAAACATTTTGTTATGTCCGGCTTGTCACAAACATTTTGTTATGTCGGGATTTTCACAAACATTTTCTTATGTCGGGCTTGTCACAAACATTTTGTTGTGTCGGCTAGTCACAAATATTTCATTATGTCGGCTTGTCACAAACAATTTCGTTATGTCGGCTTGTCACAAACATTTTGTTATGTCAACTTGTCACAAACATATTTTTTCGGCTTGTCACAAACATTTTATTATGTCGGGCTTGTCACAAACATTTTGTTGTGTCGGATTTGTCACAAACATGTTATTATGTAGGGCTTGTCACAAACATTTTGTTATGTCGGCTAGTCACAAACATTTCATTATGTCGGCTTGTCACAAACAATTTTTTATGTCGGGTTGTCACAAACATTTTGTTATGTCAACTTGTCACAAACAAATTTTTTCGGCTTGTCACAAACATTTTGTCATTTTGGGCTTGTCACAAACATTTTATTTTGTCGGCTTGTTACAAACATTTTGTCATGTCGGGCTTTTCACAAACACTTTGATATGTTGGATGTTTCTAACACATTGTAATGTTGGCTTCTAAAAAACTCTTTATTATGTTGGCTTCTCACAAACCCTTTGTTATGTTAGCTTGTCACAAACACTTTGTAAGTTTGGCTTGTCACAACCATTTTGCTATGTCGCGCTTGTCACAACCATTTTGTCATGTTGGCTAGTCACAAACACTTTTTTATGTCGGGCTTGTCACAAACATTTTGTTAAGTCGGCTTGTCACAAACATTTTGTTATATCGCCTTGTCACAAACATTTTGTTATGTTGGCTTGTCACAAACATTTTGTTATGTCGGGCTTGTCAAACAAACATTTTGTTATGTCGTGGTTGTGACTAATATTTTGTTATGTCGGGCTTGTCACAAACATTTCGTTAAGTCGGCTTGTCACAAACATTTTTTATGTCGGGCTTGTCACAAACATTTTGTTATGTCGGGATTGTCACAAACATTTTGTTATTTCGTCTTGTAACAAACATTTTGTTATGTCGGCTTGTCACAAACATTTTCTTTTGTTGGATTGTTACAGACACTTTGCTATGTTGGCTTATCACAAACTCTAAATTAAGTAGGATCTGTCACACACATTTTGTAATGTCAGCTTGTCACAAACATTTTGTTATTTCTGCTTGTCACAAAAATTTTGTTATGTCGGGCTTGTCACAAACACTTTGTTATGTTTGATTGTTTCTAACACTATGTTATGTTGGCTTAACACAAACACTTTGTTATGTTGGCTTGACACAAACACTTTATTATGTTGGCTTGTTATTAAAACATTGTGCAGTTTGCTTGTCACAAACACTTTTTTATGGAGGCTTGTCACAAAAAAGTAGTAATGTAGGCTGATAATAAAAACTTTTTTATGTTGGCTTATTACAAACACTTTGTTATGTTTGCTTTTTTCAAATAATTAATAATGTTGACTTGCCACAAATAATTTGTAATATTGGCTTGTTACACATAATTTGTAATGTTGGTTTGTTACAAACACTTTGTTATAGTGACTTTTCATAAATAATTTGTAATGTTGGCAAGTCACAAATAATTTTTAATGTTGGTTTGTTACAAACACTTTGTTATGTTATCTTGTTAGTAACACATTGTTATGCTGACTTGTCATAAACATTTCGTTATGTTGGCTTGTCACAAACATTTTGTGAATTCCGGATTGTCACAAACATATTTTTATGTTCGCTTGTCACAAACATTTTATTATGTCGCTTTTTCACACACATTTTGTTATTTCGGCTTGTCAGAAACATTTTGTTATGTTCGCTTGTCACAAACATTTTGGTATGTCGGGCTTGTCAAAAACATTTTGTTATGTCGGGCTTGTCACAAACATTTTGTTATGTTGGCTTGTCACAAACACTTTGTTATGTTGGTTTGCCACTAACACTTTGTTTTGATGGTTTCTCATAACAAATTAGTAATGTCGGCTTGTAATAAACATTTTGTCATGTTGGCTTGTTACAAACACTTTGTTATGTTGACTTGTCACAAATAATTTGTTATGTTTGTCCGTTACAAACATTTGTTATGTTGGCTTGTTACAACCACTTTGATATGTTGGCTTGTTTCTATTAGATTCCTCTGTTGACTTGTCACAACCTCTTTGTTATGTTGGCATATTTTTAACTGTTTTGCTATTTTGACTTGACACAACCACTTTGTTATGATGGAATGGCACAAATATTTTGTTATTTCGGATTGTCACAAACATTTTGTGATGTCCGACTTGTCACAAACATGTTGTTATGTCGGGCTTGTCACAAACATTTTCTTATGTTGGGCTTGTTATAAAATTTTTTTACGTTGGCTTGTCAAAATCTTCTGTTATGTTCGCTTGTGACAAACATTTTGTTATGTTGCTTTTTCACAAACATTTTGTTATTTCGGCTTGTCATAAACATTTTGTTATGTCGGCTTGTCACAAACATTATATTATGTCAGCTTATCACAAATATTTTGTTATGTCGGATTGTCACAAACAATTTGCTATATCGGGCTTGTCACAAACATTTTGTTATGTCGGGTTTGTCACAAACATTCTGTTATGTCGGTCTTGTCACAAACATTTTGTTATGTTCGGATTGTCACAAACATTTTGTTATGTCGGGCTTGTCACAAAAATTTTGTTATGTTCGGCTTGTCGAAAACATTTTGTTATGTCGGGCTTGTCACAAACATTTTGTTATGTCGGGCATGTTACAAACAATTTCTTAAGTCGGACTTGTTACATACAATTTGTTATGTTCGTTTGTCAAAAAACATTTTGTTATTTCGGGCGTGTTACAAATATTTTATTATGTCGGGCTTGTTACAAACATTTTGTTACGTCGTCTTGTCACAAACGTTTTGTTATATCGGGCTTGTCACAAAAATTTGTTATGTCGCCTTGTCACAAACATTTTGTTACGTCGGGATTTTCCCAAACAATTTGTTATGTTCGCCTTGTCACAAACATTTTGTTATATCGGGATTTTCCCAAACATTTTGTTATGTCCGGCTTGTCACAAACATTTTGTTATGTCGGGATTTTCACAAACATTTTCTTATGTCGGGCTTGTCACAAACATTTTGTTGTGTCGGCTAGTCACAAATATTTCATTATGTCGGCTTGTCACAAACAATTTCGTTATGTCGGCTTGTCACAAACATTTTGTTATGTCAACTTGTCACAAACATATTTTTTCGGCTTGTCACAAACATTTTATTATGTCGGGCTTGTCACAAACATTTTGTTGTGTCGGATTTGTCACAAACATGTTATTATGTAGGGCTTGTCACAAACATTTTGTTATGTCGGCTAGTTACAAACATTTCATTATGTCGGCTTGTCACAAACAATTTTTTTATGTCGGGTTGTCACAAACATTTTGTTATGTCAACTTGTCACAAACACATTTTTTCGGCTTGTCACAAACATTTTGTCATTTTGGGCTTGTCACAAACATTTTATTTTGTCGGCTTGTTACAAACATTTTGTCATGTCGGGCTTGTCACAAACACTTTGATATGTTGGATTGTTTCTAACACATTGTAATGTTGGCTTCTAAAAAACTCTTTATTATGTTGGCTTCTCACAAACCCTTTGTTATGTTAGCTTGTCACAAACACTTTGTAAGTTTGGCTTGTCACAACCATTTTGCTATGTCGCGCTTGTCACAACCATTTTGTCATGTTGGCTAGTCACAAACACTTTTTTATGTCGGGCTTGTCACAAACATTTTGTTAAGTCGGCTTGTCACAAACATTTTGTTATATCGCTTTGTCACAAACATTTTGTTATGTTGGCTTGTCACAAACATTTTGTTATGTCGGGCTTGTCAAACAAACATTTTGTTATGTCGTGGTTGTGACTAATATTTTGTTATGTCGGGCTTGTCACAAACATTTCGTTAAGTCGGCTTGTCACAAACATTTTTTATGTCGGGCTTGTCACAAACATTTTGTTATGTCGGGATTGTCACAAACATTTTGTTATTTCGTCTTGTAACAAACATTTTGTTATGTCGGCTTGTCACAAACATTTTCTTTGTTGGATTGTTACAGACACTTTGCTATGTTGGCTTATCACAAACTCTAAATTAAGTAGGATCTGTCACACACATTTTGTAATGTCAGCTTGTCACAAACATTTTGTTATTTCTGCTTGTCACAAAATTTTGTTATGTCGGGCTTGTCACAAACACTTTGTTATGTTTGATTGTTTCTAACACTATGTTATGTTGGCTTAACACAAACACTTTGTTATGTTGGCTTGACACAAACACTTTATTATGTTGGCTTGTTATTAAAACATTGTGCAGTTTGCTTGTCACAAACACTTTTTTATGGAGGCTTGTCACAAAAAAGTAGTAATGTAGGCTGATAATAAAAACTTTTTTATGTTGGCTTATTACAAACACTTTGTTATGTTTGCTTTTTTCAAATAATTAATAATGTTGACTTGCCACAAATAATTTGTAATATTGGCTTGTTACACATAATTTGTAATGTTGGTTTGTTACAAACACTTTGTTATAGTGACTTTTCATAAATAATTTGTAATGTTGGCAAGTCACAAATAATTTTTAATGTTGGTTTGTTACAAACACTTTGTTATGTTATCTTGTTAGTAACACATTGTTATGCTGACTTGTCATAAACATTTCGTTATGTTGGCTTGTCACAAACATTTTGTGAATTCCGGATTGTCACAAACATATTTTTATGTTCGCTTGTCACAAACATTTTATTATGTCGCTTTTTCACACACATTTTGTTATTTCGGCTTGTCAGAAACATTTTGTTATGTTCGCTTGTCACAAACATTTTGGTATGTCGGGCTTGTCAAAAACATTTTGTTATGTCGGGCTTGTCACAAACATTTTGTTATGTTGGCTTGTCACAAACACTTTGTTATGTTGGTTTGCCACTAACACTTTGTTTTGATGGTTTCTCATAACAAATTAGTAATGTCGGCTTGTAATAAACATTTTGTCATGTTGGCTTGTTACAAACACTTTGTTATGTTGACTTGTCACAAATAATTTGTTATGTTTGTCCGTTACAAACATTTGTTATGTTGGCTTGTTACAACCACTTTGATATGTTGGCTTGTTTCTATTAGATTCCTCTGTTGACTTGTCACAACCTCTTTGTTATGTTGGCATATTTTTAACAGTTTTGCTATTTTGATTTGACACAACCACTTTGTTATGATGGAATGGCACAAATATTTTGTTATTTCGGATTGTCACAAACATTTTGTGATGTCCGACTTGTCACAAACATGTTGTTATGTCGGGCTTGTCACAAACATTTTCTTATGTTGGGCTTGTTATAAAATTTTTTTACGTTGGCTTGTCAAAATCTTCTGTTATGTTCGCTTGTGACAAACATTTTGTTATGTCGCTTTTTCACAAA
This sequence comes from Megaustenia siamemsis, assembly GCA_032433765.1. Lineage (NCBI taxonomy): Eukaryota > Metazoa > Mollusca > Gastropoda > Stylommatophora > Ariophantidae > Megaustenia > Megaustenia siamemsis. The sequence goes on along the minus strand of JAVIAB010000024.1, from coordinate 75,728,969 downwards.
CATTTTGTTATTTCGGCTTGTCACAAACATTTTGTTATGTCGGCTTGTCACAAACATTATATTATGTCAGCTTATCACAAATATTTTGTTATGTCGGATTGTCACAAACACTTTGCTATATCGGGCTTGTCACAAACATTTTGTTATGTCGGACTTGTCACAAACATTGTGTTATGACGGGCTTGTCACAAACATTTTGTTATGTTGGGCTTGTCACAAACATTTTGCTCATGTTGGCTTGTCACAAACATTTTGTTATATCGGGCTTGTCGCAAACAATTTGTTATGTCGGGCTTGTCACAAACATTTTGTTATGTCGGCTTTTTACAAACATTTTGTTATGTCGGGTTTGTCACAAACATTCTGTTATGTCGGTCTTGTCACAAACATTTTGTTATGTTTGGAATGTCACAAACATTTTGTTATGTCGGGCTTGTCACAAAAATTTTGTTATGTTCGGCTTGTCGAAAACATTTTGTTATGTCGGGCTTGTCACAAACATTTTGTTATGTCGGGCATGTTACAAACAATTTCTTAAGTCGGACTTGTTACATACAATTTGTTATGTTCGTTTGTCAAAAAACATTTTGTTATTTCGGGCGTGTTACAAATATTTTATTATGTCGGGCTTGTTACAAACATTTTGTTACGTCGTCTTGTCACAAACGTTTTGTTATATCGGGCTTGTCACAAAAATTTGTTATGTCGCCTTGTCACAAACATTTTGTTACGTCGGGATTTTCCCAAACAATTTGTTATGTTCGCCTTGTCACAAACATTTTGTTATATCGGGATTTTCCCAAACATTTTGTTATGTCCGGCTTGTCACAAACATTTTGTTATGTCGGGATTTTCACAAACATTTTCTTATGTCGGGCTTGTCACAAACATTTTGTTGTGTCGGCTAGTCACAAATATTTCATTATGTCGGCTTGTCACAAACAATTTCGTTATGTCGGCTTGTCACAAACATTTTGTTATGTCAACTTGTCACAAACATATTTTTTCGGCTTGTCACAAACATTTTATTATGTCGGGCTTGTCACAAACATTTTGTTGTGTCGGATTTGTCACAAACATGTTATTATGTAGGGCTTGTCACAAACATTTTGTTATGTCGGCTAGTCACAAACATTTCATTATGTCGGCTTGTCACAAACAATTTTTTTATGTCGGGTTGTCACAAACATTTTGTTATGTCAACTTGTCACAAACAAATTTTTTCGGCTTGTCACAAACATTTTGTCATTTTGGGCTTGTCACAAACATTTTATTTTGTCGGCTTGTTACAAACATTTTGTCATGTCGGGCTTTTCACAAACACTTTGATATGTTGGATGTTTCTAACACATTGTAATGTTGGCTTCTAAAAAACTCTTTATTATGTTGGCTTCTCACAAACCCTTTGTTATGTTAGCTTGTCACAAACACTTTGTAAGTTTGGCTTGTCACAACCATTTTGCTATGTCGCGCTTGTCACAACCATTTTGTCATGTTGGCTAGTCACAAACACTTTTTTATGTCGGGCTTGTCACAAACATTTTGTTAAGTCGGCTTGTCACAAACATTTTGTTATATCGCCTTGTCACAAACATTTTGTTATGTTGGCTTGTCACAAACATTTTGTTATGTCGGGCTTGTCAAACAAACATTTTGTTATGTCGTGGTTGTGACTAATATTTTGTTATGTCGGGCTTGTCACAAACATTTCGTTAAGTCGGCTTGTCACAAACATTTTTTATGTCGGGCTTGTCACAAACATTTTGTTATGTCGGGATTGTCACAAACATTTTGTTATTTCGTCTTGTAACAAACATTTTGTTATGTCGGCTTGTCACAAACATTTTCTTTTGTTGGATTGTTACAGACACTTTGCTATGTTGGCTTATCACAAACTCTAAATTAAGTAGGATCTGTCACACACATTTTGTAATGTCAGCTTGTCACAAACATTTTGTTATTTCTGCTTGTCACAAAAATTTTGTTATGTCGGGCTTGTCACAAACACTTTGTTATGTTTGATTGTTTCTAACACTATGTTATGTTGGCTTAACACAAACACTTTGTTATGTTGGCTTGACACAAACACTTTATTATGTTGGCTTGTTATTAAAACATTGTGCAGTTTGCTTGTCACAAACACTTTTTTATGGAGGCTTGTCACAAAAAAGTAGTAATGTAGGCTGATAATAAAAACTTTTTTATGTTGGCTTATTACAAACACTTTGTTATGTTTGCTTTTTTCAAATAATTAATAATGTTGACTTGCCACAAATAATTTGTAATATTGGCTTGTTACACATAATTTGTAATGTTGGTTTGTTACAAACACTTTGTTATAGTGACTTTTCATAAATAATTTGTAATGTTGGCAAGTCACAAATAATTTTTAATGTTGGTTTGTTACAAACACTTTGTTATGTTATCTTGTTAGTAACACATTGTTATGCTGACTTGTCATAAACATTTCGTTATGTTGGCTTGTCACAAACATTTTGTGAATTCCGGATTGTCACAAACATATTTTTATGTTCGCTTGTCACAAACATTTTATTATGTCGCTTTTTCACACACATTTTGTTATTTCGGCTTGTCAGAAACATTTTGTTATGTTCGCTTGTCACAAACATTTTGGTATGTCGGGCTTGTCAAAAACATTTTGTTATGTCGGGCTTGTCACAAACATTTTGTTATGTTGGCTTGTCACAAACACTTTGTTATGTTGGTTTGCCACTAACACTTTGTTTTGATGGTTTCTCATAACAAATTAGTAATGTCGGCTTGTAATAAACATTTTGTCATGTTGGCTTGTTACAAACACTTTGTTATGTTGACTTGTCACAAATAATTTGTTATGTTTGTCCGTTACAAACATTTGTTATGTTGGCTTGTTACAACCACTTTGATATGTTGGCTTGTTTCTATTAGATTCCTCTGTTGACTTGTCACAACCTCTTTGTTATGTTGGCATATTTTTAACTGTTTTGCTATTTTGACTTGACACAACCACTTTGTTATGATGGAATGGCACAAATATTTTGTTATTTCGGATTGTCACAAACATTTTGTGATGTCCGACTTGTCACAAACATGTTGTTATGTCGGGCTTGTCACAAACATTTTCTTATGTTGGGCTTGTTATAAAATTTTTTTACGTTGGCTTGTCAAAATCTTCTGTTATGTTCGCTTGTGACAAACATTTTGTTATGTCGCTTTTTCACAAACATTTTGTTATTTCGGCTTGTCATAAACATTTTGTTATGTCGGCTTGTCACAAACATTATATTATGTCAGCTTATCACAAATATTTTGTTATGTCGGATTGTCACAAACACTTTGCTATATCGGGCTTGTCACAAACATTTTGTTATGTCGGGTTTGTCACAAACATTCTGTTATGTCGGTCTTGTCACAAACATTTTGTTATGTTCGGATTGTCACAAACATTTTGTTATGTCGGGCTTGTCACAAAAATTTTGTTATGTTCGGCTTGTCGAAAACATTTTGTTATGTCGGGCTTGTCACAAATATTTTGTTATGTCGGGCATGTTACAAACAATTTCTTAAGTCGGACTTGTTACATACAATTTGTTATGTTCGTTTGTCAAAAAACATTTTGTTATTTCGGGCGTGTTACAAATATTTTATTATGTCGGGCTTGTTACAAACATTTTGTTACGTCGTCTTGTCACAAACGTTTTGTTATATCGGGCTTGTCACAAAAATTTGTTATGTCGCCTTGTCACAAACATTTTGTTACGTCGGGATTTTCCCAAACAATTTGTTATGTTCGCCTTGTCACAAACATTTTGTTATATCGGGATTTTCCCAAACATTTTGTTATGTCCGGCTTGTCACAAACATTTTGTTATGTCGGGATTTTCACAAACATTTTCTTATGTCGGGCTTGTCACAAACATTTTGTTGTGTCGGCTAGTCACAAATATTTCATTATGCCGGCTTGTCACAAACAATTTCGTTATGTCGGCTTGTCACAAACATTTTGTTATGTCAACTTGTCACAAACATATTTTTTCGGCTTGTCACAAACATTTTATTATGTCGGGCTTGTCACAAACATTTTGTTGTGTCGGATTTGTCACAAACATGTTATTATGTAGGGCTTGTCACAAACATTTTGTTATGTCGGCTAGTTACAAACATTTCATTATGTCGGCTTGTCACAAACAATTTTTTTATGTCGGGTTGTCACAAACATTTTGTTATGTCAACTTGTCACAAACACATTTTTTCGGCTTGTCACAAACATTTTGTCATTTTGGGCTTGTCACAAACATTTTATTTTGTCGGCTTGTTACAAACATTTTGTCATGTCGGGCTTGTCACAAACACTTTGATATGTTGGATTGTTTCTAACACATTGTAATGTTGGCTTCTAAAAAACTCTTTATTATGTTGGCTTCTCACAAACCCTTTGTTATGTTAGCTTGTCACAAACACTTTGTAAGTTTGGCTTGTCACAACCATTTTGCTATGTCGCGCTTGTCACAACCATTTTGTCATGTTGGCTAGTCACAAACACTTTTTTATGTCGGGCTTGTCACAAACATTTTGTTAAGTCGGCTTGTCACAAACATTTTGTTATATCGCTTTGTCACAAACATTTTGTTATGTTGGCTTGTCACAAACATTTTGTTATGTCGGGCTTGTCAAACAAACATTTTGTTATGTCGTGGTTGTGACTAATATTTTGTTATGTCGGGCTTGTCACAAACATTTCGTTAAGTCGGCTTGTCACAAACATTTTTTATGTCGGGCTTGTCACAAACATTTTGTTATGTCGGGATTGTCACAAACATTTTGTTATTTCGTCTTGTAACAAACATTTTGTTATGTCGGCTTGTCACAAACATTTTCTTTGTTGGATTGTTACAGACACTTTGCTATGTTGGCTTATCACAAACTCTAAATTAAGTAGGATCTGTCACACACATTTTGTAATGTCAGCTTGTCACAAACATTTTGTTATTTCTGCTTGTCACAAAAATTTTGTTATGTCGGGCTTGTCACAAACACTTTGTTATGTTTGATTGTTTCTAACACTATGTTATGTTGGCTTAACACAAACACTTTGTTATGTTGGCTTGACACAAACACTTTATTATGTTGGCTTGTTATTAAAACATTGTGCAGTTTGCTTGTCACAAACACTTTTTTATGGAGGCTTGTCACAAAAAAGTAGTAATGTAGGCTGATAATAAAAACTTTTTTATGTTGGCTTATTACAAACACTTTGTTATGTTTGCTTTTTTCAAATAATTAATAATGTTGACTTGCCACAAATAATTTGTAATATTGGCTTGTTACACATAATTTGTAATGTTGGTTTGTTACAAACACTTTGTTATAGTGACTTTTCATAAATAATTTGTAATGTTGGCAAGTCACAAATAATTTTTAATGTTGGTTTGTTACAAACACTTTGTTATGTTATCTTGTTAGTAACACATTGTTATGCTGACTTGTCATAAACATTTCGTTATGTTGGCTTGTCACAAACATTTTGTGAATTCCGGATTGTCACAAACATATTTTTATGTTCGCTTGTCACAAACATTTTATTATGTCGCTTTTTCACACACATTTTGTTATTTCGGCTTGTCAGAAACATTTTGTTATGTTCGCTTGTCACAAACATTTTGGTATGTCGGGCTTGTCAAAAACATTTTGTTATGTCGGGCTTGTCACAAACATTTTGTTATGTTGGCTTGTCACAAACACTTTGTTATGTTGGTTTGCCACTAACACTTTGTTTTGATGGTTTCTCATAACAAATTAGTAATGTCGGCTTGTAATAAACATTTTGTCATGTTGGCTTGTTACAAACACTTTGTTATGTTGACTTGTCACAAATAATTTGTTATGTTTGTCCGTTACAAACATTTGTTATGTTGGCTTGTTACAACCACTTTGATATGTTGGCTTGTTTCTATTAGATTCCTCTGTTGACTTGTCACAACCTCTTTGTTATGTTGGCATATTTTTAACAGTTTTGCTATTTTGACTTGACACAACCACTTTGTTATGATGGAATGGCACAAATATTTTGTTATTTCGGATTGTCACAAACATTTTGTGATGTCCGACTTGTCACAAACATGTTGTTATGTCGGGCTTGTCACAAACATTTTCTTATGTTGGGCTTGTTATAAAATTTTTTTACGTTGGCTTGTCAAAATCTTCTGTTATGTTCGCTTGTGACAAACATTTTGTTATGTCGCTTTTTCACAAACATTTTGTTATTTCGGCTTGTCACAAACATTTTGTTATGTCGGCTTGTCACAAACATTATATTATGTCAGCTTATCACAAATATTTTGTTATGTCGGATTGTCACAAACACTTTGCTATATCGGGCGTGTCACAAACATTTTGTTATGTCGGGTTTGTCACAAACATTCTGTTATGTCGGTCTTATCACAAACATTTTGTTATGTTCGGATTGTCACAAACATTTTGTTATGTCGGGCTTGTCACAAAAATTTTGTTATGTTCGGCTTGTCGAAAACATTTTGTTATGTCGGGCTTGTCACAAACATTTTGTTATGTCGGGCATGTTACAAACAATTTCTTAAGTCGGACTTGTTACATACAATTTGTTATGTTCGTTTGTCAAAAAACATTTTGTTATTTCGGGTGTGTTACAAATATTTTATTATGTCGGGCTTGTTACAAACATTTTGTTACGTCGTCTTGTCACAAACGTTTTGTTATATCGGGCTTGTCACAAAAATTTGTTATGTCGCTTTGTCACAAACATTTTGTTACGTCGGGATTTTCCCAAACAATTTGTTATGTTCGCCTTGTCACAAACATTTTGTTATATCGGGATTTTCCCAAACATTTTGTTATGTCCGGCTTGTCACAAACATTTTGTTATGTCGGGATTTTCACAAACATTTTCTTATGTCGGGCTTGTCACAAACATTTTGTTGTGTCGGCTAGTCACAAATATTTCATTATGTCGGCTTGTCACAAACAATTTTGTTATGTCGGCTTGTCACAAACATTTTGTTATGTCAACTTGTCACAAACATATTTTTTCGGCTTGTCACAAACATTTTATTATGTCGGGCTTGTCACAAACATTTTGTTGTGTCGGATTTGTCACAAACATGTTATTATGTAGGGCTTGTCACAAACATTTTGTTATGTCGGCTAGTCACAAACATTTCATTACGTCGGCTTGTCACAAACAATTTTTTTATGTCGGCTTGTCACAAACATTTTGTTATGTCAACTTGTCACAAACATATTTTTTCGGCTTGTCACAAACATTTTGTCATTTTGGGCTTGTCACAAACATTTTATTTTGTCGGCTTGTTACAAACATTTTGTCATGTCGGGCTTGTCACAAACATTTTGTTGTGTCGGGTTTGTCACAAACATGTTATTATGTCGGGCTTGTCACAAACATTTTGTTATATCTGGCTTGACACAAGAATTTTGTTATGTCGGGCTTGTCACAAACATTTTGTTTAGTCGCCTTGTCACAAACATTTTGTTATGTCTGATTGTAACAAACATGTTGTTATGTCGGGCTTATCACAATTATTTTGTTATGTTGGGCTTGTCACAAACATTATGTTTTGTCGGGCTAGTCACAAACATTTTGTTACGTCGTTCTTCTCACAAACATTATGTTATGTCGATTTTTCACAACCACTTTGCTATGGCAGGTTTGTCACAAACAATTTGTTATGTTGGCTTGCCACTAACACTTTGTTATGATGGTTTGTCATAAGAAATTATTAATGTCGGCATGTAGGAAACACTTTGTTACGTTGGCTTGTCACAAAAATTTCGTTATGTTGGCTTGTCACAAATAATTTGTAATGTCGGCCTGTTACAAACACTTTGTTATGTTGGCTTGTCACAAATAATGAGTAATGTTGGTTTGTTACAAATAATTTGTAATGTTGGTTTGTTACAAATACTTTGTTATGTTGACTTGTTACAAGCACATTGTTATGTAGGCTTGTCACAAATATTTTTAAATGCTGCCTTGTCACAAACACTTTGCTGTGATGGCTTGTTTCAACCACTTTTGATATGTTAGCTTGTTTCTATTACATTCCTCTGTTGACTTGTCACAATCAATGTGTTATGTTGGATTGTTTCTAACACATTGCTATGTTGACTTGTCACAACCACTTTGTTATGTTGGATTGGCACAACAATTTTGTTATTTCTGCTTGTAACAAACACTGTGTTATGTTGGATTGTTTCTAACACTTTGCTATGTTGACCTCTAACAAACTTTTTATTATGTTGGCTTCTCACAAACAATTTGTTATATGGGCTTGTCACAAACATTTTGTAATGTTGGGGTTGTCACAAACATTTTGTTATGTCGGGATTGTCACAAACATTTTGTTATGTCGGCTTGTCACATATATTTTGTTATGTCGGGCTTGTCACCAACATTTTGTTATGTCGGGCTTGTCACAAACATTTTGTCATGTCATAAACACGTTATTATGTTGGCTTGTTACTAACACATTGTGCAGTTTGCTTGTCACAAACACTTTTTTTTATGGATGTTTGTCACAAAATCGTAGTAATGTCGGCTTGTAATAAAAACTTTTTTTATGTTTGCTAGTTACAAACACTTTGTTATGTTTGCTTTTTCCAAAAAATTAATAATGTTGACTTGCTACAAATAATTTGTAATGTTGGTTTGTTACAAACACTTTGTTATAGTGACTTTTCATAAATAATTTGTAATGGCGTCTGATCACAAATAATTTGTAATGTTGGTTTATTTCAAACACTTTGATATGTTGGCATGTTAGAAACACATTGTTATGTTGACTTGTCACAAACATTTCGTTATGTTGGCTTGTCACAAAAAATTTGTTATATCGGGCTTGTCTTGTTATGTCGCTTTTTCACAAACATTTTTTTATTTCGGCTTGTCAGAACCATTTATTATGTTGGCCTTGTTACAAACAATTTGGTATGTCGGTTTGTCACAAACATTTTGTTATGTCGGCTTGTCATAATCATTTTATTATGTCGGCTTATCACACACATTTTGTTATGTCGGATTGTCACAAACACTTTGCTATATCGGAATTGTCATAAACATTTTGTTATGTCTGCTTATCACACATATTTTGTTATGTCGGCTTGTCACAAACATTTTATTATGTCGGCGTATCACAAATATTTTGTTATGTCGGCTTGTCAGAAACATTTTTTTATGTCGGCTTATCACACATATTTTGTTATGTCGGCTTGTCACAAACATTTTATTATGTCAGCTTATCACAAATATTTTGTTATGTCGGATTGTCACAAACACTTTGCTACATCGGGCTTGTCACAAACATTTTGTTATGTCGGGCTTGTCCCAAGCATTTTGTTATGTCGGGCTTGTCACAAACATTTTGTTATGTTGGCTTGTCACAAACACTTTGTTATGTTGGCTTGCCACTAACACTTTGTTTTGATGGTTTGTCATAACAAATTAGTAATGTCAGCTTGTAATAAACATTTTGTTATGTTGGCTTGTTGCAAACACTTTGTTATGTTGGCTTGTCACAAATAATTTGCTATGTTGACCTGTTACAAACACTTTGTTATGTTGGCTTGTTACAACCACTTTGATATGTTGGCTTGTTTCTATTAGATTCCTCTGTTGACTTGTCACATTCTCGTTGTTATGTTGGCATGTTTCTAACAGTTTGCTATGTTGACTTGTCACAACCACTTTGTTATGTTGGAATGGTACAAACATTTTGTTATTTCGGCTTGTCACAAACACTTTGATATGTTGGATTGTTTCTAACACATTGTAATGTTGGCTTCTAAAAAACTCTTTATTATGTTGGCTTCTCACAAACCCTTTGTTATGTCAGCTTGTCACAAACACTTTGTAAGTTTGGCTTGTCACAACCATTTTGCTATGTCGCGCTTGTCACAACCCTTTTGTCATGTTGGCTAGTCACAAACACTTTTTTATGTCGGGCTTGTCACAAACATTTTGCTAAGTCGGCTTGTCACAAACATTTTGTTATATCGTCTTGTCACAAACATTTTGTATGTTGGCTTGTCACAAACATTTTGTTATGTCGGGCTTGTCAAACAAACATTTTGTTATGTCGTGGTTGTGACTAATATTTTGTTATGTCGGGCTTGTCACAAACATTTCGTTAAGTCGGCTTGTCACAAACATTTTTTATGTCGGGCTTGTCACAAACATTTTGTTATGTCGGGATTGTCACAAACATTTTGTTATTTCGTCTTGTAACAAACATTTTGTTATGTCGGCTTGTCACAAACATTTTCTTTTGTTGCATTGTTAATAACACTTTGCTATGTTGGCTTATCACAAACTCTAAATTAAGTAGGATCTGTCACACACATTTTGTAATGTCAGCTTGTCACAAACATTTTGTTATTTCTGCTTGTCACAAAAATGTTGTTACGTCGGGCTTGTCACAAACACTTTGTTATGTTTGATTGTTTCTAACACTATGTTATTTTGGCTTAACACAAACACTTTGTTATGTTGGCTTGAAACAAACACTTTATTACGTTGGCTTGTTATTAACACATTGTGCAGTTTGCTTGTCACAAACACTTTTTTATAGAGGCTTGTCACAAAAAAGTAGTAATGTAGGCTGATAATAAAAACTTTTTTATGTTGGCTTATTACAAACACTTTGTTATGTTTGCTTTTTTCAAATAATTAATAATGTTGACTTGCCACAAATAATTTGTAATATTGGCTTGTTACACATAATTTGTAATGTTGGTTTGTTACAAACACTTTGTTATAGTGACTTTTCATAAATAATTTGTAATGTTGGCAAGTCACAAATAATTTTTAATGTTGGTTTGTTACAAACACTTTGTTATGTTATCTTGTTAGTAACACATTGTTATGCTGACTTGTCATAAACATTTCGTTATGTTGGCTTGTCACAAACATTTTGTGAATTCCGGTTTGTCACAAACATATTTTTATGTTCGCTTGTCACAAACATTTTATTATGTCGCTTTTTCACACACATTTTGTTATTTCGGCTTGTCAGAAACATTTTGTTATGTTCGCTTGTCACAAACATTTTGGTATGTCGGGCTTGTCAAAAACATTTTGTTATGTCGGGCTTGTCACAAACATTTTGTTATGTTGGCTTGTCACAAACACTTTGTTATGTTGGTTTGCCACTAACACTTTGTTTTGATGGTTTCTCATAACAAATTAGTAATGTCGGCTTGTAATAAACATTTTGTCATGTTGGCTTGTTACAAACACTTTGTTATGTTGACTTGTCACACATAATTTGTTATGTTGGTCCGTTACAAACATTTGTTATGTTGGCTTGTTACAACCACTTTGATATGTTGGCTTGTTTCTATTAGATTCCTCTGTTGACTTGTCACAACCTCTTTGTTATGTTGGCATATTTTTAACAGTTTTGCTATTTTGACTTGACACAACCACTTTGATATGATGGAATGACACAAATATTTTGTTATTTCGGATTGTCACAAACATTTTGTGATGTCCGACTTGTCACAAACATGTTGTTATGTCGGGCTTGTCACAAACATTTTCTTATGTTGGGCTTGTTATAAAATTTTTTTACGTTGGCTTGTCAAAATCTTCTGTTATGTTCGCTTGTGACAAACATTTTGTTATGTCGCTTTTTCACAAACATTTTGTTATTTCGGCTTGTCACAAACATTTTGTTATGTCGGCTTGTCACAAACATTATATTATGTCAGCTTATCACAAATATTTTGTTATTTCGGATTGTCACAAACACTTTGCTATATCGGGCTTGTCACAAACATTTTGTTATGTCGGGTTTGTCACAAACATTCTGTTATGTCGGTCTTGTCACAAACATTTTGTTATGTTCGGATTGTCACAAACATTTTGTTATGTCGGGCTTGTCACAAAAATGTTGTTATATTCGGCTTGTCGAAAACATTTTGTTATGTCGGGCTTGTCACAAACATTTTGTTATGTCGGGCATGTTACAAACAATTTCTTAAGTCGGACTTGTTACATACAATTTGTTATGTTCGTTTGTCAAAAAACATTTTGTTATTTCGGGCGTGTTACAAATATTTTATTATGTCGGGCTTGTTACAAACATTTTGTTACGTCGTCTTGTCGCAAACGTTTTGTTATATCGGGCTTGTCACAAAAATTTGTTATGTCGCCTTGTCACAAACATTTTGTTACGTCGGGATTTTCCCAAACAATTTGTTATGTTCGCCTTGTCACAAACATTTTGTTATATCGGGATTTTCCCAAACATTTTGTTATGTCCGGCTTGTCACAAACATTTTCTTATGTCGGGATTTTCACAAACATTTTCTTATGTCGGGCTTGTCACAAACATTTTGTTGTGTCGGCTAGTCACAAATATTTCATTATGTCGGCTTGTCACAAACAATTTCGTTATGTCGGCTTGTCACAAACATTTTGTTATGTCAACTTTTACAAACATTTTTTTTCGGCTTGTCACAAACATTTTATTATGTCGGGCTTGTCACAAACATTTTGTTGTGTCGGATTTGTCACAAACATGTTATTATGTAGGGCTTGTCACAAACATTTTGTTATGTCGGCTAATCACAAACATGTCATTATGTCGGCTTGTCACAAACAATTTTTTTATGTCGGCTTGTCACAAACATTTTGTTATGTCAACTTGCCACAAACATATTTTTTCGGCTTGTCACAAACATTTTGTCATTTTGGGCTTGTCACAAACATTTTATTTTGTCGGCTTGTTACAAACATTTTGTCATGTCGGGCTTGTCACAAACATTTTGTTGTGTCGGGTTTGTCACAAACATGTTATTATGTCGGGCTTGTCACAAACATTTTGTTATATCTGGCTTGACACAAGAATTTTGTTATGTCGGGCTTGTCACAAACATTTTGTTTAGTCGCCTTGTCACAAACATTTTGTTATGTCTGATTGTAACAAACATGTTGTTATGTCGGGCTTATCACAAATATTTTGTTATGTTGGGCTTGTCACAAACATTATGTTTTGTCGGGCTAGTCACAAACATTTTGTTACGTCGTTCTTCTCACAAACATTATGTTATGTCGATTTTTCACAACCACTTTGCTATGGCAGGTTTGTCACAAACAATTTGTTATGTTGGCTTGCCACTAACACTTTGTTATGATGGTTTGTCATAAGAAATTATTAATGTCGGCATGTAGGAAACACTTTGTTACGTTGGCTTGTCACAAAAATTTCGTTATGTTGGCTTGTCACAAATAATTTGTAATGTCGGCCTGTTACAAACACTTTGTTATGTTGGCTTGTCACAAATAATGAGTAATGTTGGTTTGTTACAAATAATTTGTAATGTTGGTTTGTTACAAATACTTTGTTATGTTGACTTGTTACAAGCACATTGTTATGTAGGCTTGTCACAAATATTTTTAAATGCTGCCTTGTCACAAACACTTTGCTGTGATGGCTTGTTTCAACCACTTTTGATATGTTAGCTTGTTTCTATTACATTCCTCTGTTGACTTGTCACAATCAATGTGTTATGTTGGATTGTTTCTAACACATTGCTATGTTGACTTGTCACAACCACTTTGTTATGTTGGATTGGCACAACAATTTTGTTATTTCTGCTTGTAACAAACACTGTGTTATGTTGGATTGTTTCTAACACTTTGCTATGTTGACCTCTAACAAACTTTTTATTATGTTGGCTTCTCACAAACAATTTGTTATATCGGCTTGTCACAAACATTTTGTAATGTTGGGGTTGTCACAAACATTTTGTTATGTCGGGATTGTCACAAAAATTGTGTTATGTCGGCTTGTCACATATATTTTGTTATGTCGGGCTTGTCACCAACATTTTGTTATGTCGGGCTTGTCACAAACATTTTGTCATGTCACAAACACGTTATTATGTTGGCTTGTTACTAACACATTGTGCAGTTTGCTTGTCACAAACACTTTTTTTTATGGAGGCTTGTCACAAAAAAGTAGTAATGTCGGCTTGTAATAAAAACTTTTTTTATGTTTGCTAGTTACAAACACTTTGTTATGTTTGCTTTTTCCAAAAAATTAATAATGTTGACTTGCTACAAATAATTTGTAATGTTGGTTTGTTACAAACACTTTGTTATAGTGACTTTTCATAAATAATTTGTAATGGCGTCTGATCACAAATAATTTGTAATGTTGGTTTATTTCAAACACTTTGATATGTTTTCATGTTAGAAACACATTGTTATGTTGACTTGTCACAAACATTTTGTTATGTCGGTTTGTCACAAACATTTTGTTATGTCGGCTTGTCATAATCATTTTATTATGTCGGCTTATCACACACATTTTGTTATGTCGGATTGTCACAAACACTTTGCTATATCGGAATTGTCATAAACATTTTGTTATGTCTGCTTATCACACATATTTTGTTATGTCGGCTTGTCACAAACATTTTATTATGTCGGCTTATCACAAATATTTTGTTATGTCGGCTTGTCACAAACATTTTTTTATGTCGGCTTATCACACATATTTTGTTATGTCGGCTAGTCACAAACATTTTATTATGTCAGCTTATCACAAATATTTTGTTATGTCGGATTGTCACAAACACTTTGCTATATCGGGCTGGTCACAAACATTTTGTTATGTCGTGCTTGTCCCAAGCATTTTATTATGTCGGGCTTGTCACAAACATTTTGTTATGTTGGCTTGTCACAAACACTTTGTTATGTTGGCTTGCCACTAACACTTTGTTTTGATGGTTTGTCATAACAAATTAGTAATGTCAGCTTGTAATAAACATTTTGTTATGTTGGCTTGTTGCAAACACTTTGTTATGTTGGCTTGTCACAAATAATTTGCTATGTTGACCTGTTACAAACACTTTGTTATGTTGGCTTGTTACAACCACTTTGATATGTTGGCTTGTTTCTATTAGATTCCTCTGTTGACTTGTCACATTCTCGTTGTTATGTTGGCATGTTTCTAACAGTTTGCTATGTTGACTTGTCACAACCACTTTGTTATGTTGGAATGGTACAAACATTTTGTTATTTCGGCTTGTCACAAACACTTTGATATGTTGGATTGTTTCTAACACATTGTAATGTTGGCTTCTAAAAAACTCTTTATTATGTTGGCTTCTCACAAACCCTTTGTTATGTCAGCTTGTCACAAACACTTTGTAAGTTTGGCTTGTCACAACCATTTTGCTATGTCGCGCTTGTCACAACCCTTTTGTCATGTTGGCTAGTCACAAACACTTTTTTATGTCGGGCTTGTCACAAACATTTTGCTAAGTCGGCTTGTCACAAACATTTTGTTATATCGTCTTGTCACAAACATTTTGTATGTTGGCTTGTCACAAACATTTTGTTATGTCGGGCTTGTCAAACAAACATTTTGTTATGTCGTGGTTGTGACTAATATTTTGTTATGTCGGGCTTGTCACAAACATTTCGTTAAGTCGGCTTGTCACAAACATTTTTTATGTCGGGCTTGTCACAAACATTTTGTTATGTCGGGATTGTCACAAACATTTTGTTATTTCGTCTTGTAACAAACATTTTGTTATGTCGGCTTGTCACAAACATTTTCTTTTGTTGCATTGTTAATAACACTTTGCTATGTTGGCTTATCACAAACTCTAAATTAAGTAGGATCTGTCACACACATTTTGTAATGTCAGCTTGTCACAAACATTTTGTTATTTCTGCTTGTCACAAAAATGTTGTTACGTCGGGCTTGTCACAAACACTTTGTTATGTTTGATTGTTTCTAACACTATGTTATTTTGGCTTAACACAAACACTTTGTTATGTTGGCTTGAAACAAACACTTTATTACGTTGGCTTGTTATTAACACATTGTGCAGTTTGCTTGTCACAAACACTTTTTTATAGAGGCTTGTCACAAAAAAGTAGTAATGTAGGCTGATAATAAAAACTTTTTTATGTTGGCTTATTACAAACACTTTGTTATGTTTGCTTTTTTCAAATAATTAATAATGTTGACTTGCCACAAATAATTTGTAATATTGGCTTGTTACACATAATTTGTAATGTTGGTTTGTTACAAACACTTTGTTATAGTGACTTTTCATAAATAATTTGTAATGTTGGCAAGTCACAAATAATTTTTAATGTTGGTTTGTTACAAACACTTTGTTATGTTATCTTGTTAGTAACACATTGTTATGCTGACTTGTCATAAACATTTCGTTATGTTGGCTTGTCACAAACATTTTGTGAATTCCGGTTTGTCACAAACATATTTTTATGTTCGCTTGTCACAAACATTTTATTATGTCGCTTTTTCACACACATTTTGTTATTTCGGCTTGTCAGAAACATTTTGTTATGTTCGCTTGTCACAAACATTTTGGTATGTCGGGCTTGTCAAAAACATTTTGTTATGTCGGGCTTGTCACAAACATTTTGTTATGTTGGCTTGTCACAAACACTTTGTTATGTTGGTTTGCCACTAACACTTTGTTTTGATGGTTTCTCATAACAAATTAGTAATGTCGGCTTGTAATAAACATTTTGTCATGTTGGCTTGTTACAAACACTTTGTTATGTTGACTTGTCACACATAATTTGTTATGTTGGTCCGTTACAAACATTTGTTATGTTGGCTTGTTACAACCACTTTGATATGTTGGCTTGTTTCTATTAGATTCCTCTGTTGACTTGTCACAACCTCTTTGTTATGTTGGCATATTTTTAACAGTTTTGCTATTTTGACTTGACACAACCACTTTGATATGATGGAATGACACAAATATTTTGTTATTTCGGATTGTCACAAACATTTTGTGATGTCCGACTTGTCACAAACATGTTGTTATGTCGGGCTTGTCACAAACATTTTCTTATGTTGGGCTTGTTATAAAATTTTTTTACGTTGGCTTGTCAAAATCTTCTGTTATGTTCGCTTGTGACAAACATTTTGTTATGTCGCTTTTTCACAAACATTTTGTTATTTCGGCTTGTCACAAACATTTTGTTATGTCGGCTTGTCACAAACATTATATTATGTCAGCTTATCACAAATATTTTGTTATTTCGGATTGTCACAAACACTTTGCTATATCGGGCTTGTCACAAACATTTTGTTATGTCGGGTTTGTCACAAACATTCTGTTATGTCGGTCTTGTCACAAACATTTTGTTATGTTCGGATTGTCACAAACATTTTGTTATGTCGGGCTTGTCACAAAAATGTTGTTATATTCGGCTTGTCGAAAACATTTTGTTATGTCGGGCTTGTCACAAACATTTTGTTATGTCGGGCATGTTACAAACAATTTCTTAAGTCGGACTTGTTACATACAATTTGTTATGTTCGTTTGTCAAAAAACATTTTGTTATTTCGGGCGTGTTACAAATATTTTATTATGTCGGGCTTGTTACAAACATTTTGTTACGTCGTCTTGTCGCAAACGTTTTGTTATATCGGGCTTGTCACAAAAATTTGTTATGTCGCCTTGTCACAAACATTTTGTTACGTCGGGATTTTCCCAAACAATTTGTTATGTTCGCCTTGTCACAAACATTTTGTTATATCGGGATTTTCCCAAACATTTTGTTATGTCCGGCTTGTCACAAACATTTTCTTATGTCGGGATTTTCACAAACATTTTCTTATGTCGGGCTTGTCACAAACATTTTGTTGTGTCGGCTAGTCACAAATATTTCATTATGTCGGCTTGTCACAAACAATTTCGTTATGTCGGCTTGTCACAAACATTTTGTTATGTCAACTTTTACAAACATTTTTTTTCGGCTTGTCACAAACATTTTATTATGTCGGGCTTGTCACAAACATTTTGTTGTGTCGGATTTGTCACAAACATGTTATTATGTAGGGCTTGTCACAAACATTTTGTTATGTCGGCTAATCACAAACATGTCATTATGTCGGCTTGTCACAAACAATTTTTTTATGTCGGCTTGTCACAAACATTTTGTTATGTCAACTTGCCACAAACATATTTTTTCGGCTTGTCACAAACATTTTGTCATTTTGGGCTTGTCACAAACATTTTATTTTGTCGGCTTGTTACAAACATTTTGTCATGTCGGGCTTGTCACAAACATTTTGTTGTGTCGGGTTTGTCACAAACATGTTATTATGTCGGGCTTGTCACAAACATTTTGTTATATCTGGCTTGACACAAGAATTTTGTTATGTCGGGCTTGTCACAAACATTTTGTTTAGTCGCCTTGTCACAAACATTTTGTTATGTCTGATTGTAACAAACATGTTGTTATGTCGGGCTTATCACAAATATTTTGTTATGTTGGGCTTGTCACAAACATTATGTTTTGTCGGGCTAGTCACAAACATTTTGTTACGTCGTTCTTCTCACAAACATTATGTTATGTCGATTTTTCACAACCACTTTGCTATGGCAGGTTTGTCACAAACAATTTGTTATGTTGGCTTGCCACTAACACTTTGTTATGATGGTTTGTCATAAGAAATTATTAATGTCGGCATGTAGGAAACACTTTGTTACGTTGGCTTGTCACAAAAATTTCGTTATGTTGGCTTGTCACAAATAATTTGTAATGTCGGCCTGTTACAAACACTTTGTTATGTTGGCTTGTCACAAATAATGAGTAATGTTGGTTTGTTACAAATAATTTGTAATGTTGGTTTGTTACAAATACTTTGTTATGTTGACTTGTTACAAGCACATTGTTATGTAGGCTTGTCACAAATATTTTTAAATGCTGCCTTGTCACAAACACTTTGCTGTGATGGCTTGTTTCAACCACTTTTGATATGTTAGCTTGTTTCTATTACATTCCTCTGTTGACTTGTCACAATCAATGTGTTATGTTGGATTGTTTCTAACACATTGCTATGTTGACTTGTCACAACCACTTTGTTATGTTGGATTGGCACAACAATTTTGTTATTTCTGCTTGTAACAAACACTGTGTTATGTTGGATTGTTTCTAACACTTTGCTATGTTGACCTCTAACAAACTTTTTATTATGTTGGCTTCTCACAAACAATTTGTTATATCGGCTTGTCACAAACATTTTGTAATGTTGGGGTTGTCACAAACATTTTGTTATGTCGGGATTGTCACAAAAATTGTGTTATGTCGGCTTGTCACATATATTTTGTTATGTCGGGCTTGTCACCAACATTTTGTTATGTCGGGCTTGTCACAAACATTTTGTCATGTCACAAACACGTTATTATGTTGGCTTGTTACTAACACATTGTGCAGTTTGCTTGTCACAAACACTTTTTTTTATGGAGGCTTGTCACAAAAAAGTAGTAATGTCGGCTTGTAATAAAAACTTTTTTTATGTTTGCTAGTTACAAACACTTTGTTATGTTTGCTTTTTCCAAAAAATTAATAATGTTGACTTGCTACAAATAATTTGTAATGTTGGTTTGTTACAAACACTTTGTTATAGTGACTTTTCATAAATAATTTGTAATGGCGTCTGATCACAAATAATTTGTAATGTTGGTTTATTTCAAACACTTTGATATGTTTTCATGTTAGAAACACATTGTTATGTTGACTTGTCACAAACATTTTGTTATGTCGGTTTGTCACAAACATTTTGTTATGTCGGCTTGTCATAATCATTTTATTATGTCGGCTTATCACACACATTTTGTTATGTCGGATTGTCACAAACACTTTGCTATATCGGAATTGTCATAAACATTTTGTTATGTCTGCTTATCACACATATTTTGTTATGTCGGCTTGTCACAAACATTTTATTATGTCGGCTTATCACAAATATTTTGTTATGTCGGCTTGTCACAAACATTTTTTTATGTCGGCTTATCACACATATTTTGTTATGTCGGCTAGTCACAAACATTTTATTATGTCAGCTTATCACAAATATTTTGTTATGTCGGATTGTCACAAACACTTTGCTATATCGGGCTGGTCACAAACATTTTGTTATGTCGTGCTTGTCCCAAGCATTTTATTATGTCGGGCTTGTCACAAACATTTTGTTATGTTGGCTTGTCACAAACACTTTGTTATGTTGGCTTGCCACTAACACTTTGTTTTGATGGTTTGTCATAACAAATTAGTAATGTCAGCTTGTAATAAACATTTTGTTATGTTGGCTTGTTGCAAACACTTTGTTATGTTGGCTTGTCACAAATAATTTGCTATGTTGACCTGTTACAAACACTTTGTTATGTTGGCTTGTTACAACCACTTTGATATGTTGGCTTGTTTTTATTAGATTCCTCTGTTGACTTGTCACATCCTCGTTGTTATGTTGGCATGTTTCTAACAGTTTGCTATGTTGACTTGTCACAACCACTTTGTTATGTTTGAATGGTACAAACATTTTGTTATTTCGGCTTGTCACAAACACTTTGATATGTTGGATTGTTTCTAACACATTGTAATGTTGGCTTCTAAATAACTCTTTATTATGTTGGCTTCTCACAAACCATTTGTTATGTCAGCTTGTCACAAACACTTTGTAAGTTTGGCTTGTCACAACCATTTTGCTATGTCGCGCTTGTCACAACCATTTTGTCATGTTGGCTAGTCACAAACACTTTTTTATGTCGGGCTTGTCACAAACATTTTGTTAAGTCGGCTTGTCACAAACATTTTGTTATATCGCCTTGTCACAAACATTTTGTTATGTTGGCTTGTCACAAACATTTTGTTATGTCGGGCTTGTCAAACAAACATTTTGTTATGTCGTGGTTGTGACTAATATTTCGTTATGTCGGGCTTGTCACAAACATTTCGTTAAGTCGGCTTGTCACAAACATTTTGTTATGTCGGGATTGTCACAAACATTTTGTTATTTCGTTTTGTAACAAACATTTTGTTATGTCGGCTTGTCACAAACATTTTCTTTTGTTGGATTGTTACAAACACTTTGCTATGTTGGCTTATCACAAACTCTAAATTAAGTAGGATCTGTCACACACATTTTGTAATGTCAGCTTGTCACAAACATTTTATTATTTCTGCTTGTCACAAAAATTTTGTTATGTCGGGCTTGTCACAAACACTTTGTTATGTTTGATTGTTTCTAACATTATGTTATGTTGGCTTAACACAAACACTTTGTTATGTTGGCTTGACACAAACACTTTATTATGTTGGCTTGTTATTAACACATTGTGCAGTTTGCTTGTCACAAACACTTTTTTATGGAGGCTTGTCACAAAAAAGTAGTAATGTAGGCTGATAATAAAAACTTTTTTATGTTGGCTTACTACAAACACTTTGTTATGTTTGCTTTTTTCAAATAATTAATAATGTTGACTTGCCACAAATAATTTGTAATATTGGCTTGTTACACATAATTTGTAATGTTGGTTTGTTACAAACACTTTGTTATAGTGACTTTTCATAAATAATTTGTAATGTTGGCAAGTCACAAATAATTTTTAATGTTGGTTTGTTACAAACACTTTGTTATGTTATCTTGTTAGTAACACATTGTTATGCTGACTTGTCATAAACATTTCGTTATGTTGGCTTGTCACAAACATTTTGTGATGTCCGGATTGTCACAAACATATTTTTATGTTCGCTTGTCACAAACATTTTATTATGTCGCTTTTTCACACACATTTTGTTATTTCGGCTTGTCAGAAACATTTTGGTATGTCTGGCTTGTCAAAAACATTTTGTTATGTCGGGCTTGTCACAAACATTTTGGTATGTTCGCTTGTCACAAACATTTTGGTATGTCGGGCTTGTCAAAAACACTTTGTTATGTTCGCTTGTCACAAACATTTTGGTATGTCGAGCTTGTCAAAAACATTTTGTTATGTCGGGCTTGTCACAAACATTTTGTTATGTTGGCTTGTCACAAACACTTTGTCATGTTGGTTTGCCACTAACACTTTGTTTTGATGGTTTCTCATAACAAATTAGTAATGTCGGCTTGTAATAAACATTTTGTCATGTTGGTCTGTTACAAACATTTGTTATGTTGGCTTGTTACAACCACTTTGATATGTTGGCTTGTTTCTATTAGATTCCTCTGTTGACTTGTCACAACCTCTTTGTTATGTTGGCCTATTTTTAACAGTTTTGCTATTTTGACTTGACACAACCACATTGTTATGATGGAATGGCACAAATATTTTGTTATTTCGGATTGTCACAAACATGTTGTTATGTCGGGCTTGTCACAAACATGTTCTTATGTTGGGCTTGTTATACAATTTTTTTACGTTGGCTTGTCAAAAACTTCTGTTATGTTCGCTTGTGACAAACATTTTGTTATGTCGCTTTTTCACAAACATTTTGTTATTTCGGCTTGTCACAAACATTTTGTTATGTTGGCTTGTCACAAACACTTTGTTATGTTGGCTTGCCACTAACACTTTGTTTTGATGGTTTGTCATATCAAATTAGTAGTGTCGACTTGTAATAAACATTGTTTTGTGTTGGCTTATTGCAAACACTTTGTTATGTTGACTTGTCACAAATTATTGGTTATGTTGGCCTGTTACAAACACTTTGTTATGTTGGCTTGTTACAACCACTTTGATATGTTGGCTTGTTTTTCTAAAGTTTCCTATGTTGACTTGTCACAACCACTTAGTTATGTTGGAATGGCACAAACATTTTGTTATTTCGGCTTGTCACAAACACTTTGATATTTTGGATTGTTTCTAACACATTGTAATGTTGGCTTCTAACAAACTCTTTATTGTGTTGGCTTCTCACAAACCCTTTGTTATGTCGGCTTATTACAAACACTTTGTAACTTTGGCTTGTCACAACTATTTTGATATGTCGCGTTTTTCACAACCATCTTGTTATGTTGGGTTGTCACAAACACTTTTTTATGTCGGGCTTTTCACAAACATTTTGTTATATCGAGCTTGTCACGAACATTTTGTTATGTCGGGCTTGTCACAAACATTTTGTTATGTCGGGCTTGTCACAAACATTTCGTTATGACGGGCTTGTCACAAACATTTTGTTATGTCGGGCATGTCACAAACATTTTGTTATGTCGGCTTGTCACAAACATTTTGTTATGTCGGCTTATTACAAACATTTTGTTATGTCGGGCTTGTCACAAACATTTTGTTATGTCTGCTTGTCACAAACATTTAGTTATGTCGGGCTTGTCACAAAAATTTTGTTATGTCGGCTTGGCTTGTCACAAACAATTTGTTATGTCGGGCTTTTTACAAACATTTTGTTATATCGGCTTGTCAGAAACGTTATGTTATGTCGGCATGTCATAAACATTTTGTTATGACATTTTTGTCACAACCATTTTGTAATGTCAGCTTGTCACAAACATTTTGTTATTTCGGCTTGTCTCAAACACTTTGCTATGTTCGCTCGTCACAAACACTTTGCTATGTTGTCTTCTCACAAACGTTTTGTTTTGTCTGCTTGTCACAAACATGTTGTTATGTTGGCTTAACACAAACACTTTGTTTTGTTGGCTTCACAAAAACTCTTTTTTATGTTGGCTTGTCACAAACATTGTGTTATATCTGACTGTAACAAACACTTAGTTATGTAGGCTTGTCACAAACTCTTTGTTGCATTGATTTGTCCCACACACTTTGTTATGTTGGTTCTTCATAAACTCTTTGTGATGTTAGCTTGTCACAAACACTTTGTTATATTATGTTGCCACTAACACTTTGTTATTATGGCTTGTCCCAAGTAATTAGTAATGTCGGTTTGTTACAAACACTTTATGTTGGCCTGTTACAAACACTTTTGTATTTTGGCTTTTACAAACACATTGTTATGCTGACTTGTTACAAATATTTTGTATTGCTGGCTTGTCACAAACATTTTGTTATGTCGGCTTGTCACAAAATTTTGTTATGTCCGGAGTAGTAAGAGAGCCGGTTTATGCGCCACCAATGCATCATTTTCTGCGTTAAATCCTGCATTTTTTGTCCTTATAAAAAGTATACACAAAGTTAAGCTTGGCAAAATGGTGCATTTTTTGGGGGTCTATATAAAAAGTATACAAGCAGCCGCGTTTTTCCTATATAAAAACTATATACGCAGCAAGATGGATAGACCAACACAGCGAGACCTCTGTGGCCATAGGTGACCCCGTGATGTGCACTTCCTCACGATATGTGTGTCTATTTATCTGTTGCTTGTAAATAAATAGTTTGTTGTGATGATTTGAAAAAGGGAGGAAAGTGGGTACTATCTCTTCCTTGTTCATCAGTATTAGTGGTTCACTCTCTCTCTCTCTCTCTCTCTCTCTCTATCTATCTCTCTCTCTATCTCTCTCTCTATCTCTCTCTCTATCTCTGTCTGTCACTCTTTCTCTCCCGTTCTACTAGCCCCCTCCTATCAGCCGATCGGGAAGCCATGAATGTGAAATAAATAAAAACTAATGGCGGGAATGCTCGCTACCATCAACTTAGTATCGGGTCTGTTGAGTAGACCAATGTCTACCGGATCGTGTTAGTTTAAAGAATCTACAAAACTTGCCAAATCTCCAAGATTACTGATTAAACGGGGGGAACTCTAGAACAGCCGAATTATTGAGGGATGCGTGGAAGTAGCGTATATCTACATTCTCTCTGTGACGGAGGAAAAGATGGTGGCCGTAGTTAATTTTAAAACGGTTTGTCTGACTATTAAACACATTCATCCATTAGAACAGCAGACCAGTCTGTGGTGAATGGGCAATCAGACGAGTTGGAGAAAGTATGTGTGGACATTGTTTTATTGATACTTGCGTGAGTGTTTATAACTGACAAGTTTTGTTAATATATCCTGCACATCTTCAGGTAATATTGCTAAAGGGTCATCGGGTTTGTACTTTTTACTCTCAGACGACTGTTCCTCATCTAACTCTCTCTTTCTCGATAGTAAGGGGGCCAACTGTGATGATGTAGAAGGAGCCACTGGTGAATTGGGTGTTGTAACAGGTACCGATGGTGTTGTATAAGTTGTCACCCGGGAAGCTGGTATGGTAGATGGTACCGATGATGAAAGAGCTGTTGAAGAAACTGAATATTTTAGTCGTATATATCGGGTTAATGAACGACGAGTCGTATACGTGCGTTGACAGGTGCTACAAGCATGACGGATATGAGAAGCTGGTATGGTAGACGGTACCGATGGTGAAACTGGTGATGTAGACGGTACCAACGGGGAGGGAGCTGTTGTAGATACTGAATGTTTTAGTCTCATATGGCTGGCTAAAGAACGTTGACTCATAAATGAAATTTACAAATGGGACAAGCATGGCGTATAAGGGGATGTGCGGCCCGGTTATGCTGAACCATAGCTTGGCACCGTTTAAACTGCTTTAACATAATGGGCATTGATTTTCACCAGAAGACGTTTCATTAAGAGAAACCATCTGTAGAAGTACAAAGAAACATTTGTCAACAATACTTAACGTACCTAGTTTAAATACATTAATAACATTGAATATCAATCACATCAGGACTAAAAATATCTTAGTAACCAATCAATAAGATAAACATATGAAAAACGAAGGAATAATACACTCAACAAGACTTAACATACATACTTTATACACATTACTATTAATACAATTGAATAGCCTTTTTTTGATAAACCTACCGCATCGTTACGTAATAAGAGAAAAACAGGAAGAAAATATTCAACTTACAGCGTAAAATATACCCACAACACAGGCCGCTCGAATGAACAGTACTATGAAAATAAGCTTCCGTGAATCAATCGCTCTTATAACTGAAGTCTCACATGCGACTAGTTTAAATATAATATGGTAAATAAAAGTTGGACGACACTACTCCACCCTCGACTAACATCTATGTTAACCGATCAGAGAAGAGGATTTCTATCCGACACCCGTCAACGAAGTGATTGACCTCTGGAATAACCAATCAGAGAAGAAGATCACTGTTATCGTGATAAATGACCTCATTTTCCACTTGAAATAGTATCGAACCTGACTCATTAGTTGGTTACTATAACTCGATTCGGTCCCTGATACAATCCGTCCTTCGGGTCATCTGCAGGGGAGATAACCTGATGGTGGGTTACTTGAACGTGATTTGACCACTGATGCAATACCAGACGAGCCCCATGACATCGATGTAACCTATGAAGGTTACAATACCAATGTTTACAACCTCAACGAATGACAGGTAACATTAAAATTGTTTATTACAGGTCAGAAAACTTACTCCCAATCCCCAAAATTGCACCTCATTGTCACAAACCTTGACTCAAAACCCTAAATACGCTACTCCATAGTCATTATATTTAGACACAAACGCAGAAGGTTATATTCAAGACCCAAAAAGTTAGGTGAAATCACAAAAATGTTACCCCCAAAACACAAAAATTTAGGCTCATAAGCAAAAAATCGATCTCAAAATCCTAAAAATCTACTCACATAATCATAATAGTTAGACACAACGAGCAGAAAGTTATATTCAAGGTTCAAAAAGTTAAGCCAAATCGCAAAATTTTAGCACCAAAAACACAAATATTTAGACTTATAAAAAAAAATTGAACTCTAACCCTACAAATCTATACCCATAGTCATAATAGTTCAACAAACATAGGTAAAAAAAAGCCACCACACATAAACACAACAGCTCACACATCTTTTTTAACCCCACACATTTTTTATGGATACGACTATGAAATCACTAAAAATAGTAATTTTTTGCGCTAGGCCTACCTCAAACTTCATATTAGACATCCTCATAGCAAAAATGTACTTAAAAACCACTTTTATGAATTTTACCCCCTGACAATTTTTTTATGGATACGACTATGAAATCACTAAAAAAATTAGTGAATTTGTATTCTAGGCTTTCCTAAAACTTTATTCTAGAGATCCCCAAAGCAAGATTTCGAATAAAAATCACTTTTATGAATTTTACCCACAACCATTTTTTATGGATACGATTATGAATTCATTAAAAATAGTAAATGTTCACTCTAGGCCTACCTCAAACTTCATATTAGACATCCTCATAGCAAGATTTTGAATAAAAAAATAACTTTTATGAATTTTACCCCTTGACCATTTTTGCGGGGTACGATTTGAAATCACTAAAAATAGTAAATTTTCACCCAAGGCGTACCTCAAACTTTATTTTAAACATCCCATACCAAGATTTTGAAAAAAATATAACTTTTATGAATTTTACCCCTAGCCATTTTTCTTATGGATACGATTATGAAAGCACTAAAAATAGTAAATTTACACTCTAGACCTACCTCCAACTACATATTTGACATCCTCATAGCAAGATTTTGAATAAAAAGCACTGTTATGAATTTTACCCCTGACCTTTTTTGAGGGATGCACCTAAGAAACTGTTTACAAATTAAAATTTAACCTCTAGGCTTACCTCAAACTTTATTTTAAATAACCCATAGCGAGATTTTCAATAATAATCACTTTTATGAATTTTACCCCCTGACCTTTTTTGAGGGATACACCTATGAAACTGTTTAAAAAAATAAAATATAACCTCTAAATTTTAGTAAAACTTTATTTGAAGCATCTCCGTAGCGAGATTTACAATAAAAATCACTTTTATGAATTTCATCTCCTGACCATTTTTTTAGGAATACGCATATGAAACTCTTAAAAAAATAAATGTAACCACTAGGCTTACATCAACCTTTATTTTAGATACCCCCTAGCAAAAAAATGCGTTTAAAAACCACTTTATGATGTTTACCCGCTGACCATTGCGCCTATGAAACTGTTAAAAAAATAAAATGTAACCTCTAGACTTACTTATAACTTTATTTTAAACATCCCCGTAGCGAGATTTTCAATTAAAATAACTTTTATGAATTTTACCCTCGACCATTTTTTTCAGGGATATGCCAATGAAACTGTTTTAAAAATATATAATTTAACCTCTAGGCTTACCTAAAACTTTATTTTTAACACACCCATATATCAAATTCCCATTAAAAATAAAGCAAAAAGCTAGAAATGAGAAAACCGTAGAACGTTAGCAGAACGCTGACCCAAAAAAACATGTGCACCCACATTTAAACATGCACAGATACCTGATATATAGACGTTAGTCTACACTAACGGCTAGCATTTTTTTTTTTTGAATGGGATTTTGATATATGGGTGTGTGCTATATTTTATTATCCTGTTATCTCACCCACCGATGACCCGAAGGGCGGATATCAGGGACCAAATAGAGTTAAAGTAACCCACTAATGAGTCAGGCTCGACACTACTTCAATTGTGAAAATGAAGTCAGTTAACACGATAACAGTAATCCTCTTCTCTGATTGGTTAATCCAGAGGTCAGTTATTTCGTTTGCGGCTGTCGGATAGAAATCCTCTTCTCTGATTGGTTAACATAGATGTAAGTCGAGGGTGGAGTAGTGTCGTCCAACTTTTATTTACCAGATTATATTTAAACTAGTCGCATGTGAGACTTCAGTTATAAGAGCGATTGATTCACGGAAGCTTATTTTCATAGTACTGTTCATTCGAGCGGCCTGTGTTGTGGGTATATTTTACGCTGTAAGTTGACTATTTTTTTCTGTTTTTCTCGTAACGATGCGATAGGTTTATCAATAAATGCTTATTCAATTTTATTAATGGTAATGTGTATAAAGTATGTATGTTAAGTCTTGCTGAGTGTATGATTCCTTCGTTTTTCACAAGTTTATCTTATTGATTGGTTAGAAAGTAGTTATTTTTAGTCCTGATGGGATTGATATTCAATGTTATTAATGTAGTTAAACTAGTAATGTTAAATTGTTGACAAAGGTGTATTTGAACTTCTACAGATGATTTCTCATCATGAAACATCTTCATTATCAAAACAGTTTATTATGTCGGGCTTGTCACAAACACTTTGTTATGTTGGCTTAGCACAAACACTTTGTTATGTTGGCCCGACAAAAACTCTTTGTTATGTTGGCTGTTCACAAACATTTTGTTTTTTCTGTTTGTCACAAACATTTTTATATGTCGGCTTGTCACAAACACTTTATTATGTTGGCTTCTTACAAACACTTTATTATGTTGGCTTGTTACTAACACTTTGTTATGTTGGCTTGCCACAAACATGTTGTTATATATTGGTTTGTCACAAACCCTTTGTTATGCTGGGTTGTCACAAGCACTTGGTTATGTTGGCTTGCCACAAACATTTTGTTATGATGGCTTGTCACAAATAATTTGAAATGTTGGCATGTCACAAACACGTTGCTATGTCGGGCTTGTTACAAGCGCTTTGTTATGTTGGATTGTTTCTAACACTTTGTTATCTTGGCCTAACACAAACACTTTGTTATGTTGGATTCATAAAAACCCTTTGTTATGTTGGCTTGTCAAAAACATTTTGTTATGTCGGCTTATTACAAACACTTGTTATGTCGGGCTTGTCACAAACATTTTGTTAAGTCGGGCTTGTCACAAACCCTTTGTTATGTCGGGCTTGTCACAAACATTTTGTTATGTCGGGCTTGTCACAAACACTTTGTTATGTCGGACTTGTCACAAACATTTTGTAATGTCGGGATTTGTCACAAACATTTTGTTATGTCGGGAGTGTCACAAATATTTTGTTATGTCTGTCGGGTCACAAATATTTTATTATGTCGGGCTTGTCACAAACACTTTGTTATGTCGGACTTGTTATAAAAACTTTGTTATGTCGGGATTATTACAAACATGTTGTTATGTCGGGCTTGTCACAAACATTTTGTTATGTCGCCTTGTCTCAAACATTTTGTTGTATCTGCCTTGTTACAAACACTTTGTTATGTTGGATTGTTTCTAACACTTTGCTATGTTGGCCTAGCACAAACACTTTGTAATGCTGGCTGGATTAAAACTCTTTGTTATGTTGGCTTAACACAAACTCTTTGCTATATTGGTTTATTGCAAACACTTTGTTATGTTTCCTTGTCACAAAAACGTTATTATGTTGGCTTGTTACTAAACTTTGTTATGTTGTCTTTTTACAAACATTTTGAAATGTTGTCTTGTTACAAATACTTTGTTATGTTGGCTTGTCAGAAACACTTTGTTTTGTAGGCTTATTACTAACACTTTTTTCTGTGACTTGTCACAAACACTTTGTTATGTTGGCTTTTCACAAACACTTTGTTATGTGCCAGTGGTGAGGAGTGTAGAACACTCCAAGGTATGAAGACAGCTTCACAAGGGAGGAACACAACACAATACTGACGTTTCGGCCTGAGGCCTTTTTCAGAGTACAAGGACAACGAAAACAAACGGTGAAACACAATTATCTATAAATACATGATCAGAAAAAGAGGATAGAAAAGAAAAAAGTAGGATGATGAAAAAATGAAAAAAGAAGAGAGCTAAGATAAGAATATAGAAAGAATAGGAGAATATATGTATATATAAAATATAAAATATAGAATCACTTAGCTTAAACGACTGGTTAATCCACCGGGAACCAAACGAAAGAATGATTACAGGAAGTACATCCCGAGGCGGGAGAATGGAAACGAGGGTATGCCTGACCAGAGTTAACACATCTGAAGAGAGAACTAGAAACCCAAACAACAGCTACTACAGCTAATATCGTACAATAAAAAGGGGTGGATATAAGGTAACAAGAAATAACGGGGCCTAACAGGAAAGGGGGGGGGGAGAAATGAAAAGGACTGAGAGAGTCCGGAATGGGGAATATGAGATAAGAAGGAGAGTAGGGGTGGGAGAAGGGTACAGAGGAAGAGGGGTCCTCAGAGGGACTGGGATACATTGATGCCGCGAGGGGTGAGGCAACCCGAACGAGCGATCAGACGGTGCTCAAGAGTGAGACGACTATGGTGATCAGAAGAGCATGATACTAAGTCTATGACCTGACCCCGACATTGGCTATCCCATTTTGGCCAACCGAGTTAAAGTGGGCAGCTACATGAGTGCCAGCTTCTCGGGTGATGTCGTGTAAATGTTCTCGACACCTATCGAAGATCCGACGACCAGATTGACCGATGTAGGTTAACACGCATCTCTTGTAGATGATGGCATAAGTGATATTACGCGATGTGCAAGTGAATCCCTCTCTGATCTTGAAAGGACCATTATGAAAGAGGACAGTATCCGTCTGGAGAACGTGGTCACAAGTTTTGCACACTCAGCGGTTGCAGCGAATAGTACCTCTATGGCCAGGGAGGGAAGCTGGAAGACGACCTCTGACAAGAAAGTCGCGCAGGTTACGGTCACGTCTAAAGACCATCAATGGTGGGTCCGGAAAGAGCAGACGAGTATTATTTGCCTGTTCCAAAACACTTTGTTATGCTGGCTTGTCACAAACACTTTGTTTTGTTGGCTTGTTACTAACACTTTTTTATGTTGGCTTGTCACAAACACTTTGTTAATGTTGACTTTTCACAAACACTCTGTTATGCTGTCTTGTCACAAACACTTCGTTTTGTTAGCTTGTTACTAACACTTTTTTTTAATGTTGGCTTGTCACAAACACTTGGTTATGTTGGCTCGACACAAACGCTTTATTATGTTGGCTTTTCACAAAAACGTTGTTATACTGGTTTGTCACAAACACTTTCTTATGTTGGCTTGTCACAAGCAGTATATTATGCTGGCTTTGCACAAACACTTGTTTCTTTTACTGTTTTGATCAAATACTGTGATTAAAATATTACAGATCTAGTGACAGTAAATATACTATACTATACTATACTATACTATACTATACTATACTATACTATAATATACTATACTATACTATACTATACAATACTATACTATACTATACTACACTACACCACACCACACCACACCACACCACACCACACCACACCACACCACACCACACCACACCACACCACACCACACCACACCACACCACACCACACCATACCATACCATACCATACCATACCATACCATACCATACCATACCATACCATACCATACTATACTATACTATACTATACTATACTATACTATACTATACTATACTATACTATACTATACTATACTATACTATACTATACGATACTATACTATACTATACGGAATTAGTTCGTGTTTTTTGTGTTGTATTGATAAGGATCGATGTCTCATTCTGTTACATCAAAAGAAGCTAAAAGGCCGAAATATATTATCGAGAGGGTTAATGTCTGATGAACAGATTACCTATTACTGCGAATTTCTGTTTCAAGTTTCCTGTTATTTATTTCTGTAAGTGGATTGTTTCCACTTTATGTCATTATCACAACATCTAGACCTAGTTCGAGAGATAACAGAGAATATAATTTTCGTTTGACAAATTAAAAATTGTAAATACAGTCTGTTTTAGCGAGTAAATTGTTCTAGTTTTTATTGTATTTAGATATGTGTCTAAAAATGGTTGTAGATGTTGACTGTTGATTTACAGACCTATCTTTATCAGTCAAATCCGTACAGTTTGCGCTTATTTCTGTGCCTACAATTGAATACTTTACCTCTTATAAAATACATATTACAACTCGGAAGCAAGCACATGATGTCCTATAGCATGTGCTAACACTTGAGAGACTTTACACATAATCAATGTTTTAAAGTGAGAGAGCCTGCCATCTTTCACTTTGATGTTATCTTCCACAACAAAGAGCCACGTACACATTATATAGCTGGAAGGACAGGTCAGCGTCAGACAGGGGTTGAACGCGCGTTCATGTATCCATCAAGTCAGAGCTATAGTGACTACACAAATTCAGATGTCACTTTGGTTAGGGAGCATTGAACCGACACTATCTAATTTTTTTTTTTTTTTTTTTTTTTTTTTTTTTTTTTGGGTTTACCAGTTTTACCTATGACGAAGTCCCTAGGACTAGGAACTGAATTTTGCGTGTGAATTCGTTTTTCTCTGGCAGCCGTGTACACAGAGGTCTCTCGCCGCACAGGCAGATAACTCCGTCTCCGTAAGTACACATATTTTTTCCATCGATGTGTAATTGAAGTTTCAAGCAGGGCCTCGCTGCTGAGACCAGGGATGGTTGTTGCAGAGAGAAATCGTAAATAAAAATCCCAGCTGGGGAAGCCAGGAATTTAAACCACAACCTCTCTGTCTCGTGGCCGGTGTCTTGTCTAGAGACCAACCAGTCCCCCACCATCTACTTTAAGAAACGACAATCTCTCTTCTTTCTTGGTCACAGAACGACCACGTACCTGGCGCGTCTTGTAGCTCCACAGTCTGGTTATTTCTTTATAATTTCATTTTTTACCCCGTTAAGATTTATACTATAGCTTGTTTCATAACTCGTGCCCAACTTTTAAAATTGATAGCTTTTTAACCGCTTGTAAGTTGTTCAAAATTTGCATGTAAAGTTATAATGATTAGAACCCAACAGGGAAATAATTTCATTAAAAAAAAACATTTGGTTATTATTGTTGCTTATTTGATTTATATAAATGTATAACGACCCATTGATGTAGTAAAAACTTAATGTTTACACTATTTTAAGTTAAAAACAGCGAGTAAAAATCCAGACACGGTAATATTGACGTGTTTGCACGCTTTCGCCGTGGTTTTTTGACACAATTAGACACTTGTAAAAAACACGAGAAATTGTGTGTTCCATTTCCGTTCATTCATAGGTAGAGACGTGGAAAGATAATATTTATCATGAGTCTTAAAATGAAATTCTGCAGTTTACAAAACATCGCAATAAATATGTATGACTATTTTTGCAAAGAGGCTAAACGAGGAAGATTATTTCATTATTTAGAAAACCCTGAGAATAGGACAAAACACATTTTGGATTTATCTAAATGGTCATTTTATCGCTGGATTCAAGCACGTGACCGTCAATGTTCAAAATATACAAAATCACAAGGAAGAGCAAAAATGTTGGATAATTTCCAAAGTGAACTTATTAGAAGTGAAATTCGCAAAATGTTGGGTATGAATGAAACTGTTACAATAAGAACATTAAAAGTATCGCTGAAAAAGAACAACAGTATTGAAATATCAAAGTCTACATTATGGAGGAATGTGAGAGCTGCAGGCTTTACATTCAGAAAGTATTCCAATGGACGAAACATCATCTGTGAGAAGCCACATATAGTGGTCATGAGAAGCAAGTACTTACGTGAAGTAAAAGAGGTACGCAAGCAAGGTTATGATATTGTGTACTTGGATGAAACATGGATCAATGCTCACCACACTAACCAAAGGGAATGGCAGTCATCAGATGGAAAGATTAAGAGATTAATACCTAGCAGCAAAGGAAAGCGCTTGATAATTGCTCATGCAGGTAGTCGACAACATGGTCTAATACAGAATGCAGAGCACATTTCTCTTTCAAAATCCATAGACAATCGGGATTATCAGTCTGAGATGAATGGTCACATATTTAGACATTGGATTGAAAATTCTGTTCTCCCATCACTAGATCGACCATCTTGCCTAATAATGGACAATGCAGCGTACCACAACATTGTTGCACTTGAAGATAAAGTCCCGACGTCATCCAGTACAAAAGATGCTATTAAGATATGGCTCACAAAGGAGCACATACAATTTAATAACATGTACTTAAAACCTGAATTACTATCTCTAGTAAAGCAAAAACAAAGAACACATATTTTTCAAATAGATAAGATTATCCAAGAGCACGGTCATATAAGTTTGAGGCTGCCACCTTACCATGCTCATTTAAATCCAATAGAAATAATCTGGGCTAAATTAAAAGGACAAGTGGCAGATGAAAATACAACATTCAAAATATGCGGTGTAAAGACTCTTGCTAATCTCGCTTTATTAAATATAGAGAAAGATTATTGGGCTAAATGTGAAGACCACGTCTTAAAACATGAAGAGGAATATTGGAAAAATGATGGTTTGTGGAATGTTCAACCCCAAACAGTTATTAATCTTTTAGACTCGTCTGATTCAGAATGAAAGTATATAGCCCCCACAATGTTGGCCCCTATATTACCTTAAATTAGTTCAACAAACGGTCCTTATCAGTATCACACAACTATGAAAATTGGACATACAGGTATACCTTGATATTATCGTCCGTCCTCGAACTGAGAAGACAATAATTCTCCTGGTATTTCCCCATTACGGCTACGCCTTTACCTAGTGAAAATTAATCATAGACCAGCAACTACGGTAATTTCTATTATTTAGGGGTTCACAATTTACAATTTTGACAAACATCAAAGAAATTCGCCGCTTTAAGAAAACTGCAGCTGCAAGATATTTGTTAAATATGCATTTAAAGGGTCTTTTGCATTCTAATAACATTTGGAAAATTTCAACAGTTTTTAACAAACGGTTACTGAACAATAGCGTTTTGAAGTTGGGCAAGTGATTTGAAACGAGCTATAGTTATTTCCTAAATGCTGACAGTGTCACATAAATGTACTCACGGGCGTCATTGTAATAATCGAAGGCGATTCTATTTGTTTTCTTTGGGGTCAGTGTGTATGTGACATCTTTGGATGCTGACGAGTGTGAGGAAGCATCTCGTTTAGATCTTCCATCATGACTTAAGATGAACTGTTGACCTTCAATATTTACCTCCCCTTTCTGAAAGAAATAGTGTTCCAGGTTAAACACGTTAAGGAAGTTAGGCAACAAGATGGCGACCGCTTTAAAAATGAGCAACATAACAACTGCCTGGTTGCCCAGATGATTCCAGGATTCAACTACTAGGCTTCACATCTGATGTTTGTACCCTTGACTTTTTGTCCACGGTACATATTTTTTATAACGTGATCAGTATAACGACAGTGCCATGTACCTTTCCCGGAAAAATGAACACAAAACCAAGTGAAGGCTCGGTGAACCTAGAAGCCATAGATCGAGATCTACCAGATCTCTAACCACTACTTTATTGCTGTTCCAATTTAGAACAGACACGAAGATAACTCACTGTAAAGTCACGATTAATAGCAGTTAATAGGACATACAGGTATACCTTGATATTATCGACCGTCCTCGAACTGAGAGACAATAATTCTCCTGGTGTTTTGTCTTATTAGGTTATTTCCCCATTACGGCCACGCCTTTACCTAGTGAAAATTAATCATAGACCAGCAATTACGGTAATTTCTATTATTTAGGGGTTCACAATTTACAATTTTGACAAACATCAAAGAAATTCGCCGCTTTAAGAAAACTGCAGCTGCAAGATATTTGTTAAATATACATTTAAAGGGTCTTTTGCATTCTAATAACATTTGGAAAATTTCAACAGTTTTTTAACAAACGGTTAGAGAGTAATAGCGTTTTGAAGTTGGGCACGTGATTTGAAACGAGCTATAGGTCAGATTCATTTTTTTTGTTTTGTTTATGACTCAAATTATTATATATCGATATAGTTATATATATATATATATATATATATATATATATATATATATATATATATATATATATATATATAACTCATTTTTTGGTTAACCAGAAGTCATCACCTGCCAACAACTGTTACCTTAATCAAGGTATCAGACAAGAACTGACAGCTGTCTCCTTTTGGACACAACGTGACAGAGCATGGCGTCCAGTAGTCAACATATAATGAAACACGCTCCGATGTTCTGGATGGTCGTCATCGTGGCCTGGCTGCACTTGACTGCTGCTATGACCGGTAAGTAAATGTCTTTTCTCCACGTGGTGAACATGTGACAAGATGTGTCCAGGGTCTGAGATCAAGAACAAAACACTCATAGAGAAATGTCAGGCGTTAAAGCTGGTTAGGTTATGTCCCCTTAGAAAAGTATAAGAAAAAATCACAAGAAATACCACACAGGAACAGTGACTTTCGATGGTAGGAATAAAGAACGCAAACCTAGGGTAAACTTTCTAAGACCAGGGTAAACAGGGATAAACAAGGTGGTCAGATTTAGGACATGTTGCAAATGATGGCGATATGGGCAATGGAAAAGGTTGAAGATTTGATGCCAAACTACGGAGCATGTAGATCGATGTCTGCTAAGCTAAACTCACTTGTCCCTACTCTCAGTTGCAAATGTAGTTAAACTTCCGTCAAATGCCTAACTAATCACTCAGTTACTAATATTACCTACACTCCAATCACATCCATCAACATTAACTTAACAACATTAGCTACACTCCAATCCCATTCATCAACATTCTCTTACAGACGCTAGCTGCAGTATAATCGCTTCCATCAACATTCAGCTACTAACATTAGCAACACTCCAATCGCTTCCATCATTTTTCAGTTAATAACATTAGTTACACTCCAATCGCTTCCATAAACACTCTATTACTACTTCTACAATATCCTCTTCAGCTGAATTAGTCCAAATGCTACTTCTCTTCATTTTCTGCACCTAAGCGTCATTAAATGATCGTTAATGTACCGTGTTAGGGAGCCTAAATAGCTCAGTGGTTAGTGAACTAGACTACAAAGGACAAGAGGTAGGGTTCGATCCTAAAAAGACGGCTTCCAGGTTCACCCAATCTTTAATGGGTACCGGATTTTTTTCTGGGAAAGTAAAGTGGCACGGGCGTAATACCGACCACATTACCCCAAAAATCATGTGCTGAAGATCTGTAAAATTTATGGTCACTAACACCATATTCCCTATACGCCACTTGGCGTGACGGGTCACTAACACCATATTCCCTATACGCTACTTGGCGTGACGGGTCACTAACACCATATTCCCTATACGCCACTTGGCGTGACGGGGGTACGTTTATTTAAATGTACAGTGTTGCGGTTTAATGTAAGCTGTGATAACTATGTCTTTGATATAACTCATTTTTGTTAACAGTTTACCTTATCTCTTCGATTCCTACTCCCTTAGCGAGGCTGGTAAATTAGTTAGCGCTGTTTGAAGATGGGGTAAAACAGTCTTGATCACTTGTGGTTCAATATGTGAAGATTGAGTATAACTGTCTTGATCAGTTGTGGTTTACTGTGTCATGATGGAGTATAACAGTATTCTGATCAGTTCTAGTATTCTGCGTCATGATGGAGTATTAAGGACTTGATCAGTTGTGGTTCACTTATACTTCATCCATTCCCAGCTTAATATACTCCGGTGTTTTTATTCTGTAGCTGACAACAAACTCTTGTTTGAGTGTGTCGGCCCGACACATCCCTCTTCATCATTGTCTTTCAATAGCTTAAGAATTATCACCAGTTCAGCGGCCATGTCTTTGCTGACTAAAGTCAACTTGTAAGAGTCGGAAATCTTTTCATGAGCTCAGACCGTGTTCGTGTTTCTTTGCTGTTGTTTATTTACCTCTTTCCGAAGCCTTGTGGTTGGATCTCAACGTCCTGAGAAAGTCGAAGTTAAAGCAACGAACACCTGAAAGAAACAAAGAATTTGGAGAGATAATTCTCACCGCCACTGGCGGGATTTGAACCCGATGTTGGACCGCTGTCTCACCAGTTGACTTCCCAGCCGGCCTATGGTTTCACTTATCATGACGATAAAAGTCAGCTATGAGTTGCTGACGACCTTCATGACAAGAGCTTGTGTACATCCTTGACCCTGCAATATGTGAAACTGCGATGTTACACTTTTCCTCTTCATTTCCAGCTGATGTTTTTTGTCAACTCTTACCAGCTGTTGTATTTCGTCAACTCTTACCAGCTGTTGTATTTTGTCAACTCTTACCAGCTGTTGTAATTTGTCAACTCTTAATAGCTGTTGTATTTTGTCAACTCTTACCAGCTGTTATATTGTGTCAACTCTTACCAGCTGTTGTATTTTGTCAACTCTTACCAGCTGTTGTATTCAGTCAACTCTTACCAGCTGTTGTATTCTGTCAACTCTTACCAGCTGTTGTATTCTGTCAACTCTTACCAGCTGTTGTATTCTGTCAACTCTTACCAGCTGTTTATTCTGTCAACTCTTACCAGCTGTTGTATTCTATCAACTCTTACCAGCTGTTGTATTCTGCCAACTCTTACCAGCTGTTGTATTCTGTCAACTATTACCAGCTGTTGTATTCTGTCAATTCTTACCAGCTGTTGTGTTCTGTCAACTCTTACCAGCTGTTGTATTCTGTCAACTCTTACCAGCTGTTGTATTCAGTCAACTCTTACCAGTTGTTGTATTCTGTCAACTCTTACCAGCTGTTGTATTCTATCAACTCTTACCAGCTGTTGTATTCTGCCAACTCTTACCAGCTGTTGTATTCTGTCAACTATTACCAGCTGCTGTATTCTGTCAACTCTTACCAGCTGTTGTATTCTGTCAACTCTTACCAGCTGTTGTATTCTGTCTACTCTTACCAGCTGT
This sequence comes from Megaustenia siamemsis, assembly GCA_032433765.1. NCBI lineage: Eukaryota > Metazoa > Mollusca > Gastropoda > Stylommatophora > Ariophantidae > Megaustenia > Megaustenia siamemsis. The sequence goes on along the minus strand of JAVIAB010000024.1, from coordinate 75,689,734 downwards.
TGTATTCTGTCAACTCTTTCCAGTTGTTGTATTCTGTCAACTCTTACAAGCTGTTGTATTCTGTCAACTCTTACCAGCTGTTATATTCTCTTAACTCTTACTAACTGTAGTATTCTCTCAACACTTACTAGCTGTTGTATTATATCAACACTTACTAGCTGTTGTATTCTATCAACACTTACTAGCTGTTGTATTCTATCAACACTTACTAGCTGTTGTATTCTATCAACACTTACTAGCTGTTGTATTCTATCAACTCTTACTAGCTGTTGTATTCTATCAACTATTACTAGCTGTTGTATTCTATCAACTCTTACTAGATGTTGTATTATATCAACTTTTGCTAGTTGTTGTATTCTATCAAATCTTACTAGCTGTTGTATTCTATCAACACTTACTACCTGTTGTATTCTATCAACACTTACTAGCTATTGTATTCTGTCAACTCTTACCAGCTGTTGTATTCTATAAACTCTTACCAGCTGTTGTATTCTGTCAACTCTTACCAGCTGTTGCATTCTGACAACTCTTACCAGCTGTTGTATTCTGTCAACTCTTACCAGCTGTTGAATTCTGTCAACTCTCACCAGCTGTTGTATTTTGTCAATTCTTACCAGCTGTTGTATTCTGTCAACTCTTACCAGCTGTTGTATTCTGTCAACTCTTACCAGCTGTTGTATTCTGTCAATTCTTGCCAGTTGTTGTATTCTATCAAATCTTACCAGCTGTTGTATTCTATCAACTCTTACCAGCTGTAGTTTTCTATCAACTCTTACCAGCTGTAGTATTCCATCAACTCTTACCAGCTGTTGTATTCTATAAACTCTTACTAGCTGTTGTATTCTATCAACGCTTACTAGCTGTTGTATTCTATGAACTCTTACCAGCTGTTGTATTCTATGAACTCTTACCAGCTGTTGTATTCTATCAACTATTGCTAGTTGTTGTATTCTATCAACGCTTACTAGCTGTTGTATTTAATGAACTCTTACTAGCTGTTGTATTCTATCAACTTTTACTAGCTGTTGTATTCTATCAACTCTTACTAGCTGTTGTATTCTATCAACTCTTACTAGCTGTTGTATTCTATTAACTCTTACTAGCTGTTGTATTCTATCAACTCTTACTAGCTGTTGTAATCTATCAACTTTTACTAGCTGTTGTATTCTATCAACTCTTACTAGCTGTTGTATTCTATGAACTCTTACCAGCTGTTGTATTCTATCAACTCTTACTAGCTGTTGTAATCTATCAACTCTTACTAGCTGTTGTATTCTATGAACTCTTACCAGCTGTTGTATTCTATCAACTATTGACAGTTGTTGTGTTCTATGAACTCTTACCAGCTGTTGTATTCTATGAACTCTTACCAGCTGTTGTATTCTATCAACTATTGCTAGCTGTTGTATTCTATGAACTCTTACTAGCTGTTGTATTCTATGAACTCTTACCAGCTGTTGTATTCCATGAACTCTATTACTAGCTGTTGTATTCTATCAACTATTGCTAGCTGTTGTATTCTATCAACTCTTACTATATGTTGCATTCTATCATCTTACTAATGTTGCTTTCTGTTAACTCTTTCTATCTGTTGTATTCTACCAACTCTTACTAGCTGTTGTATTCTGTCAACACTTACTAGCTGTTGTATTCTATCAACTCTTACTAGCTGTTGTATTCTATCAACAATTACTAGCTGAAGTATTCTATCAACACTTACTAGTTGTTGTATTCTATCAAGACTTACTAGCAGTTGTATTCTATCAACACTTACTCGCTGTTGTATTCTATCAACACTTACTAGCTGTTGTATTCTATCAACTCTTAACAGCTGTTGTATTCTGTCAACTCTTACCAGCTGTTGTATTCTATCAACTCTTACCAGCTGTTGTATTCTAACAACTCTTAACAGCTGTTGTATTCTATCAACTCTTACCAGCAGTTGTATTCTATCAACTCTTACCTGCTGTTGTATTCTAACAACTCTTAACAACTGTTGTATTCTATCAACTCTTACCTGCTGTTGTATTCTAACAACTCTTAACAGCTGTTGTATTATATCAACACTTACTAGCAGTTGTATTCTATCAACTCTTACTAGCTGTTGTATACTATCAACACTTACCAGCTGTTGTATTCTAACAACTCTTACCAGTTGTTGTATTATGTCAGCTCTTAAAAGCTGTTGTTTTCTGTCAACTCTTTAGTCCACGTCACACATATGGACCCCAGCTATACACGTGACTCAATGCCAGATGAGCTGAACGTGACTCTTGTTAGTGAGTCGGGGAACAACATCTACATCCACCTTCGACGTATGCAGGACCATGTCCCCAACGTTCCGGTCTACACCCTCCACATTGACTCAAATGGCAGGTTGTATCGACAACTAGAGAACCTAGAGGACAAACAGGTATGTACAATAAAGTGGCACAATCCTAAAATGTTATTAGTCATTGAAGATTAATCATATGAATATTGGTGAGTATTTGAAGCATTAGGGGCTCATGTACTTTTCCTCTCAGGCCAAAGACGTAGCGAGGAAGTCATAGTTCTTTACGTGTGACGATTTGCTGCTAGTTGGTGTATGTCTTGGTCGATGTCCCATGGTTGAGCCTTCCCTAGTAATTGTTTTGTGTAGCGATTCTCTGGCTATCTCTTGTTTTATTTAACCAGATGGTATCCCCATGAATGCATGATGGGGTCGTCTTTATATATTCATTCTCAGCACATGACCAATGTATTTTGAACGCCTTCTTCTTATAAAGCTCGACACGTATTCTTGTTAGATTCGTCTCTATTATGTTCGTTTGAAATGTATTCTTTTCAGCTTATGTTTGAAATTCTCCAGACATTTCTTATCAAAATCATTTAATTTTCTCAAACGTCTTGATAGATCTCCAACTTTCTCATCCATTTGGTAGCATTGGTATCACATCCATTTGGTAGCATTGGTATCACATCCATTTGGTAGCAATGGTATCACATCCATTTGGTAGCAATGGTATCACATCCATTTGGTAGCATTGGTATCACATCCATTTGGTAGCATTGGTATCACATCCATTTGGTAGCAATGGTATCACATCCATTTGGTAGCATTGGTATCACATCCATTTGGTAGCAATGGTATCACATCCATTTGGTAGCAATGGTATCACATCCATTTGGTAGCATTGGTATCACATCCATTTGGTAGCATTGGTATCACATCCATTTGGTAGCATTGGTATCACATCCATTTGGTAGCATTGGTATCACATCCATTTGGTAGCACTGGTATCACATCCATTTGGTAGCATTGGTATCACATCCATTTGGTAGCATTGGTATCACATCCATTTGGTAGCATTGGTATCACATCCATTTGGTAGCAATGGTATCACATCCATTTGGTAGCAATGGTATCACATCTATTTGGTAGCAATGGTATCACGTCCATTTGGTAGCAATGGTATCACGTCCATTTGGTAGCAATGGTATCACGTCCATTTGGTAGCAATGGTATCACATCCATTTGGTAGCAATGGTATCACATCCATTTGGTAGCAATGGTATCACATCCATTTGGTAGAACTTTTAACACACAGGAATGGAACAGGTTAAGTTTTGTTCGTTTATTGAGAACTGCATCTCCAGATGTTCGTCAGTTTGCTGAAAGTATTTGATGCTAGTGTGACGCGAGTCATGATGTCTGATGTCATGTCTATATTTGATGCTAGTGCGACGCGAGTCATGATGTCTGATGTCATGTCTACATTTGATGCTAGTGCGACGCAAAACATGATGTCTGATGCCATGTCTACATTTGATGCTAGTGCGACGCGAGACAGGATGTCTGGTCTATATTTGATGATAATGCGATGCGAGACATGATGTCTGATGTAATGTCCACATTTGATGCTAGTACGACGCGAGACATGATGTCTGATGTCATGTCTACATTTGATGCTAGTGCGACGAGAGATATGATGTCTGATGGCATGTCTACATTTGATGCTAAAGCGACGAGAGAAATGATGTCTGGTCTACATTTGATGCTAGTGCGACGCGAGACATGGTGTCTGATGTCATGTCTACATTTGATGCTAGTGCGATGTATGTAATGCTTTCTGATGTTGTGTCTCCATTTGATGCTAGAACGGTAAGTGTCATGATGTCTGATCTTGTGTCTCCACTTCATGCTAGAGCTGTATGTGTCATGAAGTCTGATGAGTGGTGCTGAAGAGCTGGCCAGATATAGATATTGACGTGATTTCCAGCCAGTTGTTACAATCTGATAAATCTCCATTGTTTTGAAGGGAGCTTCACAATCACATCATCTTTCTATTGTTGTGGTGGGTACCCATTGCGACATACTTCATTGACATGTATGGCTTGTAGAAACCAGACAGCCAGTAGGCACGTTAACAGTTAACTTGTTCGCCTAGGGAAGAAGCAGGGTTGCTAACAATCAGCGTTTAACGTTTTGTTACTGTTTTTATTTTTGTTTCTTCCCCTCTTATGATAGTAACTTTTGTTCTGTGTTTGACCTTGAATAAACGTTACTTCACTGCTTCACTGATTCTAGCTCGTTCACTGTTTGCCGCCTGGTAGAATTTGTTGAGTCGGCGTCCCAGACTCCTTATGACATTCTCTGTATTGCGTCACATATTTGTCAGAGAACCTTTATCTATCGTAGATGGTTAAAATATTGTTTTTTCCTCTATTCATCTTGCCCATGTTTGATTTATTTTGTGGATAATTTTCTACAGTGTGGGGTTGCCAGCCCCATACCCATTCCTCCTTAGTTACCTCCAAGTCATGCCTAGTATGGTACAGCGCTATTATAGAGCTAGTTTACAACCTCATAGGTCCCAGCAACGCACGGCGATATGACCGTTTATGGGAAGCACATTATTGAACAAGACTGCAAACGTGTACGCAAGCGGGAAAAATGATAGAGAAACACAGGTCTATCGCTATTACAATCAGTACTTAATCCCGAGATATGTCTCTTGAAGTCTCTCATATCCTTCACAGAACATAGGCTACTATCAAGACGTGGACAGCGAGACCCTCATACAAGTTACCAAGATTAATGGTCACGGAGACAACGGGGATAACTTCGAATTGGTAAGTCTGTCTTGTCTGTCAGTCTTACTGTTTACTAGTTTATATCTCATTCTTTCTGCTGATCATCTCTCAGTCTACCAGATAGCTTGTTATCTCACAGTACAGTCTACTAAAACTCCTTGCTCGACTATTAATCTTTGAATTTGTCTCACATTTTGCCTATTCTTTGTACGTCTGGTTGTGTGTGCACCTGTCCACTCATGTACACATATCTCTATCACTCTCTTTCTTACCGTGAAGAAATAGCCAAAAATAAAATGGTTTAACAATGTAACTCGAATGTCTAACCTAGCAAAGACTATTCTAAAAGTGCTATGAGAGGAGCGATAAGAAAAGATAGACAGAGAAGATGATGGGGAGATAATATTAAAGAGTGGACAGGCCTTGACTTTCCGAAGTCTAAGAATGATTGAAGATAAAGAGAAATGCAGATAATCTTGAAAGCAACAGAGGAAGAAGCGGAGGGACCAGAATTTCGAGAGGAATGACTACCCATAAAACAGTAAAAGATGATACCACAGTCCTAACGTCAGAGGAGGGGCAAGCTCGGAGAATGTAATAAGGACGAACTCATCAACAGGTGACAGATGAACTACAACCCTATGAAGTAGAAGTGTCTGTCTGGTTGAGAGAAAAAGGAAAAACCAAGATGTTCAGTTTACTGGGGCAAATTAGAGGATCCCAAAGGTCAGCAAAACGTCAATAATTACGAGTCATGACAAGATGTATGACGCCTCGTTGAAGGACATATCAAGAGATTAAGAGAAATAGCAGATCTATCTGAGGTAGCAGGGGCTACATGTCATCGACCGGAGCAGGTTATTGCGAAAGTTCAAAACCTGGTGCTTTAAGTTTAAGCTGATTCTAAGACTGCTATGGTCATAGCTGACGTATGAAGTTGGCTCAAGTACCGTTGAAGTAATAGTAGCAAGGTCTGTCATTTCGCCTGAAAATTTGGGAAAGTGCCACCAGGACTGACAGTCTTTGTTCTGCAAGAAAACGAAGTTGGTTCTCACGTTCAAATCGGTACTAGAGGAAAAAAACCTAGAAGGCCAGGCTAGCTACTAGACCCGTCAAACGAACTAGTCCAGACAATAGAACCCACTTTGAAGACCGCCGGAAAGTGGCAAGTTCATGCAGCAGATAATGAGACATTTGAAAGTCTCAAACTGAAGGAGGTTGATGGTCTACCTGCAGACCAGTGGACATGTGTTTGGCCTTGGCAACAATGATGTTTCTCTCACCTGCTCACGTGCAGTTCCAACATGGAAACATCGTTCGAGCTCGGGATCAATTAATTTCTTCTTCTTTTTCTACTTTCCTTCCTCATCTGCCTTTCAGCGTCGAAGGGAGATACAATTTCCAGTAATTATTTTATTGCCTGCTACTAATCGTGCCTTTACAGTGAGTTATCTTCGTGTCTGTTCTGAATTGGAACAGCAGCAAAGTAGTGGTTAGAGATCTGGTGGATCTCGATCTATGGCTTCCAGGTTCACTGAGCCTTCGTCTTCACTTGGTTCTGTGTTTATTTTTCCGGGCAAGAGATATTGCACTGTCGTTATACTGATCACGTTATAAAAAATATGTACCGTGGACAAAAAGTCAAGGGTACAAACATCAGATGTGAAGCCTAGTAGTTGAATCCTGGAATCATCTGGGCAACCAGGCAGTTGTTATGTTGCTCATTTTTAAAGCGGTCGCCATCTTGTTGCCTAACTTCCTTAACGTGTTTAACCTGGAACACTATTTCTTTCAGAAAGGGGAGGTAAATATTGAAGGTCAACGGTTCATCTTAAGTCATGATGGAAGATCTAAACGAGATGCTTCCTCACACTCGTCAGCATCCAAAGATGTCACATACACACTGACCCCAAAGAAACCAAATAGAATCGCCTTCGATTATTACAATGACGCCCGTGAGTACATTTATGTGACACTGTCAGCATTTAGGAAATAACTATAGCTCGTTTCAAATCACTTGCCCAACTTCAAAACGCTATTGTTCAGTAACCGTTTGTTAAAAACTGTTGAAATTTTCCAAATGTTATTAGAATGCAAAAGACCCTTTAAATGTATATTTAACAAATATCTTGCAGCTGCAGTTTTCTTAAAGCGGCGAATTTCTTTGATGTTATCAAGGTATACCTGTATGTCCAATTTTCATAGTTGTGTGATACTGATAAGGACCGTTTGTTGAACTAATTTAAGGTAATATAGGGGCCAACATTGTGGGGGCTATATACTTTCATTCTGAATCAGACGAGTCTAAAAGATTAATAACTGTTTGGGGTTGAACATTCCACAAACCATCATTTTTCCAATATTCCTCTTCATGTTTTAAGACGTGGTCTTCACATTTAGCCCAATAATCTTTCTCTATATTTAATAAAGCGAGATTAGCAAGAGTCTTTACACCGCATATTTTGAATGTTGTATTTTCATCTGCCACTTGTCCTTTTAATTTAGCCCAGATTATTTCTATTGGATTTAAATGAGCATGGTAAGGTGGCAGCCTCAAACTTATATGACCGTGCTCTTGGATAATCTTATCTATTTGAAAAATATGTGTTCTTTGTTTTTGCTTTACTAGAGATAGTAATTCAGGTTTTAAGTACATGTTATTAAATTGTATGTGCTCCTTTGTGAGCCATATCTTAATAGCATCTTTTGTACTGGATGACGTCGGGACTTTATCTTCAAGTGCAACAATGTTGTGGTACGCTGCATTGTCCATTATTAGGCAAGATGGTCGATCTAGTGATGGGAGAACAGAATTTTCAATCCAATGTCTAAATATGTGACCATTCATCTCAGAGTGATAATCCCGATTGTCTATGGATTTTGAAAGAAAAATGAGCTCTGCATTCTGTATTAGTCCATGTTGTCGACTACCTGCATGAGCAATTATCAAGCGCTGTCCTTTGCTGCTAGGTATTAATCTCTTAATCTTTCCATCTGATGACTGCCATTCCCTTTGGTTAGTGTGGTGAGCATTGATCCATGTTTCATCCAAGTACACAATATCATAACCTTGCTTGCGCACATCTTTTACTTCACGTAAGTACTTGCTTCTCATGACTACTATATGTGGCTTCTCACAGAAGATGTTTCGTCCATTGGAATACTTTCTGAATGTAAAGCCTGCAGCTCTCACATTCCTCCATAATGTAGACTTTGATATTTCAATACTGCTGTTCTTTTTCAGCGAAACTTTTAATTTTCTTATTGTAACAGTTTCATTCATACCCAACATTTTGCGAATTTCACGTCTACACCTCTGAATGAACGGAAATGGAACACGCAATTTCTCAAGTGTCTAATTGTGTCAAAAAATCACGGCGAAAGCGTGCAAACACGTCAATTTTACCGTGTATAGATTTTTACTCGCTATTTTTAACTTAAAATACTGTAAACATTAAGTTTTGACTACATCAATGGGTCGTTATAAATTTATATAAATCAAATAAGCAACAATAATAACCAAATGTGTTTTTTTTATGAAATTAATTCCCTGTTGGGTTCTAATCATTATAACTTTACATGCAAATTTTGAACAACTTACAATAAGCTGTTAAAAAGCTATCGATTTTAAAAGTTGGGCACGAGTTATGAAACAAGCTATAATTTAACTTTCCCCATTATAAACTTGTTCTCTCACAAAATATTCTACTTGTTGAGAAGAAAGTAGTTATACCTGCCAGGGACCTCGTTAGGGGTTAACGCAAAAAAATGAAAATGAATGCATACAAATGCGAAGCTGCAGTAAAGCTGAATTGTGAGGGAAAATGGAAAAAAAAATAGAAAAAAGGTATGGTAAAAGCTTTACGTGGTTAGTAGACGACACAGATTTGAACGACGTTTCGGCTCAATAGGCCTTCAGCAGGAACAGACAAACAACAACACACACATATATGTAAGTAAATATAACTAATCCTACATGGCTAACTAGTAATGAAACATCCAAAACAAAATAATCGAAAAATGTTAAAGAAAAGCAAATTGACTTTCCTTGTGTCGTGGCACTGGTCAGGACGGGAAAAGGGCGCGTAGCGTGGGTCTGGCTGTAATATACCCTCTGGACAGGGGTGGAGGGTACTAAAAATACACGAGTGGGGGGAACGCTGTCTAGGTTACGCCGGCTAGCAAGGACGCCGACAAAGCCTGGAAGTATCTAAGACTCGTAAATACAGGTGTACACACACTCACAGATGCGCGTATCGATGCGTGTATACATGTGTGCACGTACAAGTAGACGTGCACATACTAATATGCATCAACACGCATATATACATGCATACACAAACATATATGTGCATACAAGCAAGTACACACATACATGGGTATACACACATATATATGCCCATACCCGTACATGTGAACACATACATAAGCGCATCCATACGGGGACAATCAAATGTGTAGAAATGTGCGCACAATGCACTACTGACCAGAGGAGTACACACCGGAGTAAGTGTGCAAGCTTGAAGGAGAACGAATATAATAACAGGTCCTCAAAAGGCGGAAAGAGTAAGAAGTCTGAGAGTGGGGTGCAATAAGAACATGTTAGTGGTACGTGGCCCAGAAAGAAAGGTTTATATGAGAACACCGAAGTGTCTCAATGGAGACTAGTGGAGGAGAACTATGAGTAGCATGGCATAGTAGATGGACTAAAGAGCCAAGACATGGACAATAGAGAGGGCTATGTAAAAGGGAAGGGGTAGCTGAAAGGTAACTATGTGTACGAGTGTGATACATTCATGCCTCTTGGGGTCAGCGAACCATACTTAACTATGAGGCGATCATCGGGGGATCACTGAAAAGTAGACGGGTGGTGGGATCAGATAGGAGAATGGAACGGTAGCGGTTGAGTATCTTCACAGCAGCTAAGTTGTGAGGATGATAGGTGAGAGTGAGTATGGTTCTCTCAGAGGGGGGAGGCGGTTGGAAGGAGTGAGTGCCTCGGGACGAGAGATAAGGAGGACCCGCTTGAGGGCAGACTGGAGGATCGAGTCTGGATAAAACCGGCGGCTAAAGAAACCTAACATAAGTTGAGCTTGTTGGAGGAAATCTTGGTCATCCTGGCAGATGCGATGGAGACGCAATAACTGTGAGAACGGAATAGAATCACGACAAAAAGGTGAGTGTGATGAAGTATAGAGGAGACAACAATGGGCGTCTGTGGGTTTAAAGAAAACCGAGGTGTGGAGGCCAGAGGTACCCAAAGAAACAATAAGATCTAGGAAGGTAACAGAGGAAGTGGATATACAAGATGTGAACTTGATAGCTTTGTGATAGCTACCAATGTAGTCGATAAACCTGGAGAGGTCATCCTCAGGTAGATCGGTAAGTCCGAAGCAGTCATCAATGTACCGAAGGTATATGATGGGAAGGGGACCTTGATAAGAATTGAGAATTTGGTGCTCAAGGTAACCCATAGGCGGTTGGCTTACCACGGCAACAGCCGGGGTTCGTAATCCTGGCGAGGACACCTGGGTTTTACTAATTCCCTAAAAATTAGTAGGAGCCGCGATAGCTCAGTGGTTAGTGAACTGGACTACTACGGACAAGGGGTAGGGTTCGATCCCAACCGACGGCTCCGGGTTCACCCAGCCTTTAAATGGGTACCGGATTTTTTCTGGGAAAGTAAAAGCAGCACGGGCGTAATACCGACCACATTACCCCAAAAAATCATGTGCTGAAGGTCTGTAAAATATAGGGTCACTAACACCATATTTCCCTATACGCCACTTGGCGTGACGGGGGGTACTTTACTTTTACTTTATAGCTGGGACCCATCTTGGTGCCCATGGCTACTCCACTCACCTGGTCATAGAAGTTATCATTGACCTAAAGGTTAATGTGTTCCCATTATATTTTTATGATTATCGAATCTTGACAAAACGTTTTCATATTAAATTGTCAAAGTTAAGTTAAGAAATAAGTTTGTTGAAAAGAAACTTACTTGTTCTCTTTACCCTTCTGTCTTTTGGCTTCGAGGGAAAGTGGAGATTAAGCTCTCTGTAGTTTGAGTCACACATCACGTTATGTATAGGAAGCAGTTGTTTTTCCTGTCCATAAATTATTTTACTTATATTGCTGAGGGGGTCTTCCTCTACGTTTTCTGTAGTTGTATCTGATAGTTCATGTTTGATGTGAGATATTGTTTGTTAGTAACACCGTCACATATTCAAACCATTTCGTTTGTTCTTTCTCGATAAAACTCCAAGTATGTGATATTCCCTTTTTCCATATTTCTACGAAGGAAATCTTGACACAATTAATTGAAGTAGAAACACGTGAGCTTGTAGAGAGTATATACGAAAAAAAGGAAAATTAATTCACTGGTTAAGGATAGTTGAAAGTAGGAGATTTGTAGGAGAAAGGCTGATGGATGGTAGTCAAAATTTAACAAAACTAGATCCTTGATATTTTGTGTGAAATGTTATCTCTAATCTCTTCTCTAAACCTCACAAATGTTCTCACTAATCTCTTCTCTAAAACACAAATGTTCTCTTTAATCTCTGATATAATCATCAAAAATGTTCTCACTTATCTCTTCTCTAAATCTCAAAAATGTTCTCTTAAATAACTTCTCTAAACTTCACAAATGTTTTCACTAATCTCGCCTCAAAACCTCGCAAACTTACTCACTAATCTCTTCTCTAAACCTTAGAAATGTTTTTTTTTCAAATCTCTACTCAGAACCTCACAAATGTTCACTATATTCTCTTCTCTAAACCTCACAACTGCTCTCAATAATCTCTTCTCTAAACCTCATAACTGTTCTCAATAATCTTTCCTCTAAACCTCATAAATGTTCTCACTAATCTCCTCTCTAAACCTTATAAATGTTCTCACTAATCTCTTATCTAAACCTCACCAATGTTCTCTAGAATATATTCGCTAAATTTCACAAATATTCTTACTAATTTCTTTTCTAAACCTCACAAAAGTTATCACTAATCTCTTCACTAAACCTCGCAAAACTGTTCTCATTAATCTTTAATCTAAATATCATAAATGTTATATATAAAGTCTTCTCTAAACTTCACAAATGTTCTTATTAAACTCATTTCTAAACCCAAAATTTGTTCTTACTAATCTCTTTTCAAAACCCCACAAATGTTCTTACCAGTATCTTTTCGAAACCTCACAAATATTCTCAATAATTTCTTCTCTAAACCTCACAAATGTTCTCATTAACTTCTTCTCTAAACCTCACAAATTTTCTCACTAATCTCATCTATAAACCTCACAAATGTTATCTTTAAACTCTTCCGTAAAACTCACAAATATTCTCAGAAATCAATTCCCTGACCTCACAAATTTTGTCACTAATCTCTTTTCCAAACCTCATACATGTTCTTTCTAATCTCTTCTCTAAACCTCACAAATGTTCTCACTAATCTGAACACTAAATTTCACAAATGTTCTCACTAATCTCTTTTCTAAACCTCACAAATGTTCTCACTAATCTCTTCTCCAAACTTCACACATGATCTCTCTAATCTCTTCTCGGAAACCTCATAAATGTTCTCACTAATATCTTCTCTAAACGTTATAAATGATCTTACTAATCTCTTCTCTAAACCGCACAAATGTCTCTCAAATCTCTTCTCTAAACCTCACAAAAATCTACTTACTAATCATTCATCTAAAGATCACGCATGTTCTTTTAAATATCTTCACTAAAACTCACACATTTTCTCACTAATCTCTTCTCTAAACCTTACACATCTTTGCATTAAACTTTACTCTAAACCTCACAAATGTTCTCTAAAACATGTTCACTAACACTCTCACATTTTCTCACTAATCTCTAAACCTCAAATATTTTCTGATTAATCTTTACTCTACACCTCACAAATGTTCACTTTAATGTCTTCTATAAACCTATCAAATGTTCTCACTAATCTTTTCTCTAAATCTCATAAATGTTCTCACTAATCTCTTCTCTAAGCAAAACATATGTTCTCACTAATCTCTCCTCTAATTCTCACAAATGTTTTCACTAATTTTGTCTTTAAACCTCACAAATGTTCTCACAAATCATTCTCTAAACTTCACAAATATTCTCACCAATCGCTTCTCCAAATCTCACAAATGTTCTCACTTATCTCTACACTTATTCTCACAAGTGTTCTCACTAATTTTTTCTCTAAACCTCTCAAATGTTATCTCAAATCTATGCTCAAAACCCTACAAATGGTCTCAATAATCTCTTTTCTAAACCTCACAATTGTTCTCATAAACTTTTCTCTCAACCTCACAACTATTCTCTCTAATGTCTTCTCTAAACCTCACAAATCTTCTCAGAAATCTATTCTCGAAATCTCACAAATGTTTTCACTTATCTCTTCTCTAAACCTCGCAAATGTTCTCACTAATCTCTTCTCTAAACTTCAAAATAGTTTTTTTTTCAAATCTCTACTCAGAACCTCACAAATATTCTCAATAATCTTTTCTTTAAACCTCACAACTGTTGAAAATATTATCTTCTCTAAACTTCATAAATGTTCTCACTAATCTCTTCTCTAAACCATATAAATATTCTCATTATTCTCTTCTCTAATCTTTACAAATGTTCTCACATATCTCTTCTCCTAACATCACACATTTTCTCTCTAATTTCTTTTCTAAACATCACAAAAGTTCTCTCTAATTACTACTCTAATCCTCACAAGAATGTTCTCATTAATCTTTTCTCTAAAGCTCACACATTTTCTCTCAAATATTTTCACTAAACCTCACACATTTTCTCACTAACCTATTCTCTAATTATCACAAATTTTCACACTATTATATACTATAGATATCACAAATGTTCTCTCTAATGTCTTTTCTAAATCTCACAAATGTTCTCACTAATCTTTACTCTAAACCTCACAAATGTTCTCTCAAATATTTTCACTAAACCTCACACATTTTCGCACTAATCTTTACTCTAAACCTCACACATTTTCCCACTAATCTTTACTCTAAACCTCACACATTTTCTCACGAACCTCTTTTCTAATTATCACAAATTTTCACACTAATCTTTACTATACATATCACAAATGTTCTCTCTAATGTATTCTCTAAACCTCACAAACGTTCTCACTAATCTCTTCACAAAACCTCACAAATTTTCTCACTAAGCTTTGCTCTAAATATCACAAATGTTCTCTCTAATGTATTATCTAAACCACACAAATGTTCTCACTAATCTCTTCACAAAACCTCACAAATGTTCTCACTAATCTCTTCTCTAAACATGGCAAATGTTCTCACTAATCTCTTCTTCAAACTTCACACATGTTCTCTGATCCCTTCTTTAAACCTCACAAATGTTCTCTCTAATCTCTTCTGTAAATTTAACAAATATTCTTACTAATTTCTTTTCTAAACCTCACAAATATTCTCACTGATCTGTTCTCTTAACTTTGGAAATATTCTTCCTAATCATTTCTCTAAACCTCACAAATGTTCTCTCTCATTTTTTCTGTAAATTTAACAAATATTCTTCCTAAGCTCTTCTCTAAACCACCCAAATGTTCTCACTAATCTCTTCTCTAAACCTCACAAATGTTCTCTGAAATATCTTCACTAAAGCTCACACATTTTATCACTAATCTCTTCTCTAAACCTCACACATGTTCTCACTAATCTTTACTCTAAACATCACAAATGTTCTCTCTAATATATTCACTAAACTTCACACATTTTGTCACTAATATCTTCTATAAACTTCACAAATTTTCTGATTAATCTTTACTCTACACCTCACAAATATTTTCTCTAATGTCTTCTATAAACCTCACAAATGTTCTCACTAATCTCTTCTCTAAACCACACACATGTTCTCTTTAATCTCATCTCTGATATAAACCTCACAAATAATCTCACTAATCTCTATTCGAAACCTAACAAATGTCCTTACTATTCTATTCTATAAACCTCACAAATGATCTCACTAATTTCTTCTCTAAACATCACAAATGATCTCACGAATCTTTTCACTAATCCTCACAAATGTTCTCACTAATCTCTTCTATAAACCTCACATATTGTTCTCACTGATCTCTTCTCTAATGCTCACAAAAGTTTTCTCTAATCTTTACTCTAAACATCACAAATGTTCTCTTGAATTACTGCGCTGAACCTCACAAATGTATTCACCACTCTTTACTCTAAACCTCAGAAATGTTCTCTTAAATTTATTCACTAAATCTCACACATTTTCTCACTAATCTCTTCTCTAAACCTCTCAAATTTTCTGATTAATCTTTACTCTACACCTCACAAAGGTTCTCACTAATCTCTTCTCAAACCTCACAAATGTTCTAACTAATCTCGTCTAAAAAAAATCACAAATGTTTTCAATAAGCTATTCTCTAAACCTCACAAATGTTCTCATTAATCATTTCTCCACCATCCAAATATTCACTCTAATGTCTTGTCTAAACCTCACAAATTTTACCATTATTCTCTTCTATAAACCTCACAATTGTTCTCACTAATCTATTCTCGAAATCTCACAAATATTATCATGTATCTCTTATCTAAGCCTCACAAATGTTCATACTAATCTCTTTTCTAAACCTCACAAATGTTCTCACTAATCTCTTCTCTAAACCTCACAATTGTTCTCATTAATAATTTCTCTAAACATCGCAAATGTTCTCACTAATCTCTTCTTCAAACTTCACAAATGTTCTCTCTAATCTCTTTTTTAAACCTCACAAATGTTCTCACTGATCTGTTCACTAAACTTTGTAAATATTCTTGCTAATCTCTTTTCTAAACCTCACAAATGTTCTCACTAATCTCTTCTCTAAACCTCACATATGTTCTCTCTAATCTCTTCTGTAAATTTCACAAATATTATTACTAATTTCTTCTCTAAACCACACAAATGTTCTCTTTAATCTCTGATACAAACAACAAAAATTTTCTCACTAATCTATTCTACAAACCTCACAAATGATCTCACTAATCTCTTTTCGAAACCTAGCAAATGTCCTTACTACTCTTTTCTATACACCTCACAAAGGATCACAAAAATTTATTCTCTAAACCTCACAAATATTATCACTAATCTCTTCCCTAAACCTCACAAATGTTCCCACTAAACTGTTCTCTAATCCTCAGAAATGTTCTCACTAACCTATTCTTTAGCCTCACTAATTTTCTCAATAATCTCTTCCCTAAACCTCACAAATGTTATCACTAATCTCTTCTCTATACCTCACAAATATTCTCACTAATCTCTTCTCTAAACCTCACAAATGTTCTCACTAATCTCTTCTCTAAACCTCACAATTGTTCTCACTAATCTCTTCTCTAAACCTCACAAAAGTTCTCACTAATCTCTTCCCTATACCTCACAAATGTTCTCACTAATCTCTTCTCTAATCTTCACAAATGTTCTCACTAATCTCTTCCCTAAACCTCACAAATGTTCTCACTAATGTCTTCTCTAATCCTCACAAATGTTCCCACTAATCTCTTCTCTAAGCCTCACATATGTTCTCACTAATCGCTTCTCTAAACCTCATAAATGTTTTTTTTTCAAATCTCTACTCAGAACCTCACTAATGTTCTCAATAATCTCTTCTCTAAACCTCACAAATGTTCTCATTTATCTCTTCTCTATACCTCATTAATGTTTTTTTTAATCTCTACTCAGAACCTCACAAATGATCTCAATAATCTCTTCTCTAAACCTCACAACTGTTCTCAATATCTCTTCTCTAATCATCACAAACGTTTTCACTAATTGTTTTCTTTAAACCTCACAAATGTTCTCACAAATCTCTTCTCTAACCTCACTAATGTTCTCACTAATCTCTTCTCCAAACCTCACAAATGTTCTCACTAATCTCTTCTCTAATCCTCACAAGTGTTCTCACTAATTTTTTCTCTAAAGGTCACAAATGTACTCTCTAATCTCTTCTCTGAACCTCACAAATACTCTCACATATCTTTTCTCTAAACCTCACAAATGTTCTGACTAATCTCTTCTCTTAACCTCAGAGATGTTCTCTCTAATCTCTTCTCTAAAACTCACAAATATGCTACATTTTATGATCTCATTCAGTGACGAAAGTCGAGCTAGAAGATGTGAAGTCTAACCATCCTAACATACCTGGACCCCCCTCTGATCTGCGAACAGATAAATCATCAGTTCCCTCATCTCAGACCCGCCATCGTCGACAGGCTGGATCGACCACTCCAATCTTCATCGACGTGTTGGCAATCGTTGATTTCGCCTCCTACAGCCGGTTCCTGGCCCGCCATAAGACAAGAACAGAAACCCTGCAGGCCATGAGAGAGTATTATGCTTTTATTTTGAGTGACGTAAGTATCTTGTCTGTCGTCACTTCCGATTTGTGGTGCTATTTTATAGTCAACTACAGCGTAGCCAAGTAACCACGCCTTCCATTATTGTTCCTTCCAGCCCGCTGTGTCCTTTGACGTGGCCACAGTACTTTAATTTCCACTCTAGAATGGTGTTTAGAGGCCAGATCTTTTTATTGTATAAATCTTGTAATATATCTTCATTCCTCTTGTTTATTATCCCAGATATTCAAAGTTTGTAGAAACATGTCTGGCTATTAACTGTTGATGATATTGTTGTTGTTGTTTTTGTTTTGTTTTCTTTCTATGGAATTTTTCTTAGTTTCCTGTATCGTTAGATGTAAGTCACTGCGTTTTTTAACACAACTATCTCTTTTAATCGTTTTTCTCTGTTTGAGAAGAGAACTGTATCATGAGGATATATCATGATATCATGAGCATGTCTGAGTTCTATAATTATGTTGCCATTTATTGTGAGAAAGGGTCTAACTTCACAAATCTGTCACCGTTTCTAACATTTCTCATGATGTTCTCAGCATAGATGTTCAACAGTTATAGAGAAATGATACAACCATAATCCATTGTCAGAGCGCCAGCTAGAATAAGCAGAGTGACCTCCATGATCTGTGGCATGAACAGATAGCTGTTATTTATTACTAGTTTACCGCTTTAGAGACATCTGCCCACCCGTGGTCACCAATATTTGACTCATGTGTTGATGTTCTCATTCATTGCAGGTGGACTTGAAATACAAATCTATAGTCAGTGATAAATACAGCTTTAATGTTCGTCTGGTCAAAATTATAATTTTCGAGGTAAGTTGGCTAGATATTTCATGTTGTAAGTGTCTGTTGAACCATATGTGAGTGTATGGTCCTAGTCTATGTACACATACAAAAACATGCATACATACCTGGACATAAACCATACTGTCGCGCACATGGAAGCGTCGTTATATTCACCATCAGCTCCTTCAAATCAAGTCAACAAATCTTGTTTCAGAAATTCAATTAATTGTTTTTCGGAACTAGGCAGTTTGGTCGAGGTCCCTTGCTGGTTGTCGTAGAGAGAAATCGTAAATAAAAATCCCAACCGGTGTAGCCGGGATTTGAACCCACGACTTCTCTGTCTCGAGGACGGCGTCTTGCCTCAAGACCAACCAGTCCCCCTGGAAGAAAATGAAATAATTTGAAACAAAATGATGAACTGTACTTTAATAAATTTAATGAGTTGAAAGAAACACAGACGTGTCCACTGGACGGGGAACACAATTTACAAATGTCGATTACACGCGGGGAAGCATAGCCGACTCTGACACTGCCTTCGAATATTGTACACTCATGGATGACCGCCTCCGGGACTCCACTTCCACAGCTAGTGGAATTACGGTGGACTTACGGTGGACTTACGATGGACTTACGGTTGACCAACGGTGGACTTAATGTGGACTTGGAAGTGTGGTTCTTTTTAACAGCGACTGTAAACACATTATAGTGAAAGAAAGCAAAATATAAAGGACTCAGCCTTAAAAGCAAAAAGACAGAGGAAATGGAACAAACAAAGAAAACGATATCACCGCAGTGCAAAATAAAGACAAGTGGAACAATATTAAAACAAGTAAATGAATTTAAATATTTGGGAACTTTGTTAATCTCAGACGGTAGATGTGCAACAGAGGTGAGATGTAGAATGCCTCAGGCAAAATCAGCTTTCCAAAAAATGAGGAAGATACTGTGCAACCCATTTTTTTACAAAAAAAAAAAAAAAAGAGTTCTTAAATGCTATGTAGAGCCAGTGTTAATATATGGATGTTAATCACGGACAATAGGACAGCAGACAAGAAAATCATTGGAGTCGGTAGAAATGTGGTTTTACATAAGAATGTTGAGAATACCATGGATAGCTAAGAAGAGTAATGAAAACGTTCTGAAAGAGGCCAAAGCAAAAAGAGAGCTAATTTCCAATATTAGGAAGAAAAAATCATCATTTTTTGGCCATGTAATGAGGAACAAATGGAATATATTGTAACAGCTGGGAAAATTAAGGGACGAAGAGACAGAGGGAAGCAAAGAGAAAGAATCACAGAGAAAGAATCACAGACAGCTTAAGAGAATGGTTTGACAGAAGATCAACAACAAAAATTATAAATAACTGTGGAGATAGAAAGTTGTTGAGAGACATGGTCAACTAAGCCAGCAGGCCCTTTACTTGATGATGATGATGTAAACATTTCTCTGATGATATAATCTGTGCAGTTTCAAAACAATATCGTTAATCCTCTCACACCTCCCGACATATTTCTGTCTTGCAACTATCACAACCACCATTATATCAACATTTACAAATAACACAACCGTCATCACCAAAACACGTAGAACTAATATATATCTCTTTACCTCAATACATACAACTAATACACATCTCAGTACCTCAATACATACACCTAACACACATCTCATTACCTCAATACATACAACTAACACACATCTCATTACCTCAACACATCTTACATCTAACGCAGCCCTTATTACCTCAACACTTACAACTAACACAGACCTCATTACCTCAACACTTACAAATAACACATCTCTCATTACCTTAACACTTAAAACTAACAAATCTCTCATTATCTCAAAACTTACAACTAACACAGCTCTCATTACCTCAATATATATACAACTAACACACACTTCATTACCTCAACGCTTACATTTAACACAGCCCTCATTACATCAATACTTACAACACATCCCTCATTACCTCAACACTTACAACTAACAAATCTCTCATTATCTCAAAACTTACAACTAACACAGCTCTCATTACCTCAATATATATATATACAACTAACACACACTTCATTACCTCAACGCTTACATCTAACACAGCCCTAATTACCTCAACACTTACAACACATCCCTCATTACCTCAACACTTATAATAAACACAGTTTTCATTACCTCAACACTTACAAATATCACAGCCCTCATTACCTCAATACTGACAACTAACACATCCCTCATTACATCAACACTGACAACTAACACAGCCCTCATTGCCTCAACACTGACAACTAACACAGCCCTCATTGCCTCAACACTGACAACTAACACAGCCCTCATTGCCTCAACACTGACAACTAACACAGCTCTCATTGCCTCAACACTGACAACTAACACAGCCCTCATTACCTCAATACTGACAACTAACACATCCCTCATTAACTCAACACTTACAACTAACACAGCCCTCATTACCTCAATACTGACAACTAACACAGCCCTCATTACCTCAACACTTACAACTAACACAGCCCTCATTACCTCAATACTGACAACTAACACAGCCCTCATTACCTCAACACTTACAACTATCACAGCCCTCATTACCTCAATACTGACAACTAACACAGCCCTCATTACCTCAACACTTACAACTAACACAGCCCTCATTACCTCAACACTTACAACTATCACAGCCCTCATTACCTCAATACTGACAACTAACACAGCCCTCATTACCTCAACACTTACAACTAACACAGCCCTCATTACCTCAACACTTACAACTAACACAGCCCTCATTACCTCAACACTTACAACTATCACAGCCCTCATTACCTCAATACTGACAACTAACACAGCCCTCATTACCTCAACACTTACAACTAACACAGCCCTCATTACCTCAACACTTACAACAAACACAGCCCTCATTACCTCAAACTCTCGATCTATAGTTATCCTGATACCATGTACCGATATATACAGAAACCTATCTCTCACATCGTCTATAAAACTCATAGAAAGACAAAGAATAAACTGCAGTTTTGCACGTCTTGAACGTATCAAATATAAGAATGTTTTGCAATTTATTTGTAAATTATAAACAGGACAGAACTGAATATTTTACCAAAAGACAAACATATAAAGAAAATGTAGTGCTCCAATCAATACTCCCCTAATAATTATTAATATTGTGATAATCCTGTCTACAATATTATGTTCTGATGGCCAAGTATGTAGAGTCAAACAGACATCTGTTCCATAAATGACACACTAATGTTACACGACTGGAAATGTATCTGTTTGAATAAGAAAATTCTAGATTCTGGACAGCTCGACTTCTTGATAGTTCCTATTGTATAATCAAGAAATCTCTATTTCAGACTTCAAAAACACTCTTTTTCAAATGTTATTCAATTTTCAGATGTCAACAGGACCTTGATACTACTTTCTACTCATCATGCACTTCTGGACATCTACGATTGTCTCGCCATTAATTTGGCATCCCTCAACCGCCTAAATAAGTAGATGAAACCCTTAATTATTTCCTATAAAACTATCACAACAAAGCATCTCCATATAGTAGAGCGCTTACTTCTGATGAGTTGGCACGTGATTGTAAGCTGATGGGGTGGACTTACGGTGGACTAATAGTAGTATAGTAGCAGTAATAATAATAGTAGTACTAATATCTTTTTATTATTTTTCTTTTCAACTCCCTGTAGAACATAGGTCTTCAATAAACGCTTTCCAAGCCGTTCTGTTTCTTGCCATTCTGTTAAGATCATTCTATGTCTTCCCCATCATCTTCATCTCCGCTTCCATCTGTCTTCTCCAAGAACATTTCGATATTTCTCTTTGTCTTCTCCCCTGTGAATTCCAAAAAAAAAGAAAGAGCCTGTTGTGTAATATTCTCTGTTGGCTTCTGCAGTTGTATTTTATGCAGCTCCATCGTCTTCGTTGTATCACTTTATCCACTGGTATTTGACTGGTACTTTCCCATAAATAAACGTTCGTGATTTTGTTCAACCATTTCCATCCTTTTATTCTGTGATAGCATCCATTAATAAAGGTCTGTATCTTCGTTAATTCATTTTTGCTGTTCTCCATGTTTCCCAGCCATATAATAGGACTGACTTAATATTAAATTTAACATTTTAAATTTTGTATTTGACCTAATTTCTTAGGATTTCCATATAATTTACTTCTCCGGATTACGTCATATATCTCTTAGACAGGGACCCCTATATCTTTCCTGGATGTCGAATTTACCTGTTTCTTCTCTCTCTCTTGTTAGTATCTCACTAAAAAAATAAACATCTTCATATTCTACTTGAGAAGACATCCCGTCCACAGATAAACACGTGTTCAGCCACAAATGTCTTCAATGAAGTAAATACTTGCAGGAAAACGATCTTCTGTCAGTTGTTGAATCAAATAACGACTTGTAAACTATTTCTTTTTGTTTAATTTTATCATAGGATAAATACTCAAGTTCGATAACAGAAAACTACCGACTTGGCACTTTGGGCGTCATTGATGCCACTAAAGTCATCAACAGATTACAATTTTTCACTCGATTCTTTGGTCATGACTTATTTGGCCATTACGACCACGCAATGCTTTTCACGGGGTAAGTGTTTGTAGTAACCACAATACCTTAAGACCACAGACATCATCTGTCAAGGAATTAATGATTTTATTCAACAACTATAATTACCACCTAACAACCATGACTACGTGTTTCGGGTTTGTTGCACGCTTCACTAACCACTAACATTACATCTTTATTATATTTTCTGTTTGTATAGTCCCTGTGTTTTCTGAAGAAGGCATCATTTTGACCAAACCGTCAAATATTGTATATTGTCCTTATTTGTAAAGCTGTCACCATTCTTTGTTGGAGTGTATGTTACCCCCTCCATCCCTCCTGTTCCCTGCTACCAAAGAAAATAGTACCAGGGAACAGGAGGGTGACTGGATGTAACATACACTCTGCTGGACTTCATATGTTTACCTATTCCCTCTTTACAACTGCACAATACCCCAGCAGGGTAAATGGTTGTAGTTACCACACTTACCCTAGCTCAACACAATACTATTTACATGTTGAATGTCTGTAGTTACCACACTTACCCTAGCTCAACACAACCCTATTTACATGTTGAATGTCTGTAGTTACCACACATTTACATTTACCACACCAAAATAATCACTACACAACCCTATTTACATGTTGAATGTCTGTAGTTAACACAATTACCTAACCTCTACACAAACATATTTACAAGCTCAATGTCTGTAGTTACCACATTTACCTAACCTCTATACAACCCTGTGTACAGTTTGAATATATGTAGTTACCACACTTATTTATCCTCGACACAACACTATTTACATGTTCAATGTCTGTAGTTACCACACATACCCTAGCTCTACACAACCCTATTTACATGTTGAACGTATGTAGTTACAACACTTACCCTAGCTCTACATAATCCTATTTATACCTAACCTCAACACAATCCTATTTACTTGTCGAATGTCTGTAGTTACCACACTTACCTAACCACTACACAATCATATTTACATGTTGAATGTCTGTAGTTACAACAATTACCGAAGTCTACACAAACCTATTTGCATGTTGAATGTCTGTAGTTACCACATTTACCAAACCTATAAACAACCCTATTTATATCTGAATGTCTGTAGTTACCACACTTATCCTACCTCAAAACAATCCTATGTACATGTTGAATGGCATTAGCTACCCCACTTACCCTACCTCAACATAAACCCACTTAATTGTTGAATGTTTGCAGTTCCGACATTTACCTAACCACTACCCAATCCTATTTACATGTTGAATGTACCATACCTTTACACACACATATTTACATGTTGAATGTCTGTAGCTACCACACTTACCTAATCTCTACACAACCCTTCTTACAATTTCAATATCTGTAGTTACCATACTTACCATAGCTCTACACATCCCTATTTACATTTTGAGTGTATGTAGTTACAACAATTACCCTAGCTTTACACAACCCTGTTTACATGTTGAATGTCTGCAGTTACTACATTTACCTAACAACTACACAATCCTTTTTAAATGTTGAATGTCTGTAGTTACCACACTTACCCTACCTCTACACAAACATATTTACATGTTGAATGACTGTAGTTACTACACTTACCTAACCTCTACACAACCCTGTTTACATGTTTAATATCTATAGTTACCACACTTTCCATAGCTCTACACAACCCTATTTACATGTTGAATGTATGTAATTACCACAATTACCCGACCTCTACACAACCCTGTTTGCATGTTGAATACCTGTAGTTACCACACTTACCCTAGCTCTAAACAACCTATTTACATGTTGAATGCATGTATCTACCATACTTACCTAACCTCAACACAATCCTGTTTACATATTGAAAGTCTGTTGTTACCACATATACCTAATCACTACATAACCCTATTCACATGTCGAAATTCTGTAGTTACCACACTTACCAAACCTCAACACAATCCTATTTACATGTTGAATGTCTGTAGTTAATACACCTACCTAATCACTACACATCCCTATTTACATGTTGAATGTCAGCAGATACCACATTTACCTAACAACTACACAATCCTTTTTACATGTTGAATGTCTTTAGTTACCACACTTACTATACCTCTACACAAACATATTTACATGTTGAATGTCTGTAGTTACCACACTTACCCGAGCTCTACATAACCCTATGTATACCTAACCTCAACACAATGCTATTTACATATTGAAAGTCTGTAGTTACCACACTTACCTAACCTCTATACAACCCTATTTACATGTTGAATGTATGTAGTTACATCACTTACCCTAGCCCTACACAAGCCTATTTACATATTAAAAGTCTGTAGTTACCGCACTTACCCTAGCTCTACACAACCCTATTTACAAGTTGAATGTCTGTAATTACCACACTTACGTAACCACTACACAACCCTATTTACATGTTGAATGAATGCAGTTAACACACATACTTAACCTCTACACAGCCATATTTATATGGTGAATGACTGTAATTACTGCACCTACCCTACCTCTACACAACCCTATTTACAAGTTGAATGTCTGCAGTTACCACACTTAGATAACCACTACACAAACCTATTTACATGTTGAATGAATGTAGTTAACATACTTACACTAGCTCTACACAACCATATTATCATGTTGAATGTTCGTAGTATGCACACTATCTAATCATAGCACAATCCTATGTACATGTTGAATGTCTGTAGTTACCACACTTACCAAACATCTAAACAACCCTATTAACATGTGGAAGTATGTAGTTACCACACTTACCCTTGCTCTATACAAACCTTTTTATATTTTGAATGATGGTAGCTCACACTTACCTAACCACTACACAATTCTATTTACATGTTGAATGTATGTAGTTACCAAACTTACCTTGTCTCTACACAACTTTATTTACATGTTAAATGTCTATAGTTACCACAATTACCCTAGCTTTACACAACCCTATTTAAAAAATAAATGTCTGTAGTTATCATACTGACCTAACCACTACAAAACCCTATTTACATGTTGAATGTATGTAGTTAACAAACCTACCCTAGCTCTATACAACCACTATGTACATGTTGAATGTCTGTGGTTACCACACTTACGTAACCTCTACACAATCCGATTTACATGTTGAATGTCTGAAGTCACCACATTTACCCTACCTCTACACAACCCTATTTAAATGTTGAAATTTCTGTAGTTAACACAATTACCCTAGATCTTTACAACACTATCTACATGTTGATTGCTTGTAGTTACCACACTTAACTAATCACTACATAACCCTGTTTACATGTTGAATATATTTAGTTACCACACTTACCCTAGCTCTACAAAACCTTATTTACATGTTGAATGTATGTAGTTAACATACTTACCTAACAACTACACAATCACATTTACATGTTGAATGTCTGTAGTTAACGCACTAACCCTAGCACTACACAACTCTATTTACATTTTGAATGTATGTAGTTACCACACTTCCCCTTTCTCTACACAACCCTATTTACATGTTGAATGTCTGTAATTTCCACACTTACCCTAGATCTACAAAACCCTTTTTAACTGTTGAATATTTGTAGTTTAAAAAAACACTTACCTAACCACTACGCAATACTATTTACATGATGAATATCTATAGTTAACACACTTAATATAGCTCTACACAACCCTATTTATATGTTGATTGTTTGTAGTTAAAAAATATTTATCTAACCACTACACAATCATATGTATATGTTACTTTTCTTTAGTTACCACACTTACCCTAGCTCTACACAACCCAATTTACATGTTGAATGTATGTAGTTACCACACTTACCCTAGCTCTCCATAATCCTATTTATAACTAACCTCAACACAATCCTATTTACATATTGAAAGTCTGTAGTTACCACACTTACCAAACCTCTAAACAGCCCTATTAACATGTGGAAGTTTGTAGTTACCACACTTACCCTTGCTCTACACAAACCTTTTTATATGTTGAATTTTTGTAGTTACCTCAATTACCTAACCACTACACAATTCTATTTACATGTTGAATGTATGTAGTCACCAAGCTTACCTTAGCTCTACACAACCGTATTTACATGTTAAATGTATATAGTTACAACATTTACCCTATCTCTACACAAATCTATTTACATTTTGAATGTCTGTAGTTACCACAATTACCCTAGCTCTACACAATCCTATTTACAAGTTGAATGTCTATAGTTATCAGACTGACCTAACCACTACAAAACCCTATTTACATGTTGAATGTATGTAGTTAACAAACCTACCCTAGCTCTATACAACCACTATTTACATGTTGAATGACTGAAGTTACCAAACATACCTAACCACTACATAATCCTGTTTACATGTTGAATGTTTGTATTTACCACACTTACGTAACCTCTACACAATCCTATTTACATGTTGAATGTCTATAGTCGCCACACTTACCCTACCTCTACACAACCCTAATTACATTGTGAAATTTATGTAGTTAACACAATTACCCTAGATCTTTACAACCCTATTTACATGTTGATTGTCTGTAGTTACCACACTTAACTAATCTCCACACAACCCTGTTTACATGTTGAATATAAGTAGTTACCACACTTACCCTAGCTCTACACAACCTTATTTACATGTTGAATGTATTTGGTTACCACATTTACGCTAGCTCTACACAACCCTATTTACATGTTGAATGTCTGTAGTTAACAGACTTTCCTAACAACTGTTCTTCTGCTTCTTCTATCCTTCCTCTGTTGCCGTTGGCGTCGAGGGGAGAAACAATCTGCGATTCTTTGCTTTTCTGTTGGCATCTTCTGATGTTATTCCTCCTAGTGACTCTAGTATTCCATTTATCCATCTCTTTCTCGGTCTTCCTCTTAATCTGACGTTTTCGTAGCGTTTGTTTATGGCTCTTTGATTCATTGTTAGTTCTTTCTGTCTTGTTATGTGGCCGAACCAATTTATCTGTTGTTTCTTTATGTATTCGATGGCTGGTTCAATTTCGAGTTTCTTCCTCATGTCAGTGTTTCTTACTCTGTCCCTTAAACTGTTTCCTGTCATTCTTCTGACACATTTCATTTCTGTGGTCGTTATCTTCCTTATTGTTCTAGAGTCCAGCGTCCAATTCTGGCACTGATAGCACAGAGTTGGTAGAAAAATTGATTTGTATATTGCCCTTTTTGCTTCCGTAGTTATTGCTTTGCTTTTCAATAGTGTTGATACTTGGCCTATAACTTGGCATGCTTTGTTACACCTTATATCTATCTCTGTTTCTTGGTTATTGTCTTGTGCTAGCGTGCTACCCAGATATTTAAAATTGTCAACTTGCTTCAAAGATGTATTATCTATTATGATGTTTAGTTTTTCTTTCTTTCTCGCTATTGCCATTACTTCGGTTTTGCTTATGTTGATCTTCATGTTGTATTGTTTACAAGTGTTGTTTAGCCTGTTGATATGTTCTTGTAGGTCCTCAGTTGTTTCATGTATCAGAACTTGATCGTCTGCAAATAGTATTTCATTTATTTCTTCTCTCTTCTGTTGTTTTCTGGTACGTATATTTCTTTCTCTTCTGTGTTATCGTTTGTTGTCATCCGTATTGGTACACTTCCTTTGATTGGGCATGCTAATTTGCATATGTTGTCCATATATGTGATTAAAAGTAAGGGGGAAAGCACGCAGCCTTGTCTTACTCCGGAGTTAATGGTGAAATGTTTAGAGTAACCTGCTGAAGATCTTACTGTAGTGCGACTACTTTCATAGAGGCTCTTGCATATCTCTACTAGGTGGTGACTCACTCCGTACAAGGGCAATACGGACCATAGTTGTTCCCTGTCCACCCTATCGAACGCATTTTCTTGGTCAATAAAAGCTGTATACAGTGTTTTATTATGCTCTATTGTTTTCTCCGCTAGTTGTTTTATGATAAATAGGGCATCCTAACAACTACACAATCATATTTACATGTTTTTTGTCTGTAGTTACCACACTTACCCTAGCTCTACACAACCCTATTTACATGTTGAATGTCTGTAGTTAACCTCAATTACCTAACCTCTACACAACTCTATTTACATTTCGAATGTATGTAGTTACCACACTTCCCTTTCTCTACAAAACCCTATTTACCTGTTGAATATTTGTAGTTCAAAAAACATTTACCTAACCACTACACAATACTATTTATATGTTGAATATCTATAGTTACCACACTTATAATAGCTCTACATAACCCTATTTACATGTTTAATGTCTGTAGTACACACACTTACTTTAGTTGTACACAACCTATTTATATGTTGATTGTTTGTAGTTAAAAAATATTTATCTAACCATTGCACAATCATATGTATATGTTACATTTCTTTAGTTACCACACTTACCCTAGCTCTACACAACCCAATTTACATGTTGAATGAATGTAGTTACCACACTTACCCTAGCTTTATACAATCCTGTTTACATGTTGATTGTCTGTAGTTACAACACTTACCCTACCTCTACACAACCCTATTTACATGTTCAATATCTGTAGTTAACACACTTACCACAGCTATACAGAACCTTATTTATATGTTGAATGCATGTATTTACCACACTTACCCTAGCTTTACACAATCCTACTTACATATTGAATCTCTGTAGTTACCACACCTACCTAATAACTACACAACCCTATTTACTTGTTGAATTTCTGTAGTTAACACACTTACCTAACCTCTACACAAACATAGTTACAAGTTCATAGTCTGTAGTTACCACATTTACATAACCTCTATACAATCCTATTTAAATGTTGAATGATTGTAGTTACAACACTTACCCTATCTCAACACAACCGTATTTACAGGTTGAATGTCTGTAGTCGACATACTTTTCCTAGCTCTGCATAACCCTATTTACATGTTGAATCTATTTAGTTACCACACTTACCCTAGCTTTAAACATCACTATTAAATGTTGAATGGCTGTAGTTAACACACTTACCTAACCTCTATACAACTATATTTAAAAGTTGAATGTCTGTAGTTACCACACTTACATTATCACTACACAATACTATGTATCTGTTAAATGTCTGTAGTTACCACACTTACCTAATCTCTAAAAACTCATATTTACAAGTTGAATGTATGTAGTTGCGACACTTACCATAACTCTACACAACTCTATGTACGTGTTGAATGTATGTAGTTACCACAATTACCATAGATCTGCACAACCATTTTAAAATCTTGAATTTCTGTTGTTAACACACTTACCTAGCCTCTACACAATCATATTTACAAGTTCAATGTCTGTAGTTACCACACTTATCCTACCTCAAAACAATCCTATGTACATGTTGAATGGCATTAGTAACCACACTTACCCTACCTCAACATAAACCCACTTAATTGTTGAATGTTTGCAGTTACAACATTTACCTAACCACTACACAATCCTATTTACATGTTGAATGTACCATACCTTTACACAAACATATTTACATGTTGAATGTCTGTAGCTATCACACTTACCAAACATATAAACAACCTATTTATATCTGAATGTCTGTAGTTACCACACTTACCCTAGCCCTACACAACCCTATTTACATGTTGAATGTATGCAGTTAACACACATACTTAACCTCTACACAGCCATATTTATATGGTGAATCTGTAGTTACCACACCTACCCTACCTCTACAAATCCCTATTTACAAGTTGAATGTCTGCAGTTACACACTTACCTAACTACTACACAACCCTATTTACATGTTGAATGAATGCAGTTAACACACTTACACTAGCTCTACACATCCATATTATTATGTTGAATGTTCGTAGTATCTTATTAACACTGCACAATCCTATTTACATGTTGAATGTCTGTAGTTACCACACTTACCAAACCTCTAAACAACCCTATTAACATGTGGAATTAGGTAGTTACCACCCTTACCTCTTTTTCTACACAACCCTTTTTATATGTTGAATGATGGTAGTTCACACTTACCTAACCACTACACAATTCTATTTACATGTTGAATGTATGTAGTTACCAAACTTACCTTATCTCTACACAACTTTATTTACATGTCAAATGTCTGTAGTTACCACAATTACCCTAGCTCTACACAACCCTATTTACAATATGAATGTCTGTAGTTATCATACTGACCTAACCACTACAAAACCATATTTACATGTTGAATGTATGTAGTTAACAAACCTACCCTAGCTCTATACAACCACTATTTACATGTTGAATGACTGCAGTTACCAAACTTACCTAACCACTACAGAATCCGGTTTACATGTTGAATGTCTGTAGTCACCACATTTACCCTACCTCTACACAACCCTATTTACATGTTGAAATTTCTGTAGTTAACATAATTACCCTAGATCTTTACAACCCTATTTACATGTTGATTGTCTGTAGTTACCACACATAACTAATCACTACACAGCCCTGTTTACATGTTGAATATATGTAGTTACCACACATACCCTAGCTCTACAAAACCTTATTTACATGTATGTATGTAGTTACCACAGTTACGCTAGCTCTACACAACCCTATTTACATGTTGAATGTCTGTAGTTAATAGACTTACCTAACAACTACACAATCATATTTACATGTTGAATGTCTGTAGTTACCACACTTATCCTAGCTCTACACAATCCTATTTGCATGTTGAATTTATATAATTAGTGCACTTATTCTACATCTACACGACCCTATTTACATGGTGAATGTCTGCACTTACAACATTTACCCTATCTCTACACAACTCTATTTACATGTTAAAGGTCTGTAGTTACCACAATTACCCTAGCTGTACACAACCCTATTTACAAGTTGAATGTCTGTAATTACCACACTTACGTAACCACAACACAACCCTATTTACATGTTGAATGAATGCAGTTAACACACATACTTAACCTCTACACAGCCATATTTATATGGTGAATTACTGTAGTTACCACATCTACCCTAACTTGACACAACCCTATTTACAAGTTGAATGTCTGCAGTTACCACACTTACATAACTTCTACACAACCCTATTTACATGTTGAATGAATACAGTTAACACATTTACACTAGCTCTACACATCCATATTATCATGTTGAATGTTCGTAGTATGCACACTTATCTAACCACTGAACAATCCTATTTACATGTTGAATGTCTGTAATTTCCACACTTACCCTAGATCTACAAAACCCTTTTTACCTGTTGAATATTTGTAGTTCAAAAAACATTTACTTAACCCTCTACTGCATAGTGTGCCAGATATGGCACATACCGAATAACGGAACACATTTAAATAATAATGAATGCAAAAATGTACTACAAACACAGAAGAGGTAGCTAGGATATATAGCTAAATGATTTGAGTGTTCTCCCTTTCTAGAAATCTTCATTGAAGAAGTTAGAGTTCGTTATTTTATTGACTCATCAGAACATCCGCTTCGTCTGTGGCTTTGGTCAATGTGTTGAACTGTTTCTATTCTTATTCTCAGTGCTAGAGTTTTATAAATATTATTTAATAGAACTATCACATTATTTATCAAAATTAACACTTCATTAGAGCAAAACAATTAACTAGTATTGATTAATTCGCGTTTCTAGCTTTGTGCCAGATGTGGAACATTGTGCAGTAAAACTACACACGCTTCCGGGGATTCCCCTTCGCCAGGCCGGCTCAGTGACACAACAAAAGTGTCAGTCTATCGTTTTCATTTTCAAGTGCTTTCAAAACGAGTGTGATTATAATCATCTATAATGAATACAGCTACATTTGATGGCAGCTCTGCACCAAAGAGATAAAGATTTTTGCCGTCCAGTAGCGAAGATAGCAATGTATCTGCTGATTCTGATTGTGATGAATTAGACCTACTACAGAAAGTAGGTACACATATTTCTAACGCTCCTCAACTTGAGGGGTCTGATACAGATTCAGATGACACTGATCAAAATGATGTTGATCAGAGCTAACTGACATCATCTCTGTTCAGCCTGGCCCAAGCAGCCAGAATAAAAAAAAAGAATGTTGGTCAAACAACTGCTACAAAAAAAAAGATTGACATCAGCTGGAGACATGAACCTCAGAGCTTTGTGCCTGATGAGGGCATGTTTTTGGGAGATAGTCTGCTGTCTGAGGACATATTGAACTTTCAAACACCATATGAGTTTTTTAAGTTTATATTCACAACAAAAATAATTAGACATATTGCATTACAGACTTGCCTGTATGCAACTCAGTGTAGACCTGAAAAACCTTTGGACATTGACAATTCTGAAATTGTACAAGTTGACACCAGTGAGGAGAAAGGATGCCCTGACCAAAACATGAACTGTGGTGCAAGCGGAAATGTGGTTTTGCGGTTATGTGATGTTGTGCCAGAAAAAAGAACCACAAAGTTTATTTTGATAACTTTGTCAACAGCCCAGAGCTTCAGCTTTGCCTTGCAAAAAAAGGTATTCTTTCACTTGGAACTGTTCGAATGAATAGAGTACCTAAGTGTAACATAATATCAGATGGTGATTTGAAGAAGAAAGGAAGGGGCGCATTTGATGAGGCATCTGCAGTACACGACTCAGTTAGAATTTCTTGTGTTAGGTGGTTTGATAACCAACCTGTCAATTTTCTGTCAACATTTGTGGGCAGCCAACCAGTCGGCAAAGCAAGGAGGTGGTCAAAAGCACAGAAGCAGTTTCTAGAAATTGACTGTCCCAGTGTTGTTGCTGTTTACAATAAACACATGGGAGGTGTTGATTTATTAAATTCCCTTTTGGGACTTTATAGAATACAGCTACGGTCCAAGAAATGGTATTTTCGTTTGTTTACACATTTACTGGATGTGTCAATCATATCAGCATGGCTGCTATATAGGTTACTGGATGTGTCGATCATATCAGCATGGCTGCTATATAGGTTACTGGATGTGTCGATCATATCAGCATGGCTGCTATATAGGTTACTGGATGTGTCGATCATATCAGCATGGCTGCTATATAGGTTACTGGATGTGTCAATCATATCAGCATGGCTGCTATATAGGTTACTGGATGTGTCAATCATATCAGCATGGCTGCTATATAGGTTACTGGATGTGTCAATCATATCAGCATGGCTGCTATATAGGTTACTGGATGTGTCAATCATATCAGCATGGCTGCTATATAGGTTACTGGATGTGTCAATCATATCAGCATGGCTGCTATATAGGTTACTGGATGTGCCAATCATATCAGCATGGCTGCTACATAGGTTACTGGATGTGCCAATCATATCAGCATGGCTGCTACATAGGTTACTGGATGTGTCAATCATATCAGCATGGCTGCTACATAGGTTACTGGATGTGTCAATCATATCAGCATGGCTGCTACATAGGTTACTGGATGTGTCAATCATATCAGCATGGCTGCTACATAGGTTACTGGATGTGTCAATCATATCAGCATGGCTGCTACATAGGTTACTGGATGTGTCAATCATATCAGCATGGCTGCTACATAGGTTACTGGATGTGTCAATCATATCAGCATGGCTGCTACATAGGTTACTGGATGTGTCAATCATATCAGCATGGCTGCTACATAGGTTACTGGATGTGTCAATCATATCAGCATGGCTGCTACATAGGTTACTGGATGTGTCAATCATATCAGCATGGCTGCTACATAGGTTACTGGATGTGTCAATCATATCAGCATGGCTGCTACATAGGTTACTGGATGTGTCAATCATATCAGCATGGCTGCTACATAGGTTACTGGATGTGTCAATCATATCAGCATGGCTGCTACATAGGTTACTGGATGTGTCAATCATATCAGCATGGCTGCTACATAGGTTACTGGATGTGTCAATCATATCAGCATGGCTGCTACATAGGTTAATGGATGTGTCAATCATATCAGCATGGCTGCTATATAGGCGCGCGCAACTGCAGCTTCGTAGTCGTCCAAAAGATGTCATCAGCCTCAACGACTTCAAGCAGCAAGTTGCTGAATGTTTGTGCAAGTGTGGCAAATCTTCAATACCTCCTACAAGTTGCTGAATGTTTGTGCAAGTGTGGCAAATCTTCAATACCTCCTACAAGTTGCTGAATGTTTGTGCAAGTGTGGCAAATCTTCAATACCTCCTACAAGTTGCTGAATGTTTGTGCAAGTGTGGCAAATCTTCAATACCTCCTACAACTTGAGCTGAAGAGAAATAAAGGTCCAACAGCCGCAGTTCCCCTTCAGGCAGTCAGAAAGGACGAAATAGGTCATGTCCCTGTTGTATCAGATACACGACAAAGGTGCTGTTGTATCAGATACACGACAAAGGTGCTGTTGTATCAGATACACGACAAAGGTGCTGTTGTATCAGATACACGACAAAGGTGTTGTTGTATCAGATACACGACAAAGGTGCTGTTGTATCAGATACACGACAAAGGTGCTGTTGTATCAGATACACGACAAAGGTGCTGTTGTATCAGATACACGACAAAGGTGCTGTTGTATCAGATACACGACAAAGGTGCTGTTGTATCAGATACACGACAAAGGTGCTGTTGTATCAGATACACGACAAAGGTGCTGTTGTATCAGATACACGACAAAGGTGCTGTTGTATCAGATACACGACAAAGGTGCTGTTGTATCAGATACACGACAAAGGTGCTGTTGTATCAGATACACGACAAAGGTGCTGTTGTATCAGATACACGACAAAGGTGCTGTTGTATCAGATACACGACAAAGGTGCTGTTGTATCAGATACACGACAAAGGTGCTGTTGTATCAGATACACGACAAAGGTGCTGTTGTATCAGATACACGACAAAGGTGCTGTTGTATCAGATACACGACAAAGGTGCTGTTGTATCAGATACACGACAAAGGTGCTGTTGTATCAGATATACGACAAAGGTGCTGTTGTATCAGATACACGACAAAGGTGCTGTTGTATCAGATACACGACAAAGGTGCTGTTGTATCAGATACACGACAAAGGTGCTGTTGTATCAGATACACGACAAAGGTGCTGTTGTATCAGATACACGACAAAGGTGCTGTTGTATCAGATACACGACAAAGGTCCTGTTGTATCAGATACACGACAAAGGTGCTGTTGTATCAGATACACGACAAAGGTGCTGTTGTATCAGATACACGACAAAGGTGCTGTTGTATCAGATACACGACAAAGGTGCTGTTGTATCAGATACACGACAAAGGTGCAAAAGACCCAATTGTACAAGCAAATCCTTTATCCAGTGCATCAAATGTGCAGTGCATTTGTGCTTGAACAAAAATAACAGCTGCTTTGTTGAATTTCATGTTATGTAAAAAATCCTTTTTTTGTGTAAATTGTTCATTGTGTGCGCAATGTGCCATATTTGGCACAAAGCTGCAAATGTATTACAAAATAAAATATTAAAAAAAAACACATATTTTGTGTACTGTATGTATTTTAATGTAAGAAAATTAGAAAAAATATTTGGACGCAAATTTAAAATAATTCATGCAATAGAGGGCTAACCACTACTCAATACTATTTATATGTTGAATATCTAAAGTTACCACACTTACAATAGCTCTACACAACCATATTTACATGTTTAATGTCTGTAGTACACACACATACCTTAGCTCTACACAACCCTATTTATATGTTGATTGTTTGTAGTTAAAAAATATTTATCTAACCACTACACAATCATATGTATATGTTACATTTCTTTAGTTACCACACTTACCCTAGCTCTACACAACCCAATTTACATGTTGAATGTATGTAGTTACCACACTTATCCTAGCTCTCCATTAATCCTATTTATACCTAACCTCAACACAATCCTATTTACATATTGAAAGTATATAGTTACCACCATTACCTAACCACTACACAACCCTATTTGCTTGTCGAATGTCTGTAGATACCACACTTACCTAGCCACTACACAATCATATTTACATGTTGAATGTCTGTAGTTAAAACATTTACCGAAGTCTACACAAACCTATTTACATGTTGAATGTCTGTAGTTACCACATTTACCAAACCTATAAACAACCCTATTTATATCTGAATGCCTGTAGTTACCACACTTACCCTAGCCCTACACAAGCCTATTTACATATTGTAAGTCTGTAGTTACTGCACTTACCCTAGCTCTACACAACCCTATTTACAAGTTGAATGTCTGTAATTACCACACTTACGTAACCACTACACAACCCTATTTACATGTTGAATGAATGCAGTTAACACACATACTTAACATCTACACAGCCATATTTATATGGTGAATGACTGTAGTCACCACACCTACCCTACCTCTACACAACCCTATTTACAAGTTGAATGTCTGCAGTTACCACACTTACCTAACTACTACACAACCCTATTTACATGTTGAATGAATGCAGTTAACACACTTACACTAGCTCTACACATCCATATTATTATGTTGAATGTTCGTAGTATGCACACTTATCTAACCACTGCACAATCCTATTTACATGTTGAATGTCTGTAGTTACCACACTTACCAAACCTCTAAACAACCCTATTAACATGTGGAATTAGGTAGTTACCACCCTTACCTCTTTTTCTACACAACCCTTTTTATATGTTGAATGATGGTAGTTCACACTTACCTAACCACTACACAATTCTATTTACATGTTGAATGTATGTAGTTACCAAACTTACCTTATCTCTACACAACTTTATTTACATGTCAAATGTCTGTAGTTACCACAATTACCCTAGCTTTACACAACCCTATTTACAATATGAATGTCTGTAGTTATCATACTGACCTAACCACTACAAAACCATATTTACATGTTGAATGTATGTAGTTAACAAACCTACCCTAGCTCTATACAACCACTATTTACATGTTGAATGACTGCAGTTACCAAACTTACCTAACCACTACAGAATCCGGTTTACATGTTGAATGTCTGTAGTCACCACATTTACCCTACCTCTACACAACCCTATTTACATGTTGAAATTTCTGTAGTTAACATAATTACCCTAGATCTTTACAACCCTATTTACATGTTGATTGTCTGTAGTTACCACACATAACTAATCACTACACAGCCCTGTTTACATGTTGAATATATGTAGTTACCACACATACCCTAGCTCTACAAAACCTTATTTACATGTTGAATGTCTGTAGTTACCAAACTTACCCTAACTGTACACACCACTATTTACATGTTGAATGTATGTAGTTACCACAGTTACGCTAGCTCTACACAACCCTATTTACATGTTGAATGTCTGTAGTTAATAGACTTACCTAACAACTACACAATCATATTTACATGTTGAATGTCTGTAGTTACCACACTTATCCTAGCTCTACACAATCCTATTTGCATGTTGAATTTATATAATTAGTGCACTTATTCTACATCTACACGACCCTATTTACATGGTGAATGTCTGCACTTACAACATTTACCCTATCTCTACACAACTCTATTTACATGTTAAATGTCTGTAGTTACCACAATTACCCTAGCTGTACACAACCCTATTTACAAGTTGAATGTCTGTAATTACCACACTTACGTAACCACAACACAACCCTATTTACATGTTGAATGAATGCAGTTAACACACATACTTAACCTCTACACAGCCATATTTATATGGTGAATTACTGTAGTTACCACATCTACCCTAACTTGACACAACCCTATTTACAAGTTGAATGTCTGCAGTTACCACACTTACATAACTTCTACACAACCCTATTTACATGTTGAATGAATACAGTTAACACATTTACACTAGCTCTACACATCCATATTATCATGTTGAATGTTCATAGTATGCACACTTATCTAACCACTGAACAATCCTATTTACATGTTGAATGTCTGTAATTTCCACACTTACCCTAGATCTACAAAACCCTTTTTACCTGTTGAATATTTGTAGTTCAAAAAACATTTACTTAACCCTCTACTGCATAGTGTGCCAGATATGGCACATACCGAATAACGGAACACATTTAAATAATAATGAATGCAAAAATGTACTACAAACACAGAAGATGTAGCTAGGATATATAGCTAAATGATTTGAGTGTTCTCCCTTTCTAGAAATCTTCATTGAAGAAGTTAGAGTTCGTTATTTTATTGACTCATCAGAACATCCGCTTCGTCTGTGGCTTTGGTCAATGTGTTGAACTGTTTCTATTCTTATTCTCAGTGCTAGAGTTTTATAAATATTATTTAATAGAACTATCACATTATTTATCAAAATTAACACTTCATTAGAGCAAAACAATTAACTAGTATTGATTAATTCGCGTTTCTAGCTTTGTGCCAGATGTGGAACATTGTGCAGTAAAACTACACACGCTTCCGGGGATTCCCCTTCGTCAGGCCGGCTCAGTGACACAACAAAAGTGTCAGTCTATCGTTTTCATTTTCAAGTGCTTTCAAAACGAGTGTGATTATAATCATCTATAATGAATACAGCTACATTTGATGGCAGCTCTGCACCAAAGAGATCAAGATTTTTGCCGTCCAGTAGCGAAGATAGCAATGTATCTGCTGATTCTGATTGTGATGAATTAGACCTACTACAGAAAGTAGGTACACATATTTCTAACGCTCCTCAACTTGAGGGGTCTGATACAGATTCAGATGACACTGATCAAAATGATGTTGATCAGCTAACTGACATCATCTCTGTTCAGCCTGGCCCAAGCAGCCAGAATAAAAAAAAAGAATGTTGGTCAAACAACTGCTACAAAAAAAAAGATTGACATCAGCTGGAGACATGAACCTCAGAGCTTTGTGCCTGATGAGGGCATGTTTTTGGGAGATAGTCTGCTGTCTGAGGACATATTGAACTTTCAAACACCATATGAGTTTTTTAAGTTTATATTCACAACAAAATAATTAGACATATTGCATTACAGACTTGCCTGTATGCAACTCAGTGTAGACCTGAAAAACCTTTGGACATTGACAATTCTGAAATTGTACAAGTTGACACCAGTGAGGAGAAAGGATGCCCTGACCAAAACATGAACTGTGGTGCAAGCGGAAATGTGGTTTTGCGGTTATGTGATGTTGTGCCAGAAAAAAAGAACCACAAAGTTTATTTTGATAACTTTTTCAACAGCCCAGAGCTTCAGCTTTGCCTTGCAAAAAAAGGTATTCTTTCACTTGGAACTGTTCGAATGAATAGGGTACCTAAGTGTAACATAATATCAGATGGTGATTTGAAGAAGAAAGGAAGGGGCGCATTTGATGAGGCATCTGCAGTACATGATTCAGTTAGAATTTCTTGTGTTAGGTGGTTTGATAACCAACCTGTCAATTTTCTGTCAACATTTGTGGGCAGCCAACCAGTCGGCAAAGCAAGGAGGTGGTCAAAAGCACAGAAGCAGTTTCTAGAAATTGACTGTCCCAGTGTTGTTGCTGTTTACAATAAACACATGGGAGGTGTTGATTTATTAAATTCCCTTTTGGGACTTTATAGAATACAGCTACGGTCCAAGAAATGGTATTTTCGTTTGTTTACACATTTACTGGATGTGTCAATCATATCAGCATGGCTGCTATATAGGTTACTGGATGTGTCGATCATATCAGCATGACTGCTATATAGGTTACTGGATGTGTCGATCATATCAGCATGGCTGCTATATAGGTTACTGGATGTGTCGATCATATCAGCATGGCTGCTATATAGGTTACTGGATGTGTCGATCATATCAGCATGGCTGCTATATAGGTTACTGGATGTGTCGATCATATCAGCATGGCTGCTATATAGGTTACTGGATGTGTCAATCATATCAGCATGGCTGCTATATAGGTTACTGGATGTGTCAATCATATCAGCATGGCTGCTATATAGGTTACTGGATGTGTCAATCATATCAGCATGGCTGCTATATAGGTTACTGGATGTGTCAATCATATCAGCATGGCTGCTATATAGGTTACTGGATGTGTCAATCATATCAGCATGGCTGCTATATAGGTTACTGGATGTGTCGATCATATCAGCATGGCTGCTATATAGGTTACTGGATGTGTCAATCATATCAGCATGGCTGCTACATAGGTTACTGGATGTGTCAATCATATCAGCATGGCTGCTACATAGGTTACTGGATGTGTCAATCATATCAGCATGGCTGCTACATAGGTTACTGGATGTGTCAATCATATCAGCATGGCTGCTACATAGGTTACTGGATGTGTCAATCATATCAGCATGGCTGCTACATAGGTTACTGGATGTGTCAATCATATCAGCATGGCTGCTACATAGGTTACTGGATGTGTCAATCATATCAGCATGGCTGCTACATAGGTTACTGGATGTGTCAATCATATCAGCATGGCTGCTACATAGGTTACTGGATGTGTCAATCATATCAGCATGGCTGCTACATAGGTTACTGGATGTGTCAATCATATCAGCATGGCTGCTACATAGGTTACTGGATGTGTCTTTCATATCAGCATGGCTGCTACATAGGTTACTGGATGTGTCAATCATATCAGCATGGCTGCTACATAGGTTACTGGATGTGTCAATCATATCAGCATGGCTGCTACATAGGTTACTGGATGTGTCAATCATATCAGCATGGCTGCTACATAGGTTACTGGATGTGTCAATCATATCAGCATGGCTGCTACATAGGTTACTGGATGTGTCAATCATATCAGCATGGCTGCTACATAGGTTACTGGATGTGTCAATCATATCAGCATGGCTGCTACATAGGTTACTGGATGTGTCAATCATATCAGCATGGCTGCTACATAGGTTAATGGATGTGTCAATCATATCAGCATGGCTGCTACATAGGTTACTGGATGTGTCAATCATATCAGCATGGCTGCTATATAGGCGCGCGCAACTGCAGCTTCGTAGTCGTCCAAAAGATGTCATCAGCCTCAACGACTTCAAGCAGCAAGTTGCTGAATGTTTGTGCAAGTGTGGCAAATCTTCACAATACCTCCTACAAGTTGCTGAATGTTTGTGCAAGTGTGGCAAATCTTCAATACCTCCTACAAGTTGCTGAATGTTTGTGCAAGTGTGGCAAATCTTCAATACCTCCTACAAGTTGCTGAATGTTTGTGCAAGTGTGGCAAATCTTCAATACCTCCTACAACTTGAGCTGAAGAGAAATAAAGGTCCAACAGCCGCAGTTCCCCTTCAGGCAGTCAGAAAGGACGAAATAGGTCATGTCCCTGTTGTATCAGATACACGACAAAGGTGCTGTTGTATCAGATACACGACAAAGGTGCTGTTGTATCAGATACACGACAAAGGTGCTGTTGTATCAGATACACGACAAAGGTGTTGTTGTATCAGATACACGACAAAGGTGCTGTTGTATCAGATACACGACAGAGGTGCTGTTGTATCAGATACACGACAAAGGTGCTGTTGTATCAGATACACGACAGAGGTGCTGTTGTATCAGATACACGACAAAGGTGCTGTTGTATCAGATACACGACAAAGGTGCTGTTGTATCAGATACACGACAAAGGTGCTGTTGTATCAGATACACGACAAAGGTGCTGTTGTATCAGATACACGACAAAGGTGCTGTTGTATCAGATACACGACAAAGGTGCTGTTGTATCAGATACACGACAGAGGTGCTGTTGTATCAGATACACGACAAAGGTGCTGTTGTATCAGATACACGACAAAGGTGCTGTTGTATCAGATACACGACAAAGGTGCTGTTGTATCAGATACACGACAAAGGTGCTGTTGTATCAGATACACGACAAAGGTGCTGTTGTATCAGATATACGACAAAGGTGCTGTTGTATCAGATACACGACAAAGGTGCTGTTGTATCAGATACACGACAAAGGTGCTGTTGTATCAGATACACGACAGAGGTGCTGTTGTATCAGATACACGACAAAGGTGCTGTTGTATCAGATACACGACAGAGGTGCTGTTGTATCAGATACACGACAAAGGTGCTGTTGTATCAGATACACGACAAAGGTGCTGTTGTATCAGATACACGACAAAGGTGCTGTTGTATCAGATACACGACAAAGGTGCTGTTGTATCAGATACACGACAAAGGTGCTGTTGTATCAGATACACGACAAAGGTCCTGTT
Organism: Megaustenia siamemsis; assembly: GCA_032433765.1. Lineage (NCBI taxonomy): Eukaryota > Metazoa > Mollusca > Gastropoda > Stylommatophora > Ariophantidae > Megaustenia > Megaustenia siamemsis. The sequence continues at coordinate 75,646,702 of JAVIAB010000024.1, read as the reverse complement.
GTATCAGATACACGACAAAGGTGCTGTTGTATCAGATACACGACAAAGGTGCTGTTGTATCAGATATACGACAAAGGTGCTGTTGTATCAGATACACGACAAAGGTGCTGTTGTATCAGATACACGACAAAGGTGCTGTTGTATCAGATACACGACAAAGGTGCTGTTGTATCAGATACACGACAAAGGTGCTGTTGTATCAGATACACGACAAAGGTGCTGTTGTATCAGATACACGACAAAGGTCCTGTTGTATCAGATACACGACAAAGGTGCTGTTGTATCAGATACACGACAAAGGTGCTGTTGTATCAGATACACGACAAAGGTGCTGTTGTATCAGATACACGACAAAGGTGCTGTTGTATCAGATACACGACAAAGGTGCAAAAGACCCAATTGTACAAGCAAATCCTTTATCCAGTGCATCAAATGTGCAGTGCATTTGTGCTTGAACAAAAATAACAGCTGCTTTGTTGAATTTCATGTTATGTAAAAAATCCTTTTTTTGTGTAAATTGTTCATTGTGTGCGCAATGTGCCATATTTGGCACAAAGCTGCAAATGTATTACAAAATAAAATATTAAAAAAAAAAACACATATTTTGTGTACTGTATGTATTTTAATGTAAGAAAATTAGAAAAAATATTTGGACGCAAATTTAAAATAATTCATGCAATAGAGGGCTAACCACTACTCAATACTATTTATATGTTGAATATCTAAAGTTACCACACTTACAATAGCTCTACACAACCATATTTACATGTTTAATGTCTGTAGTACACACACATACCTTAGCTCTACACAACCCTATTTATATGTTGATTGTTTGTAGTTAAAAAATATTTATCTAACCACTACACAATCATATGTATATGTTACATTTCTTTAGTTACCACACTTACCCTAGCTCTACACAACCCAATTTACATGTTGAATGTATGTAGTTACCACACTTATCCTAGCTCTCCATTAATCCTATTTATACCTAACCTCAACACAATCCTATTTACATATTGAAAGTATATAGTTACCACCATTACCTAACCACTACACAACCCTATTTGCTTGTCGAATGTCTGTAGATACCACACTTACCTAGCCACTACACAATCATATTTACATGTTGAATGTCTGTAGTTAAAACATTTACCGAAGTCTACACAAACCTATTTACATGTTGAATGTCTGTAGTTACCACATTTACCAAACCTATAAACAACCCTATTTATATCTGAATGCCTGTAGTTACCACACTTACCCTAGCCCTACACAAGCCTATTTACATATTGTAAGTCTGTAGTTACTGCACTTACCCTAGCTCTACACAACCCTATTTACAAGTTGAATGTCTGTAATTACCACACTTACGTAACCACTACACAACCCTATTTACATGTTGAATGAATGCAGTTAACACACATACTTAACATCTACACAGCCATATTTATATGGTGAATGACTGTAGTCACCACACCTACCCTACCTCTACACAACCCTATTTACAAGTTGAATGTCTGCAGTTACCACACTTACCTAACTACTACACAACCCTATTTACATGTTGAATGAATGCAGTTAACACACTTACACTAGCTCTACACATCCATATTATTATGTTGAATGTTCGTAGTATGCACACTTATCTAACCACTGCACAATCCTATTTACATGTTGAATGTCTGTAGTTACCACACTTACCAAACCTCTAAACAACCCTATTAACATGTGGAATTAGGTAGTTACCACCCTTACCTCTTTTTCTACACAACCCTTTTTATATGTTGAATGATGGTAGTTCACACTTACCTAACCACTACACAATTCTATTTACATGTTGAATGTATGTAGTTACCAAACTTACCTTATCTCTACACAACTTTATTTACATGTCAAATGTCTGTAGTTACCACAATTACCCTAGCTTTACACAACCCTATTTACAATATGAATGTCTGTAGTTATCATACTGACCTAACCACTACAAAACCATATTTACATGTTGAATGTATGTAGTTAACAAACCTACCCTAGCTCTATACAACCACTATTTACATGTTGAATGACTGCAGTTACCAAACTTACCTAACCACTACAGAATCCGGTTTACATGTTGAATGTCTGTAGTCACCACATTTACCCTACCTCTACACAACCCTATTTACATGTTGAAATTTCTGTAGTTAACATAATTACCCTAGATCTTTACAACCCTATTTACATGTTGATTGTCTGTAGTTACCACACATAACTAATCACTACACAGCCCTGTTTACATGTTGAATATATGTAGTTACCACACATACCCTAGCTCTACAAAACCTTATTTACATGTTGAATGTCTGTAGTTACCAAACTTACCCTAACTGTACACACCACTATTTACATGTTGAATGTATGTAGTTACCACAGTTACGCTAGCTCTACACAACCCTATTTACATGTTGAATGTCTGTAGTTAATAGACTTACCTAACAACTACACAATCATATTTACATGTTGAATGTCTGTAGTTACCACACTTATCCTAGCTCTACACAATCCTATTTGCATGTTGAATTTATATAATTAGTGCACTTATTCTACATCTACACGACCCTATTTACATGGTGAATGTCTGCACTTACAACATTTACCCTATCTCTACACAACTCTATTTACATGTTAAATGTCTGTAGTTACCACAATTACCCTAGCTGTACACAACCCTATTTACAAGTTGAATGTCTGTAATTACCACACTTACGTAACCACAACACAACCCTATTTACATGTTGAATGAATGCAGTTAACACACATACTTAACCTCTACACAGCCATATTTATATGGTGAATTACTGTAGTTACCACATCTACCCTAACTTGACACAACCCTATTTACAAGTTGAATGTCTGCAGTTACCACACTTACATAACTTCTACACAACCCTATTTACATGTTGAATGAATACAGTTAACACATTTACACTAGCTCTACACATCCATATTATCATGTTGAATGTTCATAGTATGCACACTTATCTAACCACTGAACAATCCTATTTACATGTTGAATGTCTGTAATTTCCACACTTACCCTAGATCTACAAAACCCTTTTTACCTGTTGAATATTTGTAGTTCAAAAAACATTTACTTAACCCTCTACTGCATAGTGTGCCAGATATGGCACATACCGAATAACGGAACACATTTAAATAATAATGAATGCAAAAATGTACTACAAACACAGAAGATGTAGCTAGGATATATAGCTAAATGATTTGAGTGTTCTCCCTTTCTAGAAATCTTCATTGAAGAAGTTAGAGTTCGTTATTTTATTGACTCATCAGAACATCCGCTTCGTCTGTGGCTTTGGTCAATGTGTTGAACTGTTTCTATTCTTATTCTCAGTGCTAGAGTTTTATAAATATTATTTAATAGAACTATCACATTATTTATCAAAATTAACACTTCATTAGAGCAAAACAATTAACTAGTATTGATTAATTCGCGTTTCTAGCTTTGTGCCAGATGTGGAACATTGTGCAGTAAAACTACACACGCTTCCGGGGATTCCCCTTCGTCAGGCCGGCTCAGTGACACAACAAAAGTGTCAGTCTATCGTTTTCATTTTCAAGTGCTTTCAAAACGAGTGTGATTATAATCATCTATAATGAATACAGCTACATTTGATGGCAGCTCTGCACCAAAGAGATCAAGATTTTTGCCGTCCAGTAGCGAAGATAGCAATGTATCTGCTGATTCTGATTGTGATGAATTAGACCTACTACAGAAAGTAGGTACACATATTTCTAACGCTCCTCAACTTGAGGGGTCTGATACAGATTCAGATGACACTGATCAAAATGATGTTGATCAGCTAACTGACATCATCTCTGTTCAGCCTGGCCCAAGCAGCCAGAATAAAAAAAAAAGAATGTTGGTCAAACAACTGCTACAAAAAAAAAGATTGACATCAGCTGGAGACATGAACCTCAGAGCTTTGTGCCTGATGAGGGCATGTTTTTGGGAGATAGTCTGCTGTCTGAGGACATATTGAACTTTCAAACACCATATGAGTTTTTTAAGTTTATATTCACAACAAAAATAATTAGACATATTGCATTACAGACTTGCCTGTATGCAACTCAGTGTAGACCTGAAAAACCTTTGGACATTGACAATTCTGAAATTGTACAAGTTGACACCAGTGAGGAGAAAGGATGCCCTGACCAAAACATGAACTGTGGTGCAAGCGGAAATGTGGTTTTGCGGTTATGTGATGTTGTGCCAGAAAAAAAGAACCACAAAGTTTATTTTGATAACTTTTTCAACAGCCCAGAGCTTCAGCTTTGCCTTGCAAAAAAGGTATTCTTTCACTTGGAACTGTTCGAATGAATAGGGTACCTAAGTGTAACATAATATCAGATGGTGATTTGAAGAAGAAAGGAAGGGGCGCATTTGATGAGGCATCTGCAGTACATGATTCAGTTAGAATTTCTTGTGTTAGGTGGTTTGATAACCAACCTGTCAATTTTCTGTCAACATTTGTGGGCAGCCAACCAGTCGGCAAAGCAAGGAGGTGGTCAAAAGCACAGAAGCAGTTTCTAGAAATTGACTGTCCCAGTGTTGTTGCTGTTTACAATAAACACATGGGAGGTGTTGATTTATTAAATTCCCTTTTGGGACTTTATAGAATACAGCTACGGTCCAAGAAATGGTATTTTCGTTTGTTTACACATTTACTGGATGTGTCAATCATATCAGCATGGCTGCTATATAGGTTACTGGATGTGTCGATCATATCAGCATGACTGCTATATAGGTTACTGGATGTGTCGATCATATCAGCATGGCTGCTATATAGGTTACTGGATGTGTCGATCATATCAGCATGGCTGCTATATAGGTTACTGGATGTGTCGATCATATCAGCATGGCTGCTATATAGGTTACTGGATGTGTCGATCATATCAGCATGGCTGCTATATAGGTTACTGGATGTGTCAATCATATCAGCATGGCTGCTATATAGGTTACTGGATGTGTCAATCATATCAGCATGGCTGCTATATAGGTTACTGGATGTGTCAATCATATCAGCATGGCTGCTATATAGGTTACTGGATGTGTCAATCATATCAGCATGGCTGCTATATAGGTTACTGGATGTGTCAATCATATCAGCATGGCTGCTATATAGGTTACTGGATGTGTCAATCATATCAGCATGGCTGCTATATAGGTTACTGGATGTGTCAATCATATCAGCATGGCTGCTACATAGGTTACTGGATGTCTCAATCATATCAGCATGGCTGCTACATAGGTTACTGGATGTGTCAATCATATCAGCATGGCTGCTACATAGGTTACTGGATGTGTCAATCATATCAGCATGGCTGCTACATAGGTTACTGGATGTGTCAATCATATCAGCATGGCTGCTACATAGGTTACTGGATGTGTCAATCATATCAGCATGGCTGCTACATAGGTTACTGGATGTGTCAATCATATCAGCATGGCTGCTACATAGGTTACTGGATGTGTCAATCATATCAGCATGGCTGCTACATAGGTTACTGGATGTGTCAATCATATCAGCATGGCTGCTACATAGGTTACTGGATGTGTCAATCATATCAGCATGGCTGCTACATAGGTTACTGGATGTGTCTTTCATATCAGCATGGCTGCTACATAGGTTACTGGATGTGTCAATCATATCAGCATGGCTGCTACATAGGTTACTGGATGTGTCAATCATATCAGCATGGCTGCTACATAGGTTACTGGATGTGTCAATCATATCAGCATGGCTGCTACATAGGTTACTGGATGTGTCAATCATATCAGCATGGCTGCTACATAGGTTACTGGATGTGTCAATCATATCAGCATGGCTGCTACATAGGTTACTGGATGTGTCAATCATATCAGCATGGCTGCTACATAGGTTACTGGATGTGTCAATCATATCAGCATGGCTGCTACATAGGTTAATGGATGTGTCAATCATATCAGCATGGCTGCTACATAGGTTACTGGATGTGTCAATCATATCAGCATGGCTGCTATATAGGCGCGCGCAACTGCAGCTTCGTAGTCGTCCAAAAGATGTCATCAGCCTCAACGACTTCAAGCAGCAAGTTGCTGAATGTTTGTGCAAGTGTGGCAAATCTTCACAATACCTCCTACAAGTTGCTGAATGTTTGTGCAAGTGTGGCAAATCTTCAATACCTCCTACAAGTTGCTGAATGTTTGTGCAAGTGTGGCAAATCTTCAATACCTCCTACAAGTTGCTGAATGTTTGTGCAAGTGTGGCAAATCTTCAATACCTCCTACAACTTGAGCTGAAGAGAAATAAAGGTCCAACAGCCGCAGTTCCCCTTCAGGCAGTCAGAAAGGACGAAATAGGTCATGTCCCTGTTGTATCAGATACACGACAAAGGTGCTGTTGTATCAGATACACGACAAAGGTGCTGTTGTATCAGATACACGACAAAGGTGCTGTTGTATCAGATACACGACAAAGGTGTTGTTGTATCAGATACACGACAAAGGTGCTGTTGTATCAGATACACGACAGAGGTGCTGTTGTATCAGATACACGACAAAGGTGCTGTTGTATCAGATACACGACAGAGGTGCTGTTGTATCAGATACACGACAAAGGTGCTGTTGTATCAGATACACGACAAAGGTGCTGTTGTATCAGATACACGACAAAGGTGCTGTTGTATCAGATACACGACAAAGGTGCTGTTGTATCAGATACACGACAAAGGTGCTGTTGTATCAGATACACGACAAAGGTGCTGTTGTATCAGATACACGACAGAGGTGCTGTTGTATCAGATACACGACAAAGGTGCTGTTGTATCAGATACACGACAAAGGTGCTGTTGTATCAGATACACGACAAAGGTGCTGTTGTATCAGATACACGACAAAGGTGCTGTTGTATCAGATACACGACAAAGGTGCTGTTGTATCAGATATACGACAAAGGTGCTGTTGTATCAGATACACGACAAAGGTGCTGTTGTATCAGATACACGACAAAGGTGCTGTTGTATCAGATACACGACAGAGGTGCTGTTGTATCAGATACACGACAAAGGTGCTGTTGTATCAGATACACGACAGAGGTGCTGTTGTATCAGATACACGACAAAGGTGCTGTTGTATCAGATACACGACAAAGGTGCTGTTGTATCAGATACACGACAAAGGTGCTGTTGTATCAGATACACGACAAAGGTGCTGTTGTATCAGATACACGACAAAGGTGCTGTTGTATCAGATACACGACAAAGGTCCTGTTGTATCAGATACACGACAAAGGTGCTGTTGTATCAGATACACGACAAAGGTGCTGTTGTATCAGATACACGACAAAGGTGCAAAAGACCCAATTGTACAAGCAAATCCTTTATCCAGTGCATCAAATGTGCAGTGCATTTGTGCTTGAACAAAAATAACAGCTGCTTTGTTGAATTTCATGTTATGTAAAAAATCCTTTTTTTTGTGTAAATTGTTCATTGTGTGCGCAATGTGCCATATTTGGCACAAAGCTGCAAATGTATTACAAAATAAAATATTAAAAAAAAAAAAACACATATTTTGTGTACTGTATGTATTTTAATGTAAGAAAATTAGAAAAAATATTTGGACGCAAATTTAAAATAATTCATGCAATAGAGGGCTAACCACTACTCAATACTATTTATATGTTGAATATCTAAAGTTACCACACTTACAATAGCTCTACACAACCATATTTACATGTTTAATGTCTGTAGTACACACACTTACCTTAGCTCTACACAACCCTATTTATATGTTGATTGTTTGTAGTTAAAAAATATTTATCTAACCACTACACAATCATATGTATATGTTACATTTCTTTAGTTACCACACTTACCCTAGCTCTACACAACCCAATTTACATGTTGAATGTATGTAGTTACCACACTTATCCTAGCTCTCCATTAATCCTATTTATACCTAACCTCAACACAATCCTATTTACATATTGAAAGTATATAGTTACCACCATTACCTAACCACTACACAACCCTATTTGCTTGTCGAATGTCTGTAGATACCACACTTACCTAGCCACTACACAATCATATTTACATGTTGAATGTCTGTAGTTAAAACATTTACCGAAGTCTACACAAACCTATTTACATGTTGAATGTCTGTAGTTACCACATTTACCAAACCTATAAACAACCCTATTTATATCTGAATGCCTGTAGTTACCACACTTACCCTAGCCCTACACAAGCCTATTTACATATTGTAAGTCTGTAGTTACTGCACTTACCCTAGCTCTACACAACCCTATTTACAAGTTGAATGTCTGTAATTACCACACTTACGTAACCACTACACAACCCTATTTACATGTTGAATGAATGCAGTTAACACACATACTTAACATCTACACAGCCATATTTATATGGTGAATGACTGTAGTCACCACACCTACCCTACCTCTACACAACCCTATTTACAAGTTGAATGTCTGCAGTTACCACACTTACCTAACCACTACACAACCCTATTTACATGTTGAATGAATGCAGTTAACACACCTACACGAGCTCTACACATCCATATATTATCATGTTGAATGTTCGTAGTATGCACACTTATCTAACTACTGCACAATCCTATATAAAAATGTTGAATGTCTGTAGTTACCACACTTACCAAACCTCTAAACAACCCTATTAACATGTGGAAGTATGTAGTTACCACACTTACCCTTGCTCTACACAACCCTTCTTATATGTTGAATGATGGTAGTTACCACACTTACCTAGCCACTACACAATTCTATTTACATGTTGACTGTATGTAGTTACCAAACTTACCTTAGCTCTACACAACCCTATTTACTTGTTGAATGTATGTAGTTATCACACTTACACGAGCTCTACATAACCCTATGTATACCTAACCTCAACACAATCCTATTTACATATTGAAAGTCTGTAGTTACCACACTTACCTAACCACTACACAAGCCTATTTACATGTTGAATGTCTGTAGTTAACACATTTACCTAACCCCTACACAAATATATTTACAAGTTGACTGTCTGCATATACCACATTTACCTAACCTCTGTACAACCCTATTTACATGTTGAATGTATTTAGTTATCACACTTACACTAGCTCTACACAACCTAATTTACATGTTGAATGTTTGTAATTACAACACTTACCCTAGCTCTACACAACCCTTTTTACATGTTGAATTTCTGTAGTTACCACATTTACCTAACCACTACACAATCATATTTATATGTTACATGATTTTAGTCACCACACATACCCTAGCTCTACACAACCATATTTACACGTTGAATGTCTGTAGTTACCACATTTACAGCACCACTACTCAACCATATTTACATGTTGAATGTCAGTAGTTACCACACTTACCCTACCTCTACACAAACCAATTTACATGTTGAATGTCTGTAGTTACCCCACTTACCTACCCTGCACACAACCCTATTTACATGTTGAATTTATGTAGTTACCACACTTACCTTAGCTTTACATAACTCTATTTACATGTTGCATGTTTCTAGTTACCACAGTTACCCTAGCTCTACACAAGCCTGTTTACATGTTGAATATCTGTAGTTACCACAATTACCATAGCTCTACACAACCCTATTTACATTTTGAATGTTTGTAGCTACCATAGCTAGCTAACCTCAACACAATCCTGTTTACATATTGAAAGTCTTTAGTTACCACACTTACCTAATCATTACACAACCCTATTTTCATGTCGAATGTCTGTAGTTACCACATTTACCTAACCTCAACACAATCCTTCTTACATGTTGAATGTCTGTAGTTACCACATCTACCTAATCACTAAACAACTCTATTTACATGTTGAATGTCTGTAGTTAACATACTTACCTAACCTCTACACAATCATATTTACAAGTTAAATGTCTGTAGTTATCACACTTACCCTAGATTTACACATCTCTGTTTATATGTTGAATGTTTGTAGTTTAAAAAAACACTTACCTAACAGCTACACAATCCAATTTCCATGTTGAATATATGTAGTTATGACACTTACCATAGCTCTACACAACCCTATTTACATGTTGAATGTATGTTGCTACCATTCTTACCTAACCTCAATACAATCCCTATTTACATATTGAAAGTCTGTAGTTACCACAATTACCTAACCATTACACAACCCTATTTACATGTCGAATGTCTGTAGTTACCACACTTACCTAACCTCAACACAATCCTATTTACATGTTGAATGTCTGTAGTTAACATATTAACCTAACCTCTACACATAACATTTTTACAGTTTGAATGAATGTAGTTACCACATTTACCTAACCACTATACAACCCTATTTACATGTTGAATGTATGTAGTTATCACACTTACCCTAGCTCTACACAACCCTATTTACATGTTGAATGTCTGTAGCTACCACACTTACCTAAACACTACACAATAATATTTATATGCTACCTGTCTTTAGTTACCACAATTACCCTAGCTCTACATAACCCCATCTATACCTAACCTCAACACAATCATTTTAACATATTGAATGTCTGTAGTTAACACATTTACCTAACCCCTACACAAACATATTACAAGTTGAATTTCTGCAGATACCACATTTTCCTAACCTCTATACAACCCTTTTTATATGTTACATGTCTTTAGTCACCACACTTATCCTAGCTCTAAACAACCCTATTTATATGTTGAATGTATGTAATTACTACACTTACCCTAGCTCTACACAGCCATATTTACATGTTGAATGTTTGTAGTTACCACATTTACCGCACCACTACGCAACCCTATTTGCATGTTGAATGTATGTAGTTACCACACTTACCCTAGCTCTACATAACCCCATCTATACCTAACCTCAACACAATCATTTTAACATATTGAATGTCTGTAGTTAACACATTTACCTAACCCCTACACAAACATATTACAAGTTGAATTTCTGCAGATACCACATTTTCTTAACCTCTATACAACCCTTTTTATATGTTACATGTCTTTAGTCACCACACTTATCCTAGCTCTAAACAACCCTATTTATATGTTGAATGTATGTAACTACTACACTTACCCTAGCTCTACACAGCCATATTTACATGTTGAATGTTTGTAGTTACCACATGTACCGCACCACTACGCAACCCTATTTACTTGTTGAATGTCTGTAGTTACCACATTTACTGCACCACTACGCAACCCTATTTACATGTTGAATGTCTGTAGTTACCACATTTACCGCACCACTACGCAACCCTATTTATATGTTGAATGTCTGCAGTTACCACACTTACCCTACCTGAAGACAATCCTATGTACACGTTAAATGTCTACAGTTAACACACTTACCCTACATTAACACAATCATATTTACATGTTGAATGTCTGTAGCCACCACCAAACTCCACGGTGTGTGACCGTACTTATTTTTACCACATCCTGTCTATGAGCACAGAGTTCGTTCCTGTTAAAGATCTGCCTCCTCTTCCTGTCCTCACAAATACGACTACTAAAGTGATGAGACTACGATATATACGACGACGAGTAGCTCTTTTTCGTCATCCGTCCTTAAAAAGATGGTATGTTGAATGTAAGCGCGTTGTGTCAATGATACATCAAATCCGACTTCAGCTTAGAATTTTTGAGCACCTGGTTGCTTTGCCTCTTCGATCCCTACTCACTTGGCTAGACTGAACTGGTTAATCTGTATCTAGAGGCACCACAAAGAGGAGGAGTAGAAGTTGGATTGCTCTCGTCCACCAATCCTGGAGTATGTCATCAGCTAAGTGTCCTTGATTGCTTTCAGCCCCCATTGTTTTATATTTTGGCAGAAGCAGGAATATAGAAAATCATTTTGGCACATTTTTGTAGATTTTCTCCAGTCTAAACTATATATTTAACGACTATTTCCTCAGTGACGTGCTCCATTCATGAGTACACAAACAATGACCCGCAACTAAATGAGATGAACAAACAATAAGGTAATACTGAACTATCAAACAATGAAGTAGAATATAGGAAGAGACTTTTACAAAAGAAACCAAAACGTTTAACTGGAAGTTGAAAATATCAGTAGTAAAAGAGGAAGGATAAAATATAACATTTATTTATCTTGTAGGGGAAAACAAATTTGTATCAGTGGAGAAACAAGAGCAGTGATCCATGCAATATGTGCCATTTTGGCACGCAATGTTTCTGGTTTTGAGATTGTGGTTCTGCCCTATGTGCGGTCTTCGGCTCGAAAGGACAATAGATAGATAGAAAGAGGAAACAAGATGATATTGTTTTGTTAACTCAATGCAAGACAAAATCAACTGTTTAACTAACAAATAATTACATGAGGAAGTAAAAGGCAGGAATTTATTTTAGATGTTTTGAATATCGTTGAAGAATGTGACAAGACGATACAGCGTTTTATTTAACACACGATGATGATGAAAATGTGCTGATAAGGCGGATTATTGTTGTTTGGTCTGAGTCCTTACTCGCAACATTTCTTTTCTACAGGTACAATCTTGTAAAGACGAGGGTGAATGGCAGCCGTTTCCGTATACTTGGTAAGTCGTTTTCATATTGAGCATAGCCAGTCATGATGCAGCGACTAGTTTTGACTTAATGCCATATAGTGGTATCATAGATTGACTGTAGGACTGTTTAAGTGGACTGTCGTGCATTGTGGTTTGGAAACTCTCACTGTCACATGTATCGTGTTAGAATCTAACGAATCATTGAGTGTTATATTTTGTTTGTTAGTAACATTTTTTTTAAAAACTATCAGAACTTAACAACGACTAGAACTACAATATTTAAAAGAACTGCAACACTGACCCTATTCATAATTTTTAACACAACTACAACATTGACCAGAATTACAATGTTTATATGAACCGAACACTGAACATAACTACAATGTTTATCAGAACCGAACACTGAACATAACTACAATGTTTATCAGAACCGAACACTGAACATAACTACAATGTTTATCAGAACCGAACACTGAACATAACTACAATGTTTATCAGAACCGAACACTGAACATAACTACAATGTTTATCAGAACCGAACACTAAACATAACTACAATGTTTATCAGAACCGAACACTGAACATAACTACAATGTTTATCAGAACCGAACACTGAACATAACTACAATGTTTATAAGAACCGAACACTAAACATAACTACAATGTTTATCAGAACTACGGCCACATTAAAATAACCTGTGGATTTTTAAAAAAAAATCATAAAATGGAAATTAAATCAGAAAATTAGAAATCGTTACCATAGACAGTGACATTAGACAAGAAAACAGAACAGAAAATTGAAGCCTTTGAAATGTGGATTTATAGAAGAATTGGTAGAATTGGATGGAAAGGAAAAAAACGATGACGTTTTAAAACAACTAAAAATAAAAATGAGGACTACTGAAATGAAATTTTTGTGGCACGTTATAAAACACAACTGCTTACTAAAAGTAATATTGCAAGGGAAAAATACAAAATTAAACCTATACCAAGAAAGTATGGAAGGCGAGATGATAGGCATAAATGAAGAGAATGAGCAATTGTTACAAGGGAGGGACGCTAAAAATACGAGGGAGGACGGAGCGCTAGGAGAGGGAAAGAGAGAAGAGGGAGTCTGTAATGATAGTAGGTCACGCTGCGTCGGCATATCCGTTTTGCTTCGTGTATGCTGCTTGTATACCTTTAAATAAGCAAAAAAACGCAGCTGCGTGTATACTTTTTATATAGAATAAAATGCACATTTGTGTCTACGGTTAACGAAGTAATAGGCCGCTAAATGCAATAATACACTACTTGTCTATCCCGAATGTAAAAGATCTGTGACGGTGGATGGGGCGGGAGAACCAGAAATGATCAACTGCACAGAAAGCGAAAACAGCAAAGTGTATGGTACTCATGAGATATACTCAGGGCACGAGAGACAAATATCACTGAGCAACGTGAAAGAGATTAGAGCCTCATCACGTAACATTCCAAAGAAATCCATGGAAAGAAATTCCAACTGTTGTCATAAGAACAAGCTAAAATTAAGTACAAAGACATATTCAGTATGGGAACATTAATCGAAAAGATCACAGAAGTAAACAAACCAATATAAGCCTGCTTCATAGACTGCACTGTGCTAACAACGTCATTCCCGGACTCCAGATGCAAGAACAATAAGAAAAAAAACCTCTACTGATATGAAATGTATTAGGCGAATGACAGGTAACAGCCTGAGAGATACGATCGGAAATGAAGAACTGAGGAAAAAGCTAAGAATAACCCTCGCCATAGAATATATAAAGAAACAACAGGTAAAATCGTTTCGACACGTAACAAGGCAGAGTGATCAAAATACAACGAGCCCTCAATAAACGTTGCGAGAACACCAGATTCAAGGGTCGACCACGAAAAAGATGGATCGAGGTAATATTAGAAGCACTAGGAAACATACTAACATCAGAGACGAACAGAAGTGCACAAGACCGCAAATTATATCTCCCCACTCCGCTGAAAGGCAAATAAGAAGGAAAGTAGAAGATAAACTACACCAAAGCCATTGATAGATTTGTAGATCGACTTGTAGACTGCCTAACAAATATGTATGTAGATGACACAGACAAATGACTAATATGTAATTTATACTGGGAGCAAGCATCAATAATATAACAAAGAGAATTCTACACAAATTGATATAAAAAGAGGAGCAAGACAAGGATGCATACTATCAGGAAAAAAAAATAAAAAAAATGGTATGTAAGAAGCTTTACGTGATAAGTGGACGACACAGACTAAACGACGTTTCGGCCCAATAGGCAATCAGCAGGAGCAAAAAAACACACACACACAAAACTAATAATGAAACAACCAAAACAAAAACAATCGAAATGTGTTAAAGAAAATAAAAATGTCTATCCTGTGTGTAAACCGAGGTCAAAACGAAAAGGAAATAGCAACCAAGTGCGGCTGTCGTGAACGTACAGAAACGTGCAGAAATGTACGCAAATGCACACAGAACCAGAGGAGTTCACACAGGGGTCAGTGTGCAAACACAAAGGAGAAAGGAAAGAACAGCAGAAGTAAAGAACACCTCTGACATAACCCCACTAAAAGAAAATGATACTTCAAAACATGAACATTACGCCACACTCATAACTCGACTAATAGAAAAAATGGTACTCCCCAGATCATTTTTGATCGCCTATGAAACTAATGGGAATAGTAAATTTAATCTCTACGCTTACCCCAAACTTTATTTTAGACATGACCATAGCAAGAATTTACTTTAAAAACACTTTATGCTTCTTACCCCCGACTTCCTTTTTATGTCTACGCCTTTGAAATCGATACAAAATTGTAATTTAGTCTCTAGGCTTACTCCAAACTTTACATTAGACACCCCCATATTAAGAAGTTGCTTAAAATATCACTTTTATGTTTCTTACCCCCGACCACTTTTTCATGGAAACACCTAAGAAACTATTAGAATGGTAAATTTACACTCTCGGTGTACCTTAAACTTTATTGTAGACATGACCATATCAAGAAGTTTTTTAAAGTATAGCTTTTATGTTCCTTACCCCAATCACTATTTGAAGGATACGCCAACGAAATTGATACAAATTGTACATTTAACCTCTATGCTAGATATCCCCATAGCAAGAAGTTGCTTAAAATATCACTTTTATGTTTCTTAACCACCATCCATTTTTATGTCTACGCTTATAAAATCGATAAAATATTATTTTTATTTAGCCTCTTTTCTCACCCCAAACTTTATATTTGACACGCACATGTATCAAATTTGCATAAAAATTCAACTAAAAATTAGTAGTTTGTTGTGACATTTACAGGCATGGGTACATTTTCATATAGGAAAAAAAATGTTCCTCTATGTTAGGGTAGAGTAAATATAAAAGTAATAATGTGTCTTCTAAAGTACAAAAGCGGCCTCTAAATGCCATATATAACTACTAACTTTTCGTTGATTTTTTAGCTCGCCCAGAACAGAACCTTGTGGCGAGACACAATACGGGTACTGTGCAAGGTCTAGCAGTTGAAATATCGTCTGACACAATAATCTATAATTTCTTGCCTATGTACCTTTACGATTATAAAGGGCAATGGAAAGGTAGATTGATATACAGACAGACAGACAGACAGACAGATATATAGATAGATTGGTGAGTAGGTTTGGTTTGCGTGGGTGGTTTATCCCCTTCACACATCAAACAACAGACGACCGGTCTATGGATTTACGATGAGCTATTACAATTATGTAACACACATAACAATGTCGCACGCACAGCAATGACGCGCCGTTTAGAATCCTGATTACTCTAGTGAATGCAGCCTACGACGAGAAAAACACGGTGCAAATTCCCTAAAGAGATAAAACAGCGGCTAACGAAGCATTCACATTAATGAGTAACATATAAATAAATAATATATTGCGTCAAGCTAATCCAATAACGGTCATGAACAGCACCAATGTGACGTAAAGCGCAGAACAAGCCTAGACGGTGGAAGGTCGCATTTGCAACACTTGATTTGTCGAAAATGGAATATTGCCGGTGTACTAAACCACTTTATCGACGCAGATATAATAAATAGATCATCAGTTTGACTGTATCGCATAGGAGTGCAATGGAAAACCGAAATTAAACAGACACTGAATGCACTTTCTGCACCGATCTAGATAACGTGGACTAGATCCGCCATCTTGGAAACGGAAGTCCCGAATATTCAAATGATGTGACACATCAACTAAAGACACTATTTCACTATTGATTTTTAAGTAAAGCACACCAAGGCAAAAGAGCTTTTTATTCCAAAAATGAAAGAGCCTAAATTGCAAAATAAGGCAACAGCATTTCTCCTCTAGAAATCTACCTGAGTTGTGAAATAGGAGTTCACCATATTAATTTATTTCTTCTTCAAAAAGTTGTCTACATTCGCTTCGATTGAGGGCGCGTGATCAATCATATTAATGCAACGCAGAACAGGATCTAAGGCGTGTTGAAAGTTCATGTCTTTAGCACACAGAGCCTCCTGATGAATGATACAGTGATATGAAAGCTCATGTCTTTAGCACACAGAACCTCCTGATGAATGATACAGTGATATGAAAGCTCATGTCTTTAGCACACAGAACCTCCTGATGAATGATACAGTGATATGAAAGCTCATGTCTTTAGCACACAGAACCTCCTGATGAAAGATACAGTGATATGAAAGCTCATGTCTTTAGCACACAGAACCTCCTGATGAATTATACAGTGATATGAAAGCTCATGTCTTTAGCACACAGAACCTCCTGATGAAAGATACAGTGATATGAAAGCTCATGTCTTTAGCACACAGAACCTCCTGATGAATGATACAGTGATATGAAAGCTCATGTCTTTAGTACACAGACCCTCCTGATGAAAGATACAGTGATATGAAAGTTCATGTCTTTAGCACACAGAACCTCCTGATGAAAGATACAGTGATATGAAAGCTCATGTCTTTAGCACACAGAACCTCCTGATGAATGATACAGTGATATTAAAGCTCATGTCTTTAGCACACAGAATCTCCTGATGAAAGATACAGTTATATGAAAGCTCATGTCTTTAGCACACAGAACCTCCTGATGAATGATACAGTGATATGAAAGCTCATGTCTTTAGCACACAGAACCTCCTGATGAAAGATACAGTGATATGAAAGCTCATGTCTTTAGCACACAGAACCTCCTGATGAATGATACAGTGATATGAAAGCTCATGTCTTTAGTACACAGAACCTCCTGATGAAAGATACAGTGATATGAAAGCTCATGTCTTTAGCACACAGAACCTCCTGATGAAAGATACAGTGATATGAAAGCTCATGTCTTTAGTACACAGAGCCTCCTGATGAATTATACAGTGATATGAAAGCTCATTTTTTTTAGTACACAGAGCCTCCTGATGAATTATACAGTGATATGAAAACTCATTTTTTTTAGTACACAGAGCCTCCTGATGGAAGATACAGTGATATGAAAGCTCATGTCTTTAGTACACAGAGCCTCCTGATGAAAGATACAGTGATATGAAAGCTCGTGTCTTTAGTACACAGAGCCTCCTGATGAAAGATACAGTGATATGCAAGCGACTTCCTATCTAAGTATTGCTCAAGCAAAGAAACACAGCCATTTCTTAAGATTACTGCGACACCATTTGTATAAATGCTGTCAAGTTTAGACCATTCAAGTTTATTGCCACCAACATCACTATTTTCGACAATTTTTCACTGCTTCAAACAAATCTCTTCCAGTTGTTGTTGTTGATAAATTACAAAGGCCTAAAAGCTCCAGAAAAGCGTCGAAATTGTCGTTTATGCACCTCACAAACACAAGTAACTGAGCATTATCTGTCATGTCACCACTCTCATCTATTGCAACAGAGAAGTATCGAGACACACCAGTTACATATTTGATCTGTTTTGATGCATCGCCTACCATTTCTTTAATGTACCTCATAATTGTATTTCGTGATAGAGAAATATTTCCTACCCCACGTTTGATATTGGTATCACCAGCGTTTTCTGCAAAGATGCTTTCCTTAACAATCTCACAGTCTGAGAACGGTTGTTTTCTTCTTAGCGAGAAGAAGTGATGTTTCGCAAGAAACCTTTACCATGTTTTTTTCATTTCTTCACTTGTTTTTTTTTTTTAACAATAAGTTTTACATCCAATGAAGTCTTTTATTATTCTTTGAGATGTAGTCAGTTCTTAAAGCAGAGACAGGAGGAATGTTTTTTTTTAAAATGTATCTTGTGTTTGTTTGAAATACCTTTCTTTGTTTTTTTTTTTTTTAGGTACTGCTACTGTCGTTGAACAAATCAAACAAATCGGTTTCGAAGCACTTCCCATTGTTTAAGAGCAACTGTTCTTCCCATTCTCCATTAAATGCTCTAACACCCACTTTCATTTTTTCTCTTTGACGAAGTCTTGCTAGCTTAAAGCCATCTTAACTAACACTAACTGCCAGCACAGCGCAACATAAGCTGCAATAGAGTGTACCAACCTCACAAAGAAAAAATAATGTATCAACAATTATTTAGAACCGTTTAGGTATGACTGCGCCATCTGTTGCAAGAACTATTATTACTGACAAACTACACCACCAATTCATTGCAAATTACAAAATAAGAAATAGAAAGATTAATAATAAACTCCATTTTGATTTATTCGATTAAAAATTTACAGATGGTGAAGGATTATCAATTTTTAAATGCTTATATCTTGTTAGCGACTAGACCTAGAAATGCCCAGCGAGGCTCAAATGGAAGAACAACATTAGATGTATTTCCCAGTAAATTCTAATCGAGGCTTCGCCTATCAATTGATGCATCTTGCGAAAGATTTCGGAGACCAGTAACGACGACAAACTAACGACTGCAAACGGTGCCTTGACAGAAGGAAGGTTGTACTTGAAAATAGGATGCTATGTATCGCACAATCTGATAGTGATAAAAAGGTTTGCGTCGGATCTTGAACTTACGGTCGGTCTATCAAAATGTCTTGACGGGCCATTACTTGGCCCTCGGGCCTAGGGTTTGCCACTCTTGCTCTAGATCATATTTTATTTTCTCATCATTTCATTGTCCATTTCTGTGTTTGTGTTTTCTAAATAAGGTCTCATGTCGGCCAAAACGTCATCATTTTGTTTTGTTCCTCCTTTGTAAATCTGTCACCTAACATTGTATGAGTGAACGGTACAGCCCATCATTTGCTCCTGACTAAACAGCTTAATGTTTAAAGGTCAGGTTTCGCTGACATAGGGTGGGGTGCTCGGTACCTAGACCATGATGCATTAGCAGGAGATTATATTATTTTCTTCATGCAAAGTAGACAGTGCTGCTGAGGTCGTGATAATTATTCATTGTAACTTTACATCGATTAAGGGATTTATAGATTAAGGTGGAACAATTAAGTTTGTTTACAACTTCCAATTTGTCATCACTTGTGACAAATTAAGGAGGTTCTGACTGTGGGTCATCACTTGCATTTTTCTATTGAACTCTTTAATGCCGAAATTATTTGCCTGGTTTCATGAAGAACATCCGACGTATAGAATATCCGTCTATGACACGGTTATACATGTTAGTTCTGGTTAGAGTTAATATCTGCTCCTGTATAGGTTTTGGCTCACTTGACTTTGTTACTAAATTTATATGTTATCATTATGTAGTCTATTTTGGTTCTCTTCTTATCTCCAGGGCTTTCCCATGTGCATAGTTTCCTTTTCTCTTGCTCAAAGTAAGTGTTACATATCAGCCTGTTTTCTTCACAGAATTGTATTAATCTTTCTCCTCTTTCATTTCTTTTTCCTAAACCATGATTTCCTATATGGATATTATATCTACCTTTTCCTACGATGTCAGAGGATTTCAGTCTTTCATAATATTATATAGATCTTCACAGTATGCCTCTATTTGTTCATCTGTATAGTCTTGAGAAGGTGAGTATGTCTGTATTATTGCTATGTCGAATGGTTTTGCTTTCACTTTGAGCAGTACAATCCTGTCATTGTTTGTCCAGTGGGTACTGATATATTTTTGTAGCTCTCTTATTATTAGTATTCTTACACCTCTTTCATCTTCTCTTGTGTTCCCTAATTATATAATTGTATATTTTTTTGTCCTGTATGTATACGCACCTTTCCATCTTGTCTCTGATATGCCTAAAATATATGTGTTTAATGTTTCTGTTTCTAAAATAAGATTTTACAATTTCCTTCTTGGTAACGTGTCCTAATATTCCATGTACTTCATATTATAGCTCGTTTCAAATCACGTGCCCAACTTCAAAACGCTATTACTCAGTAACCATTTGTTAAAAACTGTTGAAATTTTCCAAATGTTAATAGAATGCAAAAGACCCTTTAAATGTATATTTAACAAATATCTTGCAGCGGCAGTTTTCTTAAAGCGGCGAATTTCTTTGATGTTTGTCAAAATTGTAAATTGTGAACCCCTAAAGAATAGAAATTACCGTAGTTGCTGGTCTATGATTAATTTTCACTAGGTAAAGGCGTGGCCGTAATGGGGAAATAACTGGATAAGTCAAAACACCAGGAGAATTATTGTCTTTGCAGTTCGAGGACGGACGATAATATCATGGTATACCTGTATGTCCAATTTTCATAGTTGATAAGGACCGTTTGTTGAACTAATTTAAGGTAATATAGGGGCCAACATTGTGGGGGCTATATACTTTCATTCTGAATCAGACGAGTCTAAAAGATTAATAACTGTTTGGGGTTGAACATTCCACAAACCATCATTTTTCCAATATTCCTCTTCCTGTTTTAAGACGTGGTCTTCACATTTAGCCCAATAATCTTTGTCTATATTTAATAAAGCGAGATTAGCAAGAGTCTTTACATCGCATATTTTGAATGTTGTATTTTCATCTGCCACTTGTCTTTTTAATTTTGCCCAGATTAGTTCTATTGGATTTAAATGAGCATGGTAAGGTGGCAGCCTCAAACTTATATGACCGTGCTCTTGGATAATCTTATCTATTTGAAAAATCTTTGTCCTTTGTTTTTGCTTTACTAGAGATAGTAATTCAGGTTTTAAGTACATGTTATTAAATTGTATGTGCTCCTTTGTGAGCCATATCTTAATAGCATCTTTTGTACTGGATGACGTCGGGACTTTATCTTCAAGTGCAACAATGTTGTGGTACGCTGCATTGTCCATTATTAGGCAAGATGGTCGATCTAGTGATGGGAGAACAGAATTTTCAATCCAATGTCTAAATATGTGACCATTCATCTCAGAGCAATTATCACGCGCTGTCCTTTGCTGCTAGGTATTAATCTCTTAATCTTTCCATCTGATGACTGCCATTCCCTTTGGTTAGTGTGGTGAGCATTGATCCATGTTTCATCCAAGTACACAATATCATAACCTTGTTTGTGCACCTCTTTTACTTCACGTAAGTACTTGCTTCTCATGACTACTATATGTGGCTTCTCACAGATGATGTTTCGTCCATTGGAATACTTTCTGAATGTAAAGCATGCAGCTCTCACATTCCTCCATTAAGTAGACTTTGATATTTCAATACTGTTGTTCTTTTTCAGCGATACTTTTAATTTTCTTATTGTAACAGTTTCATTCATACCCAACATTTTGCGAATTTCACTTCTAATTAGTTCACTGTCGAAATTATCCAACATTTTTGCTCTTCCTTGTGATTTTGTATATTTTGAACATTGACTGTCACGTGCTTGAATCCAGCGATTAAATGACCGTTTAGATAAATCCAAAATGTGTCTTGTCCTATTCTCAGGGTTTTCTAAAGAATGAAATAATCTTCCTCGTTTAGCCTCTTTGCAAAAATAGTCATATATTTTTATTGCGATGTTTTGTAAACTGCAGAATTTCATTTTAAGACTCATGATAAATGTTATGGTTCCACGTCTCCACCTATGAATGAACGAAAATGGAACACACAATTTCTCGTGTTTTTTACAAGTGTCAGAAAACCCACGTTGAAAGCGTGCAAACACGTCAATTTCACCGTGTATGGATTTTTACTCGCTATTTTTAACTTAAAATACTGTAAACATTAAGTTTTGACTACATCAATGGGTCGTTATAAATTTATATAAATCAAATAAGCAACAATAATAACCAAATGTTTTTTTTAATAAAATTAATTCCCTGTTGGGTTCTAATCATTATAACTTCACATGCAAATTTTGAAGAACTTACAAAAAGCGGTTAAAAAGCTATCGATTTTAAAAGTTGGGCACGAGTTATGAAACTGACTATAGTAGATCTTTCCACTGACATAAGTTACAATTTCTCTCTTTCTATTTTTTCGGAATTGTACATGATGAAGCTCCAATCTCTTTCACGGTGTCTGCCATATTCGTCTTTCGTGTCCTGAATAGGCCTAATGTGTGCCACAAACTTCGCTGTTTTCGCTTTCCAGGCCGTTGAATATTTATGGATCTTCCGCCCCATCCACGGTCACAGACTTTGTATATTTGAGATGGACATTCCCGGTAGGCGTCGTTGTTGTCTTGATAGATGTTTGCCTGTCTAACCGCGAGCATATTTGGATCTTTCGATGATAGGTTTAACACGTCGACACAAGAATGAATAATATTCCACTGAAATATCGATAAAGTTCACAGTCCACCCGCTCGTCAGAAGTAAACATAACTACAACGGGGAATAGCAGCACATTATTTTAGAACTAAACTGACGCACAAATCATTTAAACACGTTAACAAGAGACGAGTCAGAAAAGATATCTACACGCAGTCGCCATGACACCTCGTCCCTCTACAAAAACATCTACTTACATGTCCTTTAAATGTGGTCCACACAAGCTCTAGTGGATTATGATGTGAATGATTGTAAGAGAATAAACAATCCTCTTCTTATAGCGTTCACTCGTTAAATAGGCATGGATATGTTGTGTCGCTAGTTTACGGCATAGTCGCGATAAATGCGCTTTTCGACACGACAAATGCGTCTTTGGTGCAGATGAGTAGATTTGCTTCACAATTTTAGCCCGGAGAGCTACCATTTTGGTCCGGTATTTTCGATATTAAACAAGTGCCTAAGGTTTTTTAACGTGCGCGAGTGAACACGGGACTTCTTGAATTTCGCCGTTTTCGGAGAGAACTAGACATTGAATCTCACTAACAAGAGACCAGGTGACGGGAAAGAAACGAAAAAACCACGGGTACTATTTTTTCTTAAATTTTACTGCCTCTGAAGAGAATCGAACCAAGGACCTTTCTGTCCAGAGGCCGATGTCTTTCCTCCAGACCACCACGTCCCACGAACAAGTCTACAAAAGAATAAACAACAGTGTGGGTGAATAAGCAATAGTGTGATTTAATAAACAACAGTGTGGGTGAAAAAACAACAGTGTGGGTGAAAAAACAACAGTGTGGGTGAATAAACCACACAGTGTGGGTGACAGTGTGGGTGAAAAACAACAGTGTGGGTGAGTGTGGGTGAAAAAACAACAGTGTGGGTGAAGAAACAACAGTGTGGGTGAATAAACAACAGTCATGGTGAATAAACAACAGTCATGGTGAATAACCAACAGTGTGGGTGAATAAACAACAGTGTGGGTGAATAAACAACAGTGTGTGTGAAAAAACAACAGTCATGGTGAATAAACAACAGTGTGGGTGAATAAACAACACTGTGGGTGAATAAACAACAGTAATGGTGAATAAACAACAGTCATGGTGAATAAACAACAGTCATGGTGAATAAACAACAGTGTGGGTGAATAAACAACAGTGTGGGTGAAAAAACAACAGTGTGGGTGATAAACAACAGTGTGGGTGAATAAACAACAGTGTTGGTGAATAAACAACAGTAATGGTGAATAAACAACAGTCATGGTGAATAAACAACAGTCATGGCGAATAAACAACATTCATGGTGAATAAAAAACAGTGTGAGTGAATAAACAACAGTGTGTGTGAATAAACAACAGTGTGGGTGAAAAAACAACAGTGTGGGTGAATAAACAACAGTCATGGTGAATAAACAACAGTGTGGGTGAATAAACAACAGTGTGTGTGAATAAACAACAGTTTGGGTGAATAAACAACAGTCATGGTGAATAAACAACAGTGTGTATGAATAAACAAAACTGTGGGTGAATAAACAACAGTAATGGTGAATAAACAACAGTCATGGTGAATAAACAACAGTGTGAGAGAATAAATACAGTGTGGGTGAATAAACAACAGTGTGGGTGAATAAACAAAAGTAATGGTGAATAAACAACAGTCATGGTGAATAAACAACAGTCATGGTGAATAAACAACAGTCATGGTGAATAAACAACAGTGTGAGTGAATAAACAACAGTGTGTGTGAATAAACAACAGTGTGGGTGAATAAACAACAGTGTGGGTGAATAAACAACAGTCATGGTGAATAAACAACAGTGTGGGTAAATAAACAACACTGTGGGTGAATAAACAACAGTGTGGGTGAAAAAACAACAGTGTGGGTGAATAAACAACAGTCATGGTGAAAAAACAACAGTGTGGGTGAATAAACAACAGTGTTGGTAAATAAACAACAGTGTGGGTGAATAAACAACAGTGTGTGTGAATAAACAACAGTGTGGGTGAATAAACAACAGTCATGGTGAATAAACAACAGTGTGTGTGAATAAACAAAACTGTGGGTGAATAAACAACAGTAATGGTGAATAAACAACAGTAATGGTGAATAAACAACAGTGTGGGTAAATAAATAAAGTGTGGGTGAATAAACAACAGTGGGGGTGAATAAACAACAGTGTAGGTGAATAAACAACAGTGTGGGTCAATAAACAATAGTGTGGGTGAATAAAGAACAGTGTGTGTGAATAAACAACAGTGTGGGTGAATAAACAACAGTCATGGTGAATAAACAACAGTGTGGGTGAATAAACAACAGTAATGGTGAATAAACAACAGTCATGGTGAATAAACAACAGTCATGGTGAATAAACAACAGTCATGGTGAATAAACCATAGTGTGTGTGTGAATAAACAACAGTGTGTGTGAATAAACAACAGTGTGAGTGAAAAAACAACAGTTGGGTGAATCAACAACGGTCATGGTGAATAAAGAACAATGTGGGTGAATAAACAACAGTGTGGGTGAATAAACAACAGTCATGGTGAATAAACAACAGTGTGGGTAAATAAACAACAGTGTGGGTGAATAAACAACTGTGTGGGTGAATAAACAAAAGTGTGGGTGAATAAACAAAAGTGTGGGTGAATAAACATTAGTCATGGTGAATAAACAACAGTGTTGGTAAATAAACAACAACAGTCATGGTGAATAAACAACAGTGTGGGTGAATAAACAACAGTCAGTGTGAATAAACAACAGTGTTGGTAAATAAACAACAACAGTCATGGTGAATAAACAACAGTGTGGGTGAATAAACAACAGTCAGTGTGAATAAACAACAGTGTTGGTAAATAAACAACAACAGACATGGTGAATAAACAACAGTGTGGGTGAATAAACAAGAGAGCGGTACTTGTTTGACAAAGAGAGATCACTAGTCGAACTCCGGAATTCTTGGGTGTAGAACTGAAGTAATAAGTTTAAGGAGCTTACGTAACCACGGATGAAGAACAATGAAAAAGGAAACGGAGATTCTGCGTGGGCCTTACTGCCGCCAGGAAAAGCCATAACTTTATAAAAACTAACTTCTCGATTTAAAAGGCCAAACAAAGCTTGATCTGATATCCAGAGATAGCAGACAAAATCACAAGATTTCTACGACACAACCTGTGTATTGGTTTGGTTTGATTTAGTAATGGAAGACACGGTATCAATGCAAACGAATTAAAATCCATAATTACTCAACCGCCCGTGCCAGCGTCATCATCCGAATTAATATATCATCTCCCAAAGAAAGAAAGGTAACTGTAGTCCCCATTGTAGAAGTCTCAGTACACATCAAAGGACATAAGGCAAAACCGCGCAGAAAGTGAACACAGCCAACTGTTCCTTGTCATACGATATCATAATTCATCGTAAACAATTGGAATATCGAAACATAGATATGATAGAAGCAGAGCGATTAAACATAGATATTTTAGGCATATCAGAAACAAGATGGAAGGAAAGTGGATACTTACAAGACGATAAATATACATTTGAATACTCAGGTAACAATACAGAATACCAAAGAGGTGAAGGCATACTAATAAAACGAGAACTACAAAAATATATAAATACTCAAGTGACATGCAATGATAGGATTATATTAATAAAAATGAAGGCAAAGCCATTTGACATAGCAATAATACAGACATAAGCACCTACTCAAGACTATACAGATAAACAAATAGGAGCATACAATGAAGATCTAAATACAGTTATGAAGCAAGTGAAATCTTCAGACATCTTGATTGTAATGGGTGACATGAACGCAAAAGTGGGAAAAGGCAGATATAGGACCATTATAGGAAATCATGGGTTAGGAAAAAGAAATGACAGAGGAGTAAGATTAATTCAATTCTGCGAAGAAAACAGGCTAATAATATGTAACACCTACATTGAGCAAGAGAAATTATACACATGGAAAAGCCCTGGAGATAGAAAGAGGAATCAAATAGATTATATAATGATAAAAGACAGATTCCGGAACAGCGTTAAGAAAGCCAAAACCTATTCAGGAGCAGATATTAATTCAGATCACAATCCTGTATTGATTAAAATGAAAATCAAATTAAAGAGAAATAAACAAAATACTAATTCTGCAACAGCAATAGATACAACAGCTTTAAATCAGAAAAATGTGAAAGAAACTTATACTATACAAGTAAAGAACACATATCAGAGGCTGCTAGAAGAAGGGATTGAGCAGCACAGAAGAGAAAATCCTGAAGAAAAAGTCACAACCAAATGGCAATGCATAAAAAACAGCATACAAGAATCCTGCATCACCTTACCCAAAAGGAAAGTAACAAAAAACAAACATGGATAACTGACAACATTTTAGAAACAAATTGAAGAGAGAAGACAAGCGAAGAACGCTGCCAAATACAAGGAAATTGATAATGAAATACGAAAAATGTGCAAAAAGGCAAAAGAAGACTGGCTCAACCAAAGATCTCTAGAAGTCGTACCTATGGAAAGTAAACACAATTTAAGAGGAATGCACAGAAATAAAAAGAATGACTAATAAAGACAAAAAAGCGGCAGGAAACGGATGTATTGCAAACAAAGATGGAAGAATGCTAACAGACAAGAAAGATATAATCGACAGATGGCAGGAATACGTAACAGAATTATTTCATGACGAAAGGGACAAAAAAACCATTTATAAAATGTACATCCAGCTATAAAATCCTGAAATCTGAAGTAGAAAAAGCTATAAAAACAATGAAAAAGGTAAAAGCATCGGGACCTGACAATATACAGATAGAGATGATACAGGCACTAGAAGATTTTGGCATTGAGTGATTACAGACATGACATATACCGTATAGGATACATACCAAATGAACTAAAAACATCAACTTTTATAGCATTGACTAAAAAGAATGCTGCAGTTGAATGCAGCGATTTTAGAATAATAAGCCTAATGAGCCAGGTAACCACAATTTTACTAAAAGTTATACAAGGATTCATAATACAATTAATAATGAATTAGATGAGCAGCAATTCGGATTCAGGAAAAACAGTGGGACAAAAGAAGTCATATTCAGCATGAGGACATTGATTGAAAAGTACATAGAAGTAAACAAACCAATATATGCCTGCTTCATAGACTACACCAAAGCATTTGATAGAATACACCATGAGCAACATATAGACTGCCTAAAAGATATAAATCTGCATGACACAGACATACGACTGATATGTAATTTGTATTGGAAGCAAACAGCAATAATAAAATATAACAAGGAAAACTCTACACCCATGGACATAAAAAGAGGAGTAAGACAAGGATTTGGTTATTTGGTTATGGAAGGCCCCGGTATCACTGCAAACGAATTAAAATCCATAATTGCTCAACCGCCCGTGCCAGTGGAATCATCCGAATTACTAACTCATCTCCCAAATAAAGAAAGGTAGCTGTAGTCCCCATCATAGCCGTCTCAGCACACGCCAAAAGACATAAGGCGAAACCGCACAGAAAGTGAACACGGCCATCTGTTCCCTGTCATACGATATCAGCATTCATCGTGAGCAATTGGAATATCGAAACATGATCAAAACGGATGAAACACACAGCTCACGGTGTGCACAGAGCACTTAACTCAGTATCTCCTGCAACAAGCCGGACTTGGAATATGAGGAAACTGCAACAAGGAACACTTCACATACATAGCTTTCAATGATTCCTGCCGCCTATCCACCATATACCGTAAGTTCACGTCCTTCTGAAAATGATCATCGTCAAATTTTTATTAAAATGTATAGCACGTGATAATGTTAGGTCATCGTTTTTGACTCCAATTCCGAACATATAAACACACAGTCGTCAGATTATCCCAGTCGTACATCAAACAACAGACCGTAAGATTAGCGTATGGCCGGTCTAGGGATATACGATGAGCCATTACGATGACGTAGCACACACAACGTCTGCGCCTTTTAGATTCCTGATTACTCTTGTGAATGCAGCCTACGACGAACAAAACACGGTACAAATGCCATAAAGAGATAAAACTGTGGCTGACGAAGATAAAACTGCAGCTTACTTGACGAAGTAGTTCACATTAATGAGTAACATGTAAATAACTTGCGTCAAGCAATTCCAACAATGGTAATGAACAGCACCAATGTGACGTAAAGCGCAGATCAAGACTAGACAAATGAAGGTCGCATTCACAACACTTACTTTGTCAAAAAGGAATTTGCCGGCGTACGACTCCGCTTTATCGGCGCAGATGTAGAAGTTAATCAGACCCCGAATGCCCTTTCTGCAGCGATCGAGAGAACGTGGACTAGGTCCACCATCTTAGGAACGGAAGTCCAACCTGTGTATATCAGATGAGATTTAAAACCACGGGAATCATATGAGGAAGCGGTATGTACTATAGCACTCAGAAAAAAAAGATAAATAAACAACAGAAAAAAAGAACATTATATGGTCCGAAGTAGGATCGAACCCGTACTCCATGGCACTACGCCTTGCAACGAAAAGCCGAAAGCTTAGGAACACTGCCACTCAGCTAACTAAAAAATTAGCTATTGTGGACAATGTCTTACGCGAAGGCGTTCTCATAGTATAGGGTTACGATCACAGCTCGGGAATAAATTGTATTTATTAAATAAGATTAAAAAACGTATTTGTTTGTAAGGAGCCAAGGAAGGAGAGTGATTGACACATGTTTGTAGGAGCCAAGGAAGGAGAGTATTTGACACATGTTTGTAAGGAGCCAAGGAAGGAGAGTGATTGACACATGTTTGTAAGGAGCCAAGGTAGGAGAGTGATTGACACATGTTTGTAAGGAGCCAAGGAAGGAGAGCGATTGGCACATTTTGTAAGGAGCCAAGGAAGGAGAGTGATTGGCACTTGTTTGTAAGGAGCCAAGGAAGGATTGTGATTGGCACATGCTTGTAAGGAGCCAAGGAAGGAGAGTGATTGACACATGTTTGTAATGAGCCAATGAAGGAGAGTGATTAACAGATGTTTGTAAGGAGCCAATGAAGCAGTGTGATTGACACATGTTTGTCCCCAAAGAAATGAAGGTTTGTGATATAATTGTAAGGCTAGGCTACCCAGGAATCCTAGTGAATAGAGAATTGACCACGCCAGGGTTCCCAGTGTCTAGAGAAATAATCAGAGCTTACATTGAAACAAAAAGGTCATGCAGAGAATGATTCTAGATAGATTACTCACATACAGCTTGAAGGAGACACCAGAGAAGATGTAAATTAGCTGAAATTAGGACTTGTTTCAGACGATCCTGTGTCTGGATTTATGTTCTAAGCATTAGGGTTTTAGTATATCTCAGAGAACAACTGTGGGAGTTACTAACTACATACGTAGTAAAGCAACATCTAACCAACCTAATTAAAAGTCTCTAAATCAACAGCAGCTGCATAGTCAGAAAAGCAGCAGACTTCACGGACCTCTTCGAAGTTAGATCAGGTGTAAGACAGGGGTGCGCACTCTCCCCCCTACTGTTTATTAAATACATGGACTATATATGCAAATTAGCCAACCCATCAGAGACAGAGGAGATCAACGAGCTTTTATTTGCAGATGATCAGGCACTCATACATGGAAAAATAGAAGACATACAAGAACACTTAATTAAACTCAACAGCACAGGCACAAAATACAACATGAAAATCAACATCAACAAAACGTAAAGCATGAACGTCGCAATAGAGAAACAGAACATTAACATAACTATAGAAGGCAGTAAACTAACACACGTAGAGGAATTCAAAAACCTAGGAAGTTAAGTGACAAACGACAATTCACAAACAGCAGAGATAGACTCAAGCTGTTCATGCATCAAAACTTGTCAAATCATTGGACAGCTATCACCACTATTGTCAAACAAGGAAATAACTCTAGAGGCAAAACGGCCACTATACAATACAATCTTCATTCCATTTTTGTGCTACCAATGCCAGACATGGACCCTAGATGCAAAAACAATAAGAAAAATAACCTCCACTGAGATTAAATGTGTTAAACGAATGACAGGAAACAGTCTGAGAGTTAAGATCAGAAATGAACAACTGAGAAAAAAGCTATGAATAACCTTTAAGAATAGCCATAGAATATATAAAGAAACAACAGATGAAATTGTTTGGCCACGTGACAATGCATAGTGATCAAAACACAGCACAGCGAGCATTCAACAGGCGTTGTGAGAACACCATTCCCGAAGGGTTCGACAACGAATAAGATGGATTGATGGAATATTAGAAGCACTAGGAAACATAACAGCAGCAGAAGCGAACAGAAGAGTAAAAGATGGATTGATGGAATATTAGAAGCACTAGGAAACATAACAGCAGCAGAAGCGAACAGAAGAGTAAAAGATGGATTGATGGAATATTAGAAGCACTAGGAAACATAACAGCAGCAGAAGCGAACAGAAGAGTAAAAGACCGCAAATTATATCTCCCCTCGATTCCGAAAGGCAAATGAGGAAGGAAAGAAGAATATTATGGTTTTAGAATAGTCTTGGATTTAACAGAAAGTTATTATATAAAGATTACCAGAGTTAGCAATTATTGGAAGTTACCAGCTATCTCTATAACCATTGGTGTTGTTATAAACAAGTTGATTCATTTCTAGAGATTCTGAACATTTCATTCAGATGTTCTACGTGTATTGGAGATTGAGTTTTTCAAGTCATTGTGTTGAATCATTGAATGAGACGTTGGAAGTTATAAAACAGAAAGGTGGATAGAGCAATGATGTTTCAGAAATATCAGCGGCACAAGAATCCATAGTTTAATTAAAGAGGATTAGAAGCTAACCACTTAGATTGTCAAGGGAACTTTACATAAGATCTCCATGGTTACTTGTCATAAAGATTGCTGATAGGCTCGATATTGTAACACGCCACGAACTTGTAGGATAGAAGAGCATTGCTGACTTTGTATATTGTTTTCAGGTCTTATTATCACGAATAATGAAGAGCTTATAGATGTTGTAATACAAGAATTGTCAATTATCAGTTTACTTAAGTGTGATAAATATGATGTGGTGTTGAAAGTATCCCTCTCATGTGATAGCTCACTTTGACGTCTAGGGACAAGATTAGCAATGAGAAATTAACAATTGTATATCGTTTACTGTTATATGTTTAGGTGGGAGTGAAGTGTTGCCATGCTGTGTCATTATTCTGTCAATCAGAAATGTCTTCCTCTTCTTCCTTTATTCCACAGGCTCCAGCATCTCTGATCTCAACTGGTTGTCGTGAAGGGGGCCATGTTTCTTTATAAGCCACGCTTTGATTTTATCTGTTGTACTTGACGAAGTCTCACGTGTGTTTCCGGGGCCTCATTATGTGGGAAGTAAAGAATAGTGAGACTGTGACCTTCCAAGCATGTCGTAAGAGGCGACTAAGGAGGTTGATCGATGGGTTGACAAGCTGTCATTGTAAAAAGCATTGTTATGGAAACAGAACCATAGATTTTAGAAGCAGTGATCTCTGCAATATGCGCCATTTTGGCACGCAAGGTTTCTGTTTTTGAGATTGCAGTTCTGCCCTATGTGCTGTCTTCGGCTCGAAAGGACAATAGATAGATAGACTTGACGAAGTTGCAACTTTTCCTCGTTGCTCTACAATATTATGATTGGATACAGTATCTATTACCAAGCATAACGGTCTATGCTCGGTGGTCAGAATAATATTCTCTGTCCAATCCCTGATAATATGTCCACTCATATCAGATTGGTGGTCCCTACACATTTCTGTGAGAAAGAAGATCTGCTTGATTGACACCCATTGAGATTCTCTCCCTCCACCCATCATATGTTATTTTAACGCGCTGCCCTTTCTTGCTATGTATTTCTCTTTTCTTTAATCTGTCAGGTGATTGCAATTTTTTCTCAAATGTATGTTCAGCATTAACCCAAATTTTGTCCAAATATATGAATCTGTCACATTACATTTTTCTGATTGGCCACCGGTGTTTGTTTTGTGAAGCAATCAATCGTGGCTCTTCACAAACAATTATTCTGCTGCCTGCAGATTATCGAAAAGAGTAACCAGTGCTTTTTACAACTTTCCACACAGAAATTAAAAAAAAAACAAAATTAATATGGCTTTCCGGTAGTAAGTTAACTTTCAGAGTCGTCAGTCGCTGGACACTGAGAGACATCATGAGGAGAGGATCTGAGCACCTATGGACATGTTCAGAGTGCAATCATGATGACTCCGAAATAACTCAATAACGTAACTTTCAGTTTGAGGAGAGTTGATTTCCCTGAAACATTTTCAAAAACCTCATCTCAATCTAATAAAATCTTTGTCACAATTATTC
Organism: Megaustenia siamemsis; assembly: GCA_032433765.1. Classification (NCBI taxonomy): domain Eukaryota; kingdom Metazoa; phylum Mollusca; class Gastropoda; order Stylommatophora; family Ariophantidae; genus Megaustenia; species Megaustenia siamemsis. The sequence continues at coordinate 75,613,088 of JAVIAB010000024.1, read as the reverse complement.
ACTCCCATTTGTCTTCCCTAATTGATGGTAACTTTGTTAGATTCAAAGTCCAGTCTTATCCGCCAGATGAAAGATTCAATCTACATCTAGCGCGTGCTGTGTTCTCTTCTCTTGTTCTTGGATGCTGTGGTATCATCTGCTACTCTTTGATTCCTTGCAGAAATGTCTGTACATTATGAAAGCAACTTCTTGCATTGTGATGAATTCACACTTTAAATTCATAATGGTTTAGAACATTGAGAAAACTCACTGTTTTAGTACTTCAGAAAAATAAATTATACCTTGTAAGTAATAGGTCTTTACTCTAAGCATTAACGGCATTGAACGTGCTCTACATGATGTTGGCAAGGTCAATTGCCAAGTTCACGGAAAGCTATTTGATATTTTCCAAGATTGCTTTTCCACTTAAAAATTGAAAGTGTGTACTTTATTGAACGGATGATGGGGTGGGGAGAGATTGAAATTAAAACCAATAAAGTTCTGCCCTTATTAAAGCCTCTTGTGAAGACAGTCTGTATAACCGAAATCCTACACTAGACGACTTTTATAATAGATGTTATAAAGTATTGTATCCAGGTCGTTGCAAATCTAAGAGTGCATGAAAAATGCCACATCAATACATCAAGCAGTTTTCGTCCAAATTGATTTTGAGTTTGGACATACATTGTTGAATGGACGATAGCAACTATCGGATTAGTTATGTGTATATTTGTCGTTATGTTAAATAATTATTCGATTTCTGGCTCCTGAAAAGGTTCTGCCAGGTTTTCCAGTGTGTGTCACCCTACAAGTGCTTCCATTATTGAAGACAAAGGGGATTTCCAGTCTACCGACACAGCCGCCCACGAGCTAGCTCACAGGTGAGTTCAGTTTCTTTCATCTGCTGCTTTTACTTCCAATTTGACTGATTATTTCCGTCTTAAACGATCTATTGTATAAACACAACATGTGTACTGCTGAAATAATAATTTATATTGACTCTATATCTGCACTTACAATTTACACTTACCGTCATCTTTGATGAACGTCGCTGAATGTCAATGCTTTGGATGGTCCAGACTCACGTGCACTTGCTCAGTCGCACGGCCCAGAACCCGTATCACGTTATAAACTGGCCAACTCCAGTAACTTGCTCAGCAGCACGCGGAAACACTGTGAGCTTTCTACAAATTAAATGAATTACGCGTCCTTGACGACAGACCGGCGTGATGATATCCTGGTATATCGACAGGGAAGAGACAGACGGGGAATCGCCTCCACAATGCAAGACGAACTCGATCGCATTTCTTCCTGGTGTGGGGTTTCAGGTGCCTTGGTTAATCCTAATAAAGCATCAGTTTCATGGTTCTCCCTTAACAATCATATCGTTAATACGACCACACCGGTAGTACGAATGGGAGCTGATGAGGTGACCAGGGACAAGTTGATGACATACCTCGGAGTTAAGTTTGATCGCAGCCTGTATTTTTGGGACCACGTCGACCATATGATAACAAAATCCCGCAAAGGATTAGTCGCCATGAAGGTCATGGCAGCTGCCAACATCGAGCAGAGGCTACTTACTCTTCTGTTCCAGGGATTAGTCCTCGCACCAGTCGAGTATGCCCTGGCCATTCTTACTGTCAGTACGACTCAAATTGATAGGCTGGAGAAAATACAAAATGAAGCCATGCGCATTTCCTGGGATGTACGAGGGACACTCCCTGTGTAGCAATGAGGTATCTTCTTGACTTTCCAACCATGGATGACAGAATCAAGATCTGGAGAGCACGAGCATACCTGAAGATTAGTACAGATACAGAGCATCCATTGCACCACGTGCTCAACACAGAGAAAGGTACCAGGCTAAAAAGAGGCAAATCATGGGTGGGCCGAGCAGAAGATGTCATCAAACAGGCCTGTGGGCTTACCAATATCAGCGTTGGTGAGGAGTGGATACCGGTGCCTACGTCATTCAAGGGGACTTTCTCATGTATTGTCACACTCGACAGGAAAAGTAGGGAACAGAACCCGGTCGTGGTTAATGCTGAGGTCAACGGTCTCATCTGCGATAACACCGATGAGAAATATGCAGTCATCTATACAGACGGATCTGTAAAACGACACGAAAGAAGTGCATGGGCATTTACAGCACGCTCGGCAGGCAGAATAGCCAAGGAAGACAGTGGTGCATACGCCATGACCACGAGTAGCATGACAATGGAGGTGATGGCAGTGACCAAGGCACTCAAGTGGTTAGAGTCACAAGACTACATCCACGCATGTATACTGAGTGATTCGATGAACATGATAAAAAAAGTGGAGGCGGGCTTTGTACGCATGCAATGGGTAGAGTCGTTGCAGAAATCCAAAATACGTAAGGTCACCTTTGTCTATGTCCCTGGACATGCGGGAGTACGGAGAAATGAGAGAGCGGACAGGTTGGCTAGCTGCGCTGTCGTTGAGGATGGGCAACCGATGTGATCGGGCGGACATCATCACTGCCCTTCGAGATGTGGGAAGAGCACAGGACTTCGACAAACACAGATCAACGTCACTTCTTCGGATGATGGAAATGGGAGTTAAGATGGGCACAGCCAGAAATGAGAAACTTGGTGGCCGTGTAAGAAGACTTATCAACCACCATAGAACTGGAGTCGTCAGTCGCTGGACACTGAGGGAATTGCTGAGGAGGGGATCTGAGCACCTATGGACATGTTCGGAGTGCAATGATGATGACCCGCAAAAAACTCAATAACTCGATAACTTACAATTTAACATAACTGTAATTGCACTTTCCACATTTGCACCATCTAAGAACCAGTTTAAGTTCGTCATCACGGAAGAATCACATCTTCTTTTAGCCCAGTAAACTACGATTAACCTGTTGGTCACACACTGTACACAAAATGTTGTGTTCCTGAGCTCAGTATTATTATCAACAGTATGATGTCCAATACCATCAACACGACTGCTCAGTGTGACTTCCTCTCTTACCAAATCATCAACTCTTTACTTTATGCCGCACTTTTTAAATGCAGTTTCTCTTTCATAAAGCCACTTATCCATCTCCTGAAAGTCATTGATCAGACCAGACAACATTAATGCTGTCTTCAGACATAGCACAGACAGTTATGCATCATTTAAAGCTTACAATTGATGAATGTCTCTCAGTTCCAGCACTTTGCTTTGAATTGTTCATGTAGACGCCATTTAGAAAACAGAATGTCTTCGTATTTCGGAACGTTCTGAAAGTAGATGAAATCTTCAGCAAACTGTTTACCTATCTTTATTGTATATCATCCACACTGTTCAGACCTGTCCATCAAACGTGTTGATAGAAGTGCAGCTGTGAAATTATTCGGAGATTTCTGTAGCAATTTTCTGCCGTAAGTCATGAGCTTATCTTTGATTGCCGGACTTACTGTTTTATTCTATAATGTAATTACCTTGACTGTCACTGACATTTTGGTCGCAGTGACTCGAGTGCTCTCCCTGCCAGCTCGTAACCTGCATTTATAGTGACGTCTGTGGCCCACTCACAGCAAGATGATGACGTAACAACATTCACAAACATGATACGAAATTTAAAACAGAAACTGTGTCATTTTAGGGGAGTGTCATTTTGTGTGACATTCTTCTCTATTCATATTCTTTTTTGATTCCACATTTGCCTTTCTTATGTTGAGAGGAGATATATATTGCGGTCTTTTGCTCTTCTGTTCGCCTCTGCTGCTATTTCCTAGTGCTTATAATTTTCCGTCAATCCATCTTTTCCATGGTCGACCCTTGAGTATGGTGTTCTCCCAACATTTGTTGAAGGCTCGTCGTGTTGTGTTTTAATCACTCGGTCTTGTCACATGGCCAAACTATTTTAGCTATGGTTTCTTTGTATATTCTATGGCGGGGGCTATTCCTAGCTTTTTTCTCAGTTGTTCATTTCTGATCTTATATATCAGGATGTCTCCAGTCATTCGTATAACACATCTCATCCCAGCAGAGGTTATTGTACTTGTTGTTCTTGCACCAAGGGTCCAGGTCTGGCATTGGTAGCACGACGTTGGAATAAAGATTGTGTTGTAGTTGTGGTGCTGGTATACCCACTCAAAAAGTGCACGTGCATGCAGCGGAATTGCACCAAAGACAATGGATTTTGCACCGTGCAATGGTGCAAAAAAAAAAAAAAATTCGCAATTTTTTCGAAATTTACTATTTTTTTTAGGGTAATTTTTTGGGGAGTTCGTCAGTTTGTCGAAACGGTCCACTGCGTCTGAGGGATTAACTCAGGTAAATTGAAAAGATCGTCGGTCGCGTCTCAGCGGATTATCCTCCGCGGTGTGTTAGATGAAAATATTTGTGAAAGAGTATTTTTAAGGGTATTTTAAAGAGTATATTTGTGAAAGTAAAAATTCAGAATTATTAAAAAAATATGTATTTGTGAAAGTAAAAAAAACCCTCAGAATTATTAAAAAATAAAAAATAAAAAAAATAAATAATTAATTTTTTTTTAAATAAAAAAATAGTCTCCCACCGGGATTCGAACGCGGGGTCTACTGCGTGACAGGCCAGGTACTTAGCACGGGGTCCACTTCGTCACTTTGTCGAACGGTCCACTGCGTCTAACAGATTAACTCAGGTGAATTGAAAAGATCGTCCGTCAAACAGTCGGTTGCGTCTCAGGATATTTCAGTTAACCAACCAGCCCTCAGGTAAAACCCCGATTGAAAAAAAAACAGACTTATTTTAAAAATAATAAAATATAAATTAAAAAAATCAATATTTTTAAAAACTTTAAATGAAGGGAAATAAAACAATATAGGCGATCTCGTAACTGATTGGGTCGCGGATCTCGCACTACATTTTTTAGTGATCATGTGCCACCCTCAACACCATCATCAACCTTCATGTCCTATCATCATCATCATACCACACAAAATATCAAACCGATTATTAGTGTCTACATTTTTATTGACACATCATCATGTGCCACCCTCAACAACATCATCAACCCTTCATGTCCTATCATCATCATGTGCCACCCTCAACACCATCATCAACCCTTCATGTCCTATCATCACCAACATACCACACAAAGTATCAAACCGATTATTATTCGGCGGCGGTCGGCATGTGAGATGGGGGGTATTAGGCGACAGGAGGCGACATGTAAAAAATGCTGACAAGCAATGACGTTGAAGGGGTATTGTTAGAAAAAGGATTAGGTAAATATGACTATCTCGCGGGCGGGAACGGGTTGGTCGGCACAGGGTGTGTTATTGTAGCATCGCTAACATCATGTGCCAGGATAGCGGTTCTTGGGGAAAGATTATTGGTCGTGTGTGTTATCGCTACCAACATCATCATGTGTCGTGTAGTAAGGTGTGCTAATATTAAATAGTGACGCTCGCTCTTTCTCATTCAATGTAAAGCAAAACAAAACTCTATATTTCACAACTTTATTAATACAATAAATATACAACATATATATATTACTGTCCGGTTGTTGATAATTTTAAGCGTCTGGGTTTCCTACACAACCGCCCTCCATTTTGACAAAACCTTGATGAAAGCTGGAATAGGTAATCGGTGACTCTGCTGAAACATCCGGGGCATCCATATTGGCTGCCGGATCTGTCGTCTGATTAACAAGAGTGAGGTTCCCTTGGTTAACAAAAGGGGGCGTGTAGTTGATCTGGTTAACAACAGGTGGCGTGTAGTTGAGGTTAGCATAAGCGGTTACAATTTCCTCTCGCATCTCGACTAACGTGATAAATTCCTCTCTCGATAGTGTTATCCCAGTTCTGGTAGGAAACATAAAAAAACTATCACCGCTATATGTCCTTATATTTATCAATGGTCTGTTACGAAAAACACAAACCGAGACTGCCTTAACGCCATCTTTAGACAATGGAACTATCCCCCTCTGCCTTATGTAAGAAATGAACCGCAAGCTATATCGAATGGTCATGTCTTAGGGGACAAATCAGGCAACTCACCAAACACATCCAATTTGAACGCTCATAACGAATCAACTTCTGGTGAATTTCAGTGTCCGTTATGTCCCCTGAAGTTTAAATGGATCAAGAATTTAAAATTTTAATGTTCGCGCTGTGCATCAGCTAATGCGATACCCATGTGACATTTGCCAGCGTTCGTATACGTCCCTTGGTTCTTTAAACAGACTATCCCCCTACTTAGAGCTCCGAAAAGCCAGATGTACTTCTCTCCCCATAACACCAAATAACTTCCTCCGGTACTGGGACAGTTAACTCGTGAAGGTTCTGTATAAACTTTCGCACAAACACATCTTCTAACACCAACAAACCCGACCTCTGCTAAAACAAACCCGACTTCTGCTAAAACAAACCCGTATTCTAACACCAACAAACCCGAACTCTGCTAAAACAAACCCGACCTCTGCTAAAACAAACCCGACCCCTGCTAAAACAAACCCGACTTCTGCTAAAACAAACCCGACTTCTGCTAAAACAAAACCGTCTTCTAACACCAACCAACCCGACCTCTGCTAAAATAAACCCGACGTCTGCTAAAACAAACCCGACTTTTGCTAAAACAAACACATCTTCTAACACCAACAAACCCGACCTCTGCTAAAACAAACCCGACCTCTGCTAACTCAAACACATCTTCTAACACCCACAAACCCGACCTCTGCTAAAACAAACCCGACTTCTGCTAAAACAAACCCGACCTCTGCTAAAACAAACCCGACTTCTGCTAAAACAAACACATCTTCTAACACCATCAAACCCGACCTCTGCTAAAACAAACCCGACCTCTGCTAAAACAAACCCGAATTCTGCTAAAACAAACACATCTTCTAACACCAACAAATCCGACCTCTGCTAAAAAAAACCCGACTTCTGCTAAAACAAACCCGACCTCTGCTAAAACAAACCCGACTTCTGCTAAAACAAACACATCTTCTAACACCATCAAACCCGACCTCTGCTAAAACAAACCCGACCTCTGCTAAAACAAACCCGACCTCTGCTAAAACAAACCCGACTTCTGCTAAAACAAACACATCTTCTAACACCATCAAACCCGACCTCTGCTAAAACAAACCCGACCTCTGCTAAAACAAACCCGAATTCTGCTAAAACAAACACATCTTCTAACACCAACAAACCCGACCTCTGCTAAAACAAACCCGACTTCTGCTAAAACAAACACATCTTCTAACACTAACAAACCCGACCTCTGCTAAAACAAACCCGACCTCTGCTAAAACAAACCCGACTTCTGCTAAAACAAACACATCTTCTAACACTAACAAACCCGACCTCTGCTAAAACAAACCCGACCTCTGCTAAAACAAACCCGACCTCTGCTAAAACAAACCCGAATTCTGCTAAAACAAACACATCTTCTAACACCAAAAAACCCGACCTCTGCTAAAACAAACCCGACTTCTGCTAAAACAAACACATCTTCTAACACTAACAAACCCGACCTCTGCTAAAACAAACCCGACCTCTCCTAAAACAAACACATCTTCTAACACCAACAAATCCGACCTCTGCTAAAACAAACCCGACTTCTGCTAAAACAAACACATCTTCTATCACTAACAAACCCGACCTCTGCTAAAACAAACCCGACCTCTGCTAAAACAAACCCGAATTCTGCTAAAACAAACACATCTTTTAACACCAACAAATCCGACCTCTGCTAAAACAAACCCGACTTCTGCTAAAACAAACCCGACCTCTGCTAACTCAAACACATCTTCTAACACCAACAAAAACCCGACCTCTGCTAAAACAAACCCGACCTCTGCTAAAACAAACCCGACCTCTACTAAAACAAACCCGACCTCTGCTAAAACAAACCCGACTTTTTGCTAAAACAAGCCCGACCTCTGCTAAAACAAACCCGACCTCTGCTAAAACAAACCCGACCTCTGCTAACTCAAACACATTTTCTAACACCCACAAACCCAACCTCTGCTAAAACAAACCCGACCTCTGCTAAAACAAACACATCTTCTATCACCATCAAACCCGACCTCTGCTAAAACAAACCCGACTTCTGCTAAAACAAACCCGACCTCTGCTAACTCAAATACATCTTCTAACACCAACAAACCCGACCTCTGCTAAAACAAACCCGACTTCTGCTAAAACAAACCCGACCTCTGCTAAAACAAACCCGACTTCTGCTAAAACAAACCCGACCTCTGCTAACTCAAACACATCTTCTAACACCAACAAACCCGACCTCTGCTAAAACAAACCCGACTTCTGCTAAAACAAACCCGACCTCTGCTAACTCAAATACATCTTCTAACACCAACAAACCCGACCTCTGCTAAAACAAACCCGACTTCTGCTAAAACAAACCCGACCTCTGCTAACTCAAATACATCTTCTAACACCAACAAACCCGACCTCTGCTAAAACAAACCCGACTTCTGCTAAAACAAACCCGACTTCTGCTAAAACAAACCCGACCTCTGCTAAAACAAACCCGACTTCTGCTAAAACAAACACATCTTCTAACACCATCAAACCCGACCTCTGCTAAAACAAACCCGACTTCTGCTAAAACAAACCCGACCTCTGCTAACTCAAATACATCTTCTAACACCAACAAACCCGACTTCTGCTAAAACAAACACATCTTTTAACACCAACAAACCCGACCTCTGCTAAAACAAACCCGACGACCTCTGCTAAAACAAACACATCTTCTAACACCAACAAAAACCCGACCTCTGCTAGAACAAACCGGACGACCTCTGCTAAAACAAACCCGACCTCTGCTAAAACAAACCCGACTTCTGCTAAAACAAACACGTCTTCTAACACCAACGAAAACCCGACCTCTGCTAGAACAAACCGGACGACCTCTGCTAAAACAAACTCGTCTTCTAACACCTTCAAACTCGCCCTCTGGTAAAACAAACCCGACTTCTGCTAAAACAAACCCGACCTCTGCTAAAACAAACCCGACTTCTGCTAAAACAAACACATCTTCTAACACCAACAAATCCGACCTCTACTAAAACAAACCCGACCTCTGCTAAAACAAACACGTCTTCTAACACCAACAAATCCGACCTCTGCTAAAACAAACCCGACCTCTGCTAAAACAAACCCGACCTCTGATAAAACAAACACGTCTTGTCCCACAGACACATCCATCAGAGGTTCCTTTCCTTAATTTGCGTCAAAATCAATATACAAGAGCATTCGAGATATTAGTCCACTCCTTTGCGGGGCCTCCCCCCCCATAAAAAAAAAAAAAAACAGGCTAACCACCTTTTCTTCTTTTTTCTTTCCTCATCTGTCTTTCAGCGTCGAGGGGAGATATAATTTGCGGTCTCTTGCTCTTCTGTTCGCCTCTGCTGATGGTATGTTTCCTAGCGCTTCTAATTGTACGTCGACCCATCTTTATCGTGGTCGACCGTTGGGTCTGGTGTTCTCACAACATTTGCTGAAGGCTCGTTGTGTTTTGATCTGTCTGCCCTGTCACCTAGCCAAACTATTTTATCTGTTGTTTCCTTATATATTCTATGGTGGGGGCTATTCCTAGCTTTCTTCTCAGTTCTTCATTTCTGAGCTTATCTCTCAGACAGTTTCCTGTCATTCGTCTAACACATTTCATCTCAGATCACAAAAATTTAGGCACATAGTCAAAAAGGCGACCTCAAAACCCTAAAAATCTACTCCCACACTCATCTAAAAGTTACACCAAAACCGCACGAGATTTGCACCGTGCAAAAACATGCACAAGTTTGGCACAATACACCAATAGACATCCCCATACCAAAACTTTACTTAAAAATCACTTTTATGATTGTTACGCCCCTTACGAAGGCTGATTGTTACGCCCCTTACGAAGGTGCATTGTGCCAAACTGGTGCGCGTGGTGAAAAGGTGGTTAGCCTGTTTTGTTTTTTTTTTGTTTTTTTTTGGGAGGCACCGCATAGGAGTGGACTAATATCTCGAATGCTCTGGTATATTGATTTTGACGCAAATTAAGGAAAGGAACCTCTGATGGATGTGTCTGTGGGACATCTGCTACAAACATGTCCCCAACGTATGATGACCAGAGAAGGCTCTTGTGGCCATCACAGGTACCATACCAGGACAAGCTGTATGGAGATGTCACCCTATCGGTATCTGTTTCACATAACTGAAAGTCGAACATGGCTACAAATTTATCTAAGAACGACAAATAAAAATCTTACATATGAAGTTTCGAATCTTGATAGACAAAGAAATTGATTTTTAAGTTCCATAGTCAAAAATTGTTAGACGCAAAGTAAAACAAAATCTCAGATACATACTCAAAATTTGACAAAGGACATGTTGTGTTTTAGCAGAGGTCGGGTTTGTTTTAGCAGAGGTCGGGTTTGTTGGTGTTAGAAGATGTGTTTTAGGAAAAGTCGGGTTTGTTTTAGCAGAGGTCGTCGGGTTTGTTTTAGCAGAGGTCGGGTTTGTTGGTGTTAGAAGACGTGTTTGTTTTAGCAAAAGTCGGGTTTGTTTTAGCAGAGGTCGAGTTTGTTTTAGCAGAGGTCGGGTTTGTTTTAGCAGAGGTCGGGTTTGTTGGTGTTAGAAGATGTGTTTGAGTTAGCAGAAGTCGGGTTTGTTTTAGCAGAGGTCGGGTTTGTTTTAGCAGAGGTCGGGTTTGTTGGTGTTAGAAGATGTGTTTGTTTTAGCAAAAGTCGGGTTTGTTTTAGCAGAGGTCGGGTTTGTTTTAGCAGAGGTCGGGTTTGTTTTAGCAGAGGTCGGGTTTGTTGGTGTTAGAAGACGGTTTTGTTTTAGCAGAAGTCGGGTTTGTTTTAGCAGAGGTCGGATTTGTTTGTGTTAGAAGATGTGTTTGTTTTAGCAAAAGTCAGGTTTGTTGGTGTTAGAAGATGTGTTTGTTTTAGTAAAAGTCGGGTTTCTTTTAGCAAAAGTCGGGTTTGTTTTAGCAGAGGTCGGGTTTGTTTTAGCAGAGGTCGGGTTTGTTTTAGCAGAGGTCGGGTTTGTTGGTGTTAGAAGATGTGTTAGTTTTAGCAAAAGTCGGGTTTGTTTTAGCAGAGGTCGGGTTTGTTTTAGCAGAGGTCGGGTTTGTTTTAGCAGAGGTCGGGTTTGTTTTAGCAGAGGTCGGGTTTGTTGGTGTTAGAAGATGTGTTAGTTTTAGCAAAAGTCGGGTTTGTTTTAGCAGAGGTCGGGTTTGTTGGTGTTAGAAGATGTGTTTGTGCGAAAGTTTATACAGAACCTTCACGAGTTAACTGTCCCAGTACCGGAGGAAGTTATTTGGTGTTATGGGGAGAGAAGTACATCTGGCTTTTCGGAGCTCTAAGTAGGGGGGTAGTCTGTTTAAAGAACCAAGGGACGTATACGAACGCTGGCAAATGTCACATGGGTATCGCATTAGCTGATGCACAACGCGAAAATGTTGATTTAAATTCTTGATCCATTTAAACTTCAGGGGACATAACGGACAGTGAAATTCACCAGAAGTTGATTCGTTATGAGCGTTCAAATTGGATGTGTTTGGTGAGTTGCCTGATTTGTCCCCTAAGACATGACCATTCGATATAGCTTGCGGTTCATTTCTTACACAAGGCAGAGGGGGTAGTTCCATTGTCTAAAGATGGCGTTAAGGCAGTCTCGGTTTGTGTTTTTCGTAACAGACCATTGATAAATATAAGGACATATAGAGGTGATAGTTTTTTTATGTTTCCTACCAGAACTGGGATAACACTATCGAGAGAGGAATTTATCACGTTAGTCGAGATGCGAGAGGAAATTGTAACCGCTTATGCTAACCTCAACTACACGCCACCTGTTGTTAACCAGATCAACTACACGTCCCCTTTTGTTAACCAAGGGAACCTCACTCTTGTTAATCAGACGACAGATCCGGCAGCCAATATGGATGCCCCGGATGTTTCAGCAGAGTCACCGATTACCTATTCCAGCTTTGATCAAGGTTTTGTCAAAATAGAGGGCGATTGTGTAGGAAACCCAGACGCTTAAAATTATCAACAACCGGACAGTAATATATATATGTTGTATATTTGTTGTATTAATAAAGTTGTGAAATATAGAATTTTGTTTTGCTTTACATTGAATGAGAAAGAGCGAGCGTCACTATTTAATATTAGCACACCTTACTACACGACACATGATGATGTTGGTAGCGATAACACACACGACCAATAATCTTTCCCCAAGAACCGCTATCCTGGCACATGACACACCCTGTGTCGACCAACCCGTTCCCGCCCGCGAGATAGTCGTATTTACCTAATCCTTTTCCTAACAATACCCCTTCAACGTCATTGCTTGTCAGCATTTTTTACATGTCGCCTCCTGTCGCCTAATACCCCCCACCTCAGATGCCGACCGCCGCCGAATAATAATCGGTTTGATACTTTGTGTGGTATGTTGGTGATGATAGGACATGAAGGGTTGATGATGGTGTTGAGGGTGGCACATGATGATGATAGGACATGAAGGGTTGATGATGTTGTTGAGGGTGGCACATGATGATGTGTCACTAAAAATGTAGACAGTTTTAAAAATATTGATTTTTTATAATTATATTTTATTATTTTTAAAATAAGTCCGTTTTCTTTTCAATCGGGGTTTTACCTGAGGGCTGGTTGGTTAACTGAAATATCCTGAGACGCAACCGACTGTTTGACGGACGATCTTTTCAATTTACCTGAGTTAATCTGTCAGACGCAGTGGACCGTTCGACAAAGTGACGAAGTGGACCGTGTGCTAAGTATGCTGTCACGCAGTAGACCCCGTGTTCGAATCTCGGTGGGAGACTATTTTTTTATTTTTAAAAAAATTAATTATTTTTTTATTTTTTTTATTTTTTAATAATTCTGAGGTTTTTTTTTACTTTCACAAATACATATTTTTTTAATAATTCTGAATTTTTACTTTCACAAATATACTCTTTAAAATACCCTTAAAAATACTCTTTCACAAATATTTTCATCTAACACACCGCGGAGGATAATCCGCTGAGACGCGACCGACGATCTTTTCAATTTACCTGAGTTAATCCCTCAGACGCAGTGGACCGTTTCGACAAACTGACGAACTCCCAAAAAAATTACCTAAAAAAAATAGTAAATTTCGAAAAAATTGCGAATTTTTTTTTATTTATTTTTTTTTGCACCATTGCACGGTGCAAAATCCATTGTCTTTGGTGCAATTTCGGTGCATGCACGTGCACTTTTGGGTTGGGTATACCGCCACCACTACTAGAGTGCCCTCTTTGTCTCTAGAGTTTTTTCCATGTTGTACAATAGTTGTGAGAACTGCCTAATCATTGACAAGCTTTGATGCTTCTTGAGTCTATCTCTGCTGTTTGTGAATTGTCGTTTGTCCCTAGATTTCTTAGGTATTTACATTCCTATTTTTTTCAACAAATGAAACAGGGTGTTAGGCAAGGTTGCGTGCTGTCACCAGATTTGTTTAATATCTATAGTGAGATTATTTTAAGATCCATAAAGGGCATGCCTGGAATAACTATTGGAGTTCATTATATAAATAATCTAAGGTATGCCGATGATACAGTCTTAATCGTTAAGAGTGAAAATGAGTTACAAGAAGTGGTAGACATTATAGTGAAAGAAAGCAAAAATAAACGACTCAGCCTTAATAGCAAAAAGACAAAAGTAATGGTGACAACAAAGTAAAAATAATCACCACAGTGCAAAATAAAGACAAGTGGAACAATATTAAAGCAGGTAAATGAATTTAAATATTTGGGAAATTTGTTTAACCTCAGACGGAAGATGTACAACAGAGGTGTAATGCAGACTGTCTCAGGCAAAAGCAGCTTCCCAAAAAATTAGGAGGATACTATACAATCCATTTTTGACAATAGAAACAAGAAAAAGAGTTCTTAAATGTTCCATAGAGCCAGTCTTACAATATGGATGTGAATCATGGACAATAGGACAACAGACAAGAAAATCACTGGAGTCTGTAGAAATGTGGTTTTACAGAAGAATGTTTGGAATACCATGGACAGCTGAGAAGAGTAATGAAGATGTTCTGAAGGAGGCCAAAGTAAAAAGTGAGCTAATTTCCAATATTAGGAAGAAACAATCATCATTTTTTGACCACGTAATGAGAACTGAACAGCTGGAATATATTGTAACAACTGGGAAAATTGAGGGACGAGAAGATAGAGGAAAGCAAAGAGACAAAATACCAGACAGCTTAAGAGAATGGCTTGGCAGAAGGTCAACAACAGAAATGATAAATAACTGTCGAAATCGAAAGTTGTGGAGAGACATGATCACCTACGCCAGCAGGCCCAGTACTTGATGGAGATGAATTGTTTTAGTTGCATGTCTTCTATAGTTATGTTTATGTTCTATTTCTCTTATTCTATTTTTATCTCTATAAACTCTTCAGATCCTAACATAACTAGCTTTATTCTACCCACATAGCCTTTCAGCAAAACACGATGGTCATGACAACAACTGTCAGTCACGTGATGCTTTCATCATGCGAATAGAATGGTCCGAGCCGTCATCGAGAAACAAGCTGAACCCATTCAGGTTCTCTAAATGCAGCATCGATTATTTCACCAGCTACATCGACAGTAAACTTCAAACATGGTAAGTTAGACTACTTCTCTTTGTATCATTTCATGTTTCAAAGTTTCACACTCATCACGCAAGTTACCAACTCTCTGTTTACCTTACTTTGCTATAATAATTTTCTGTATTTCTGTATAAATGAGAGAAAGAGAGAGAGAGAGAGAGAGAGAGAGAGAGAGAGAGAGAGAGAGAGAGAGAGTTTATGACAAAACTACAGGAATATGCCCAATCAATGACAGTTGTCAGCACGAATATTTTGGACCCCAGTGTCAGTACTTGGTTCTCGTGTACAAAGACGCCCAAAATTCTGAACCTACTTTCCTGTTTGATTACAACGACACCACATGTAATTCGGACACAAACTCTACATCAGTTGAGGCAACTCTCAACCAATCTTCGCTGTTCTCCTGGTTTAGGATTTATGGAAATGACTTAACATATCCGGACAGTTTCACAGGAAAACTAAATGGTTTTGCCTCATGTAGCAATGATTCAAGGTTTGTAGTTAGTCAGCACGAGATTGATGTCTTTTGCTCTGGGGCTGGTCTGATCAACAAGTTATTGATTGCAGGGGCGATAGTTGCAAATATCTGCTCCATCTACATAGGCGGGGGTCGGAATGTGGCTCTCAAAAAGAACACAAACCAGGCTGACACTTGTAATGCTTGTTATACAGGAGACGGATGTGGACCAGAGGCCGCAGTTAATGGCAAAACAAAGATCAATCTCTATGACAATGACTGCACACACACAAAACTGAGAAGTGGAAACAGTCCTGTTTACTGGTATCTGAACTTTGCCACGCCCCAGAAGATTCACACCATTCGAATCTATCATCGAGCTAGCAATATGATTCGGGTAAAGAATGCCACTCTAAAGGCTTTCTCTGACAGCGGCGGCGTAGTGTTCCAGTATAATGATATATCATACCCTAATGTTTCTGTGAACACTATTGTAGTCACCACACAAACGCCAATGGCACACATTAAGATTGAGTTGTCACCGACCATTTCGCAGGCCGGCAGTGAACTGACGGTGTGTGAGGCGCAAACATTTACAGACACCTATTGTCTGGACGGGTATTCTTGGTCGTTTTGTGCAGTGTGTAGTGGGTGTAGCAAAAGCTACGACTTTATCATCGGTACATGTCACGGCAACTGTTCACATGGGATCTATGGACACGATTGCTCCAGGTCTTGTCTCAGTGTTTGTCCTTTATGTGGGAAAAATCCGGAAAATGCCTACAATGTAAACATCCTGGCTTTACCTGTAATGACACTTGTCCCGATGGTAATTTTGGGCTACAGTGCGAACAGACGTGTTCTGATGGCTATGACATCATATGTGACACGGAAAGTGCAGACTGTACGTGCAAGGAAATGTACTACGGGTCACACTGCACTCTCAAATGTCCAGACAACTGTTTCAACGACACCTGTGAACAGTCAACCGGGAACTGTGCATGCAAGGGAACGTTCTACGGGTCAGACTGCTCTCAAATCTCCGGACAACTGTTTGAACGAAACCTGTGGACAGTTAATCGAAGCCTGCGTCTCGTATGTCGGTGATTCACACGTTAAGAAGAGTCTGCAGACTAACTCAAGCATATGGATACCTCAATGTGTTTATGTGCTGGACTTGGTTCTTTTCTTGGTGCTTTTCCGTGAAGACATGACTCATATCTTAATGTTTTTCTGTGCTAGTCATGGCTCATATCTTGGTGTGTTTCTGTGATAGCCATGGCTCAAGTCTTGGCATGTGTGTGTGTGTGTGTGTGTGTGTGTGTGCTAGCCATGGCTCATGTCTAGGTGTGTGCCATGATGGTCATGTCTCATGTCTTGGTGTGTCCGTGTTGATCATGTCTCTTATCTTTGTGTGCGTCTGAGTTTAGTAATATCTCATAACTTAGTGTGTGTCTGTGTTGGTCATGTGTCATATCTTTGTGCGTGCATGTTTGTGTTTGGCACATCTCATATTCTTGTGTGTGCATGGCTATGTAAGTCACATCTCATGTCTTTGTGTGTGCATGCCTATGTTAGTCATATCTCATATCTTTATGTGCATGTCTATGTTAGTCATGTGTCATATATCTTGATGTGTATCGGTGTTAGTCATGTCTCGTATCGCTGTGTACATGTCGGTGTTATTCACATCCCATATCTTTGTGTGTGCATGTCTGTGTTAGTCACCTCTAGTGACTCGGGCAGATGGTGCTCGTAAACCTGGGAGGGCAGTCCATCTAAGGGCAGAATCCCCCTACAGAAAAGACAATCTGCTGCCTTGCAGAAATATTGGGGACAATCAAAGGCTAAGGAAAGCAAACCTGAAAAAATGCTGGCTGAAAATCGGATGCACTGGACCACTGGCACAGAACACAGTGCAACGTATTAACCGTATTAACGGGTGTTCAGTCAGAGTGGATCTGGCGGACTCTAAATGTGACGTTCTGTCTGTGGGCGCGATCAACAAACTTAAACTGATAGTTATAGATAGGAATCCTACTCTGATTGAGTCCTGATCGCAGAGAGAGAGAGAGAGAGAGAGAGAGAGAGAGAGAGACTAATTTTCATCGGTTTTCCATTAAGTAAGTAAACGCAGTCTAAGTGTGGACTAAGTAATTAAACAATAGAAAACGTGTTACAGGGATACCAATTATCTAAGCAGATAAGAAGGGTGCACTGGCACAACATTATTTTATCAAAGCTGTATAGAGCTACAGAGGAGCTCCACGCGTTGTCTCACTGACTCAACAATACAATCAAAACTGTATAGAGCTACTGAGGACCTCCACTCGTTGTCTCATTGACTCAACATTACAATCAAAGTTGTATAGAGCTACAGAGGAGCTCCACGCATTGTCTCCTTGACTCAACATTACAATCAAAGTTGTATAGATCTGCAGCAATGAGTTGGGCATGTATAACAATGAGTGAGAGAGAGAGAGAGTGAAATAACGTGAAGATGGAAGTTTTGACTCAGACAAAAACATCGAATTTTCTGTGAATAAGTGAGAGTCAATCAGAGAAGGGCGCCCGCGCGCTGCCGGGCACCGAAAGGGGAGTAAAGAATAGCGGCGCTGTACCCTACCAGGCATGTTCATAAGAGGCGAGAAAGGGGGGTTGGGCATGCAAAACTGGCTATCCCATACTGTAAAAAAATAAGCCGAAAAAACTTCACAAACATGGACAAGTCAAAGAGAGAAAAAGTAAATACGCCATCCAGGAAAGATAAGGGCTCTCTGTCTAAGAGGCGTATGACGCAAGCCGGAGAAAGCCGTAAGGTGTCCGGGTTGCCGACTCACCCTTTGTTTACCAGGAAATCCTCCAGAATTGGGACCTGGAATGTTCGTACTCTAAACGCACAAGGAAAAGCTGCACATGTAGCAGCAGAAATGACAAACTACAAGATAGATATTCTGGGAATGTGTGAAACAAGGTGGCTAGGAACGGAAAGAATAAAACTAAATACAGGAGAGATGATTTTATCATCAGGACACCAGGAACCTGGAGCACAACACAGTGAAGGGGTAGCTATAATGCTATCAAGGAATGCACAGAAGACACTAATAGAATGGGAAACAGTAGGACCAAGACTAATGAGAGCAACATTTAAAACAACCAAAAACAAAATAAAATTACACATTATCCAATGCAATGCACCAACCAACGATAAGGATGATTTAGTTAAAGATGATTTCTATAAACAGCTACAATGTCAGATGGATGCAAGACGAGCCAAGGACATTATAATCTTGATGGGAGACCTAAATGCTAAAGTAGGATCAGACAACAGAGGCTTCGAAGAGATTATGAGAAAACATGGACTTGGAGATATAAACGAGAAAGGAGAGATATTTGTTAATTTCTGCGCCCTTAATCAAGTGAGCCTAGAAGGAACAATATTCCAACATAAAAGAATACACAAAGCTACATGGGTGTCACTAGATCATAGAACGGAAAATCAAATTGATCACATATGTATTAATAATAAGTTTAAGTCATCCTTACAGGGTGTAAAAGTATATAGAGGTGCAGATGTAGCTTCTGACCATCATCTTCTGATAACCAAACTTAAAATTAAACTAAAAAGATATACAACGAATAAGGGTAGAAAGTATTTCAATGTAGGGTTTCTTAAAGAACAAGGAATTAAAGATAAATTCGCAGTCACAATATCAAACAAATACCAAGTCCTCCAACAACTAGAAAATACAATAAATATAGAAGATCATTGGAAACAGGTTAAAGATATGGAAAGAGACATGCGAAGAAACACTAGGGGAAAAGAGAACGCCAGAATAAGACATGGATGACAGCAGAGACCCTGGATAAAATTAAAGAAAGAAAGAACAAGAAAGCAGACATAGATAAAAGCAAAACGAGAACTAATAAAGCCCAGGCACATGAAGCTTACACAGAGGTGAACATAATAGTGAGAAGATGCATTAAAGGGGATAAGAGGAAATATATAGATGAACTAGCTATCTATCTATCTTTCGTTCTCACCGAAGTATTGTCTATATCTGCAATGTCGTTTCCTGTATAAATTTTACTGTCTTTTGTAATTCTTGTAGTGGCCCATATAGTTTTGTCTGTGGTGTTGTATCTATGGGCCAATGGATTTTTCTCAGTGTACTATATTCTGTGCAATCTTGAAGTATGTGTTCAGCAGTCTGGGGCGCCTGTCCACATGTACAAGTAGTTGAGGTGCCGATCTTGAATTTTGAATACATGTGACTATGGAGTTGATTGTGTCCTGTTCTGAGGCGTATAATGATAACGTGTTCATATCTATTCATATTATGAAAGGCATCCTGATTTGGGGCTTGTGGTCCTCTGATTGATTTTATTATCTGTTTCTTATGATGGTATGTAACTGGTGTATCTAGTTGTGTGCATGTTGAACCTTCCTTTGCCAACTGATCTGCTTTCTCATTTCCTGGTATTCCACAGTGAGACGGGATCCACTGCAAGGCAACCCTGTGGTGCTTGCAGAGTTCAGTCAATAAGGTCTGCAGATGTGGTAATTTTCTGGATTGTAGTGCCTGGAGTACTGATCTTGCATCTGTCAAAAACACTACAGGCTGCGGGCTAAGATTACTGTTCAGCAGTTTTTTTATTGCCAACTTTATTGCTTTTATTTCTGCATCATAATTGTGACAATATTTCCCTGTTGCTATTTTATTCATATCCCTAGTGTTATTTGGGTACTCTATATATGCACCTGCTCCCCCATTTTTTACTGCAGTCTGTGCTGATCCATCTGTATACACACAAATCCATAGGTCTTGTGGGTATTCTTCATTCAGGAAACTGAGAGTTATTGTTTTTCGCTGTAGACTATTCTGTTCCTCTTTGTCAACTATTCGTTTCACTTCTGTCCGTATTTGAACTGTCCATGCCTGTGGCACCTGTGATCCAGCAAATGTTGTAGATCTGCAGTAGTTTTGCTAAGGCGATTTTCCAAAGTAAAGCGGCTGCGGTCGCCAGAGTGACAAAGGACAATACCAGTGACACGGATGTCGTCTTTGCCCTTGTGATCAGGCAAGTTAAAGTGGGAAGACACCGGAGTACCAGTATTTTGTTGAACATCACGTAGATGTTCACAAAATCTTTCCGCTAATCTTCTCCAGGACTCACCAATATAGGTCATGTGGCATCGTTGGCATATGATGGCATAAATGATGTTGCGGGACACACATGTGAAGCTATGCTTGATCTCGAACCGTCCATTAGGGAACAAAACCGAGTCAGCAGGGAGCACATAGGCACAGGTGATACAATTACGACCACAAGGGGCCGTACCGAAGTGTTGAGGGTGGGAGCGAGGGAGATGGCTCCTAACCAAAAGAGCCGGTACCGTAGGAGGCGGTGATCATGACAGGCTTACCAACCTCTTTTAGTTGCAGGTTAATATTTGTGCGAGCAGGAGCTCTAAAATGTTTATCAGTGTTATCACTGTATATCAGTTAAGCATTGTAAATAGGTTACGCTCATGCCGCTAAATTGAGAGCAAATGTTATCGAGAGGCAGTCACCAAACCTCCACAGTGTTAATGTTATTTGTTCCAGGGACTTTTGCCAAATTAAGAGTCGACCATGTCAAATGTTTAAGAGTTGTTCAAGGGTAGAACTACGGCTCCAGTGTCAACTCAAGACAGTTATTTGAGTTAGCGTAATGAGCCGATTTCAGCCAGACTAAGAAGAGCTTTCCTGTATGGACGGTTAGAGAGTGAAAGTGATAGAGGCACATTTGTGAAGCTCAGTGTCTGAAATCTATTAGTACATGTGAGCAGCCGAGAACCAGGTTGTTGGCTGAATTTTAAACTGTTGTGTTCATTTACAAACTATTCATGAATAAACTCGAGTCATGTTTTAAGATTGGATTTCCTTGAATAGTATAACCTCGTCAGTGTTTGAGTGTATGTGGCATAGCGAAGAACGAACATTGAGGCGGTAAAGAGAGTTCTGGTCCACAGGTTCAGTGAGGCCGGAACAGCTGAAACATCAACGCGAAGTACATTATTTGCTGATATCACGTATGGACGCGAAGTCGTGTCCTGGCCATTCACGGTTCACCGTTTTAACGTCACGGTGCAGCACCTGGGAGACATGAGACAGATAAACAGATTCACCAACAGGCATTAGAGTGTTGCAAGTGGAGAAAGGGTTAGTCAGCGCCTGTTGGTCAAGGTGAGCAGGTTGACAGAATCAAATCAATTCCAGTCAGCAACCCATCAAGTGAAATGAATGAGAAGGTGTCGCATTCAAGTCTCATTCAGTCTCGTTCTGATAATAATGTTCATTTCAACGAACATCTGAACAGTGTATAAAGGAAAGGCGGTGACATGGTTTGTCACAAGAAATATTGACGTGCGTACAAAGCACTAAGTAGTAAAGGCGGTGACACGGTTTGTCACAAGAAATATTGACGTGTGTACAAAGCACTAAGTATTTTAAAAAGTTGGTGACGAGTGTGCAGATATACAGGGGAGTTCAACTTGGTTCATAGACTCAACATTACAATAAAATGTGTAGACAGTTACTAACGGTCTCTAGTCAACAATTGAAGTTATCTCATACACAATTTTGTGATAGTGTTATAAAAAAAGTAAAAAGTAAAGTACCCCCCGTCACGCCGAGTGGCGTATAGGGAAATATGGTGTTAGTGACCCTATATTTTACAGACCTTCAGCACATGATTTTTGGGGTAATGTGGTCGGTATTACGCCCGTGCTGCTTTTACTTTCCCAGAAAAAATCCGGTACCCATTTAAGGCTGGGTGAACCCGGAGCCGTCGGTTGGGATCGAACCCTACCCCTTGTCCGTAGTAGTCCAGTTCACTAACCACTGAGCTATCGCGGCTCCTACTAATTTTTAGGGAATTAGTAAAACCCAGGTGTCCTCGCCAGGGTACGAACCCCGGCTGTTGCCGTGGTAAGCCAACCGCCTATCGATTGCGCTAACCGGACACCCTGATAGTGTTATAGCCACAGATTATTTATTGAAATAATTCCTAAGGGCATATGGTATAAATTAATCATTTTCTGAACTTGTTTACTTACGTGTTCTTATAGGAAATATGAATCACAACTTGGAAACACGCTCAAAAACACTTGCACACTAAATGTTCATTATCCTAATTCACTTGTTATGTCTACTGCTCTATAATTACTTAAGTCACTGATATCATTACTACTCTCTAGTCTGTTCCCTAACTTCTCAACTAACTTAAAGATTCCTAACTACTTGAATCTTGTGTTTACTACTTGCAGATTTCTAACTTTCTGAAAACCTAACTTAAAACTATAAAGTACTGTCTAACTGACTGCCTTCAGCAGTTCGGCCGAAGCCAAATTAAGCTTACCTAGTTTACATTTTCGACTGCTGAAATTTTCTCCTAACTTCTCCTAACTTAACTTCCTGATTTGCGGGCCTAACTTAACTTAAAACCTATTGTGTCGAAGGTTAAATACTCCACATCACTTTTCGCGTGGAATATATGCAGCTAATGAAATCATTGCAATGATAATGTAATGATGTCGCTAAGCTGACCATTCTGTGACTTCCACCTAAAAACTTGACAGTTCTGTGACTTCTGCCTCAAAATTGTCCAAACGAGCTGTTTGTGACTCCAACATACCCTCTGGTCATTTTGACCTCTCCTGAGTTTCAAAATAATGTTTACTTCATGACTTTGACCTGTCCTGGAAGTTGTTTGTCAACCTATTTACCGGACGGTCAAGCCATGCGCTTATCCCCACTTCCACAACAACTGCTTGGACAATTGCTATTCTCCCTAAACTGGTTATGTTCGAGTATTTCTCTGCACCCGTTGTTTCCTTAGTCCTCTGTGGGTTGTCTACCACCCGCTATGAACTTTCCATGAGCACAACTTGTTATTCTTTCTCTAAAACTAATGACCGTTATTCTATGCTTCAGTTATAATCTATTAAGAAATGGGTACTGGCAGAGATACCTGCCCCATACTTTCATTAACCTATACTGTTACAATAGACAATGTGAGCAATAAAACAACAATAATTCTGTTGTTTTGTAAACCTATATCTCGATGGTTAGCTCTCAATTATTGTTTCATTGTGTCGTCATCAATCTTTGGAAATAAGTTTGTCGCACATCAATAAAAGGTAGCGAGCAATTGGGTATCAATAATGTTAACCTCAGATGGTAGATGTACAACAGAGGTGAGATGGTAGATGTGCAACAGAGGTGAGATGGTAGATGTACAACAGAGGTGAGATGGTAGATGTGCAAGAGAGGTGAGATGGTAGATGTACAACAGAGGTGAGATGGTAGATGTACAACAGAGGTGAGATGGTAGATGTGCAACAAAGGTGAGATCGTAGATGTACAATAGAGGTGAGATGGTAGATGTGCAACAATGGTGAGATCGTAGATGTTGAATAGAGGTGAGATGGCAGATGTACAACATAGGTGAGAAGCAGAATAGATGAGACAAAAACAGTTTATAAAAAAATGAGGAAGATACTGTGTAATCCATTTTTGACAGTGGTAAAAAGAAAAACATATATTACATGTTACGTAAAATCAATTTTAACATGCGAATGTGAATCATGGACAATAGGAAAACAGACAAGAAAATAACTGGAAGCTGGGAATTATGGTTTACAGAAGAATGTTGAGAATGCCTTGCACAGCTAAGAAGTGTTATAAAAACATTTTGGAAGAGGCAGAAAGCAAAACGAGAGCTCATTTCCAATGTTAGGAAGAAATAACCACCATTTTCTGGCCATGTAATGAAAAGGGAAGACCTGGAATATATAGCGACAACTGCGAAAATTGAGGAACGAAGGGCTAGAGAGAAGCAAAGAAAATATATACCATAGAGCTGGCAAACATCATCAACAGAAATGATACATAACTTTCATATCGAGAGTTGTGGAGGTACATGATCACCTTCGCCAGGAGTCATGGTGCTTAAAAAAAAGTGAACAATCCCCACCACGTCAAGTTGCGTATAGGGAACATGGTGCTAGTGACCATAATTTGTACATACCTTCGGTTCTTGAATTTTTGGGCAAGATTGTTGGTGTTACATCGTGCCGCTTTACATTCGCAGAAATAAAAATCCGGTTGATGATAATGAATTACATATCCGAGTAATTTATATCAATCATTATATGACCGAGTAATTTGTATTTATCAGTAAATATCAGAGTAATTTCTATCTGTCGTTTTATATCCGAGTGATTTACACCTATCATTATATATCCGAGTAATTTATATCTGTCTTTTCATTTATTCGAGTAAATTATATATGTCATTATATATCCGAGTAATGTATATCTGTCGTTATATGTCCAATTAACTTATATCAGTCATTATATATATCCGAGTAAATTATATCACTCATTATATATCCGAGTAATTGATATCAGTCATTATATATCAGAGTAAATGATATAAGATATTATATATCAGAGTAATTAATATCAATCATTATATATATATATATCTGAGTAATTGATATCAGCCATTATATACATCCGAGTAATTGATATCAGATATTATATATCAGAGTAAATGATATCAGTCATTATATATATCAGTGTAATTGATATCAGTCATATATATATATATATATATATATATATATATATCAGTGTAATTGATATCAGTCATTATATATATATCAGTGTAATTGATATCAGTCATTATATATCCGAGTAATTCATCTTTGTCTTTATTTATAAGAGTAATTTTATTTATTGGGCTGTTTTCGCAACAACAACAACAACAACAACAAATAATAATTATAATATTCTTGTTAATGTCATCCATTGTTTTCTCAAGGGAAGGAAGAAAATGTGTGTTGGGGAAGATTGCCATCAGCGAAGTCCCAGACGTGAGTGGCCGCCTTCCAGGGAAGATGTTCTCTCCAGACGACCAGTGTAGACTGGTTTACGGCAAATATTCCAGGATGTGTAATGAGGTCTGTCACATTGTTATTGTCTCTATTATTTCTTGTTTTTTGTTAACATTTTAATAATGAATTTAATCAAATTCAACCTGGTATGTAACTGTAACGAATTTGTAGTTATAAAAATACTGTTAGATAACTGGTACACAAGGGAAACAATGGCAACTAAAGTTGAATATAACATTTTCAGGTATGGTAAACTAGTTAAGGTTGTTTGATTAAAAAAAAAAAATTTTTTTGTTCACCAGCTTTCACCTCTGGTTAAGTCCCTAGAGACTAGCAACTGAATTCCGCGTTTTAATCCGTTAAAGGTAAAGTAAAGATACAGTATTAGACTTGAATTGGCCACTCAGCACGCGAGTTTTCACGCATATGTGTTCGGCCGCCTATCCAGAAGTGTTCGGAGACGTCAGGATAGTATCGATTCAAGCATCGAAACTCACGATGCGACGCGACATTCCTCACTTTCCCGGAGTAATACCCTGGTACCATTTCTGCCAGCTGCTGGGCCGACCGCGAGGGTATGTTTTTTACAACCAAGAGTATAACTGACACTGCTTCAAGTGAGAATCAAACAAGTGTTGTCCGAACGTCGGTAGCCCAGTAGGGTGATTTTCCCAACAAGGCTACTGAGGCCCCCATTTTAAATCAACTTGTTCCTGGCAGTTTTGTGTACAAAGGATCCTCGACGCACAGGCAGAGAACTCAGACTTCGGAGATACTCATATTTTTTTCTGACTAGTAATTTGACTTTTCAAACCGCTGAAACCAGGGATGGAGATAAATCACAGATAAAGAACCTAACCTGTGTTAGTGTTGATTTCTTCGTTATTTATAATTAATCATCTGCGTGTGTATTATCTAAAATATAGCGAACCTTGTTGTGGGTACTATTATCTAAGAGTAGCTAAACGGGATATGTATATAATTATGTTTATGATAAAAGTGTAGTTAAAGTGTACATGCATGTACATGTCAAAGACCATCAACAAAAATTAATAAGTGTATCATTCGAGGTTAGCAACAGTTAATGTGTTTCCCACTTTAAATTAGCTGAAACGAAGTCTCTACTTTCTCATACTTTGTTGTGTCCTAGCATTGCACATATCAAAGTATATTTGTGTTATTTACGTAGCCATCACGTTATGTTGTTTATTATCAGAATTCCACGGATATCTGCACGGCCATGTACTGCTCCGACCCAAGAAGGGGTGACAGATGCTTCCCTATCAAAGCGGCTCATGGAACAACTTGTGACAACGGCCAGGTCCGGGTTTTTTCTTCTTATTATTATTATTTTTATTTCTTTTATTTAAGCAAAGTATATGGATTAGGAAAAAACGTCCAAAAGATTAAAACTATGATCATAAATAGAGAAAAGACACAAAATATACACGGAGATTGTGGAGTAGATGGAAAGAACCTAGAAAAAGTTCAAATAATATAGCTATATTGGATATTTTATAACAAATGATGGAAAATGTAAGACAATAATAAACAAATAGAATAGAAATAGCAAAAATCGTATTTAACAACATGTACAATGTACTCATATCAAAGCAAATTACATCAGAACTAAAACTACGGATACCAAAATGCTATATATACTGAACACTCTTGTATGATGCAGAAACATGGACATTAAATAACAAAATGGGTCAGACAATTGAAGCCTTTGAAATGTGGATCTATAGGAAAAGGGGAACAATTGGATGGAAGGAAAAGAAAACAAATAAGGAAGTTCTGAATCAGCTGAAAATGAAAACAAAAGTACTTAACACAATTCAAATAAGACAACTGAAATTTTTGGGACATGTAAAGAGACATAATACCATTATAAAAGTCGTTTTGAAAGGGAAGGTAGAAGGTAGACGAGGCAGAGGCAGATCAAGAATTAAGTGAACTGGTAACATAAAAAAACGAATAGGTAAATCTATGATCGACAACATGCACCATCAAGAGAAGAGACAGAGAAAAATGGCGCTCCATGGTAGCCAACATACGATGTGGATACGGTAGCCACTGAATTCATCTTCTTCTTCCTGTCAACACCCTGTGGAGCATTGGTCTTCAACACAACAAACACTTTCCAAGCTGTTCTGTTTCTTGTCATTTTTATAAGATCTTTCCATGTCTTCCCCATCATCTTCATCTCTGCTTCCATGTGTCCTCTCCAATAATATTTTGGTCTTCCTCTGGGGATTCCATGATAGGGCCTGTCGTGCAATACTCTCAGTTGACTTCCGCAGTGTTGTCCTATACGTCATCGTCTTCGCTGTATCTATTTTTTCTCACATTACGCTGTCAGCACAAGGTGACGTCATTTTAAAATTACCCATAAACATTAACATGCTCTCCCTCTTCACATCTATTTTAACAGATTTGCTTGAATGGACTGTGTGTGTCGGACCCTAGTGTTACACTGGCGCCTACAACACGTCGATCAACAGACACGACCAGTGAACCCACGCACTGGCTGTGCCAATTCGCCGAACTGCTTTCAGATCCTGATCTTGTCGGATCACTGGCAAGTGATCGACTTACTGAGCTACTGAAACGCCGTAAAATGTGTTTAAACAAATCATCAGATTGAAGGATAAGCTCCGCCAAAAGTGTTATCATATCCTCATAACATTTAACTCGCGGATCATATATCTACTGTAATAAAGGAAATGTATCTCCTGTATCTACGACAATTTGTTGATCCTTTAATGTATGTCCTGATGTAAAGAGATCTCTATATCCTAATATTATTCCCTGCAACATGCTACTGCAAACAATCTGTAAGCATCCAACGTTTATAGAGTGACCATGAATCAACTATAGAGAATCTGCGGAATTAACTTCGATGTGAGAAAAAAGCAACATCATCAGTGAGTGTCGTCTCCGCATCGAAGGTTGGCTGCCATGGAGCCCCATTCCGCTCTGTCTCTTGCTTTGATGTTTCAGATTATCATAGGCTGACTTGTCCATCTTTAGATGTTTCTCGTTCATGTTAGTCGTGGTCTGCCTTTGCCTCTTTTACCCTGTATTTTCCCTTCCAATATTATTTTTAGTAAGCTGTTGTGTGTTTTAACATGCCCCACAAATGTAATTTGCCTTGTTCTAATTGTGTTTAGTAGTTCTTTTTTCATTTTCTGCTGTTTAAAACTTCGTCGTTTGTTTTCTTTTCATTCCATCAAATTCTACATATTCTTCTATAAATCCACATTTCAAAGGCTTAAATTTTCTGTTCTGTTTTCTTGTCTAATGTCCATGTTCTTGTATAATGTCCATGTTTCTGCACCATACAGGAATATTTAGCAGATATAACATTTTGTTATTCTTAGATTAAGCCCTGGTATTAATTGTTTTGATGTTAGTATATATTTCATGGCATTAAAATTACTTCTTGCCATTCATATTCTTTGTTTATTTCAGTTTTACAGTTTCCATCACTGGTTATCTAGTATGTCCCATGTATTTGTAGCTCTGAACTGTCTCCAGGTCTATTCCTTCAACTGTGATATTTATTTGTAGGTCTTGAGAATTTTCTTTCCTTATGATCACAGTTTTAGTCTTTTTGATATTCATATCGAATCCATAGTTTTTGCTTGTTATGTTCATTGTATAGATTGAACAAGCTTGGTAATAGGATGCATCAATGTCTCACTCCTCTTTTTATATTTATGGGTGTAGAGTTCTCTTTGTAATATTTTATTATTACTGTTTGATCCCAGTATAAATTACATATTAGTTGTATGTCTGTGTCGTCTAAATTTATATTTTTTAGGCAGTCTATTATTTGATTATGGTGTATTCTATTAAAAGTTTTAGTGTAGCATATAAAACAGGCATATATTGGTTTGTTTACTTCTGTGTACTTTTCAGTCAGTTCCCATGCTGAATATGGCTTCTTTTGTCCCACTGTTTTTCCTGAATCCAAATTGCTGCTCATCTAATTCAGTATTGATTTTATTCTGAATCCTTCCTTTATAACTTTTAATAAAATGTTTGTTATCTGGCTCATTTGGCTTATTGTTCTAAAAACACTGCATCCAACTGCACCATTTCTTTTTAGGTAATGCAGCGAAAGTTGATGTTTTTAGTTCATTTGGTATGTATCCTGTATGGTATATGTCATTGCATAGGTCTGTGATCACTGCAGTGCCAAAAATTTTCTAGTGCCTGTATCATCTCAATCTGTATATTGTCAGGTCCTGCTGCTTTTCCCTTTTTCGTTGTTTTTATAGCTTTCTCTACTTCAGATTTCAGGATTTTATAGCTGGACTTTATAATGGTTTTTTTGTCTCTTTCGTCATGAAATAATTCTGTTATATACTCCTGCCATCGATCGATTATATCATTGTTGTCAGTTAGCATTCTTCCCTCTTTGTTTGCAACACAACCGTTTCCTGTAGCTTTTGTAGTTTTTTATTAATCATTATCTTTATTTCTGTGTGCATCCCTCATAGATATTGTTTACTTTCCATATAGATAGATAGATAGATAGATAGATAGATAGATAGATAGATAGATAGATAGATAGATAGATAGATAGATAGATAGATAGATAGATAGATAGATAGATAGATAGATAGATAGATAGATAGATAGATAGATAGATAGGTAGGTAGGTAGGTAGGTAGGTAGGTAGGTAGGTAGGCAGGCAGGCAGGCAGGCAGGCAGGCAGGCAGGCAGGCAGGCAGGCAGGCAGGCAGGTAGGTAGGTAGGTAGGCAGGCAGGCAGGCAGGCAGGCAGGCAGGCAGGCAGGCAGGTAGGTAGGTAGGTAGGTAGGTAGGTAGGTAGGTAGGTAGGTAGGTAGGTAGGTAGGTAGGTAGGTAGGTAGGTAGGTAGGTAGGTAGGTAGGTAGGTAGGTAGATAGATAGATAGATAGATAGATAGATAGATACCTCCTTTAACTACCACCCTCATCTCCAACACTTACCTACACCCTCACTTACCACCCTCATCTGCCAACGTCATCTGTCACCCTCGTCTTTCTATTCTCCACTCTGATCTCACCTTGATATCACCTGGACGGCCAACTGCCAAAGTAACAAACGTGGAGGTCTTCACTCACACAAGCCTCCCAAACATCTAAAGCTGCTCAAACAACGTTTGTTACGCTCGTGTGTCTGCTTACACCGTACGAAAGTTGGTCTCATACCAAACGATATATTTTATGGATGGGAGACGCCCAAAACTCCGAATTATAGACATGTGCAAACGTGACATAAAGACTGAAAATAAACCTGCAGCCTGGGAAGAAAGAGCTGCAGACCGTAGTATTTGGAAACTTCAACTCAAACAAGCAGCAGACAGGTTCACAGAAAATGAAAACAAACAGCGACAAAAAGGAAAAATAACATTTCGAAGGGGCGCTGCAAGCTTCATTGTCAACTAAGACTATCAGAGACTAAATGTCAACTATGATTAACTGTGGCTGAAAGTGAACAAAGACTGATGGAAGCTACTATTCAATTATAACCGACAAAGACTATGATATTTAGGTCACATTTTAACTAAGGTGTTTCTTGAATTTAATGTTCTGTATATGCCTGTTGTTGTTTAACTTCTGACAGGCTGGTGGACGGTGAAATTCTCGTTGCTAACTGGATATTTGTCTTCTTTTCAAACGGGATTGAACTATCGGTGATAGGTCATTGATTTCACTGCTGTACCTGCGAACGCCTATTTCCAACAGCGGCTTTCTTGTCCAGTTCGCCTACTGCCTTGTGAGAAGACTGGGGAGATATCGAACGCTACGAGAGTAAACCTAAACAGAAAATCCGGAGGGAGAGACCCTAAGGAAGTATTATTGATATTCTGGTATCGCCTGCAACTCAACTTTGTTCCGAACGTAATGACCTCGTCTCTCCGATACAAAGAAGATTCGAGAAGGGGCTAGTGCGTTTTGGGCAAAGCACTATCTCCACATTATTGTAACAGGCATATCAATCAAATATAATTGTCAGTTCCATCATCGTTAGGTCACAGCAGAAGAAAAACACCATCTCTCATTCTATGCACATGCAACGTTAGGACACAGCAGAAGGAAAACACCATCTCTCATTCTATGCACATGCAACGTTAGGACACAGCAGAAGGAAAATACCATCTCTCCCACTCGGCACGTGGAACGTTAGGACCATGTGTCCTATTTAAATAGCACCAACCTCACTAATGTAGAAAAAAAATAAGAAAAAAACTCTCATTGACATGGAGCTGCAGAGACTACATGTTGATATTGTAGCCGCCCCCCCCCCCTCCAGGAAACAAGGTTTCCGGTCTGTGGTTCAGTCAGGGAGAATAACTATACCTTTTGCTGGCAGTGGTGTAAAGCTGGGCAGACTCGCCTACATGAAGTTTACTTTCAAGGCATGATAAGCTCATACGAACAGCGATAAGCTCATATAAACACCCTAAATGGTAGATCAGAAGACATAATACTAAAAATACATTCAGAAGTTGGGCCAATCAACACCATCAGCGCATATGCAGCAACCACTGAAGTTACAGAATATACATTTTACGAGATTCTCCAAGTTACATTATATACGTGTGAATCCTGAGTGGTTTATGTGTTAATTAGTCGCCCAATGTTCTGAATATCAGAATAATTGGTTGTTGATATGTCTCAATTCTGTTAGACCCTGCATGATGCTCATTTAGCTGACACAGCAATCGCCTTCATTGGGCTTGTTCCCATTCCTCTCTTAACATCTAGCCTCTTTAATTGGTTAGGGAGCCGCGATAGCTCAGTGGTTAGTCAACTGGACTACAAATGACAAGAGGTCGGGTTCGATCCTGATCGACGGCTTCCGGGTTCACCCAGCCTTAAATGGGTACCAGATTTTTTTCTGGGAAAGTAAAGTGGCACGTGCGTAATACCGACCACATTACCACAAAAATCATGTGCCGAAGGTCTGTAAAAATTATGGTCACTAACACCATACTCCCTATACGCCACTTGGCGTGACAGGGCTCTTTACTTTACTTACTTTAATTGGTTGTAGATGGACGAAGTCGTGAGTCCTCTGGCACTAACCTCTACAGTAAACACTCTAACCTGGAGCCCCTGCTGTCTCAGCTCGGTGGCGAGATCCTTGCATTTGGCTATGTTTAAATATATGCTCTTCGTCTATCCAGATTTCGAATGGCACTATGTGCTCTGACATGGATCATATCTGATGTGTAAGGTGCAATGTCCGGATTTTAGAACTCTTGATGCACTTTTGGTACTTTCTTCGCCTTGGGAGGTCTACAGCTATCTACCAGTGACATGCTATGTCCAGGATCGATGAGTCGTTCCAGTTGTTCTGCTTGGAGGCGTGCGGTCTGTCTAGCTCTTAAAAAATAGATGTTTGTTGTAGCTAGTCAGACTTTAGTGTTGACCTTCATCCGCGCTCCGTCAGATCTTTTCCAGGTTTTTGTCCAGTCTACATTATTTCAGATCTTCACAAACAGTGCGTGGTAAATACGAAGGCTGGCCTCCCCTCCAGCTTGGATGAGTTCAGCTGGAATATCTTCACTTGCTGGTGGTTTCCTTCATTTTTTTTGCGGATTCCCTCTCTTCAGGTTATTTTTTTTTAGAACTTCATCTAGCAGAGACTCTGTTTCACTTTCTTTTAATATATTTGAGTGTTTTGAAGTATCTTCATACATTTCTATTCTGAAATCTCTCCATCTTTGCAATATATATTCTCTTGCTTGATTAGGATGTTGCCATTGTGGACATTAATTTACCTGAACCGATGGCCTAAAATTGTCTGTTCTCATTCTGATTTCTCTGAACATTTCTCTGTCTCTGCCTTGCTGATAGAGATCTTCAATTCTGCAACAAGCGATCACAACATAATTTTTGTTGTCTCTTCTAATCTCTGTTCTAACTGCTTTTGTTATATTTTCTATATTCGACGTTGTTTCGATTTGGTGCTATTTGCTTCAATTTTATTCTTTTTTTGTTTGTTTTGTTTCTACGAGGGCCAGTGTATCCGTTCTGAGATATAGTTAAGGTAATATCAGACCATTTAAATATACGCGGTACGATCAATTCAAATACATGTCTGAAAGTACAAGCAAGGCACGTCTATTTTGTTGGCGGTGTAGAGAAATTAGATCATCGAAGGAATGTGCGTTACAAGTAATAGACTAATGAGGCTAATGTAAGTAAAGGAGTAGTCTATGTTTCTTTTGTGCAAGCAATGCGACCAGACATCACGTCCAAGTATTAACCCACATACCGCCGCTGCTATGTACCTAAGTACCTATTGTACCTCAATTTTACTAACAATTTTGTTATGTTTGTCTGTCTACCTGTAAATGTGTTTGCATATGTGTAATTGAATATATTATGTGTTATTTTACTTTCTTATTTTACAATGCTTCTTAATATATATCTATCTATCTATTGACCTTTCGAGCCGTAGTAGACGGCCCATCGGGCCTATACCCAGATACACCTTCTCTGATTTTAATTTGCATTCTAGCAGTTTACAATCCTTGTGAAGATCGTTTATCAAATCTCACCATTTGTCTGTTCTGTGCAAGCAGCTCTATCTCATTGAGGGAGCCGATTCCTGCTGTTCTTGTCCTTCTCATCAATGTTCTTCTCAGTGCCTCTTTCCGTCTTTCTTTCTTCCTCTTACCTGTTGTATCCCACATAAGGGCTAGCTTTGTTATTCGGTTATTATCTCTTCTCATCACATGTCCAACATATGACCATCGTCTTTTCTTGATTACTGAAGATATTAGTGGTTGATTGGCGATTTTTCTAATTTCCTCGTTTGTTTTGAATTCGTTCCACGTTATACCAAGTATTTGCCTTTAAAATCTATTTTCGAATGCGTTCAACTTTGTTCTTCTTAATATGCATTATATATATATATTAATTTTTTTCGTGATGTCTTGATATATTGCTCTTCAGGCCGTCTCATTAGCATTTACACACAGTTAACACATTCAAGTAAAGTATATTCATTTCGTTCTTGATAAGCGACAAACGCTTGAGGTGCTCAATAACACCAGCACATATTTATTAATGTACTATTTACAGCACTGTGGTCACAAATCACATTAATACAATTTCATTATTATTGGATTTCACATTATCACAACAGTTAATACTACCTGGCGGTTTGGGTGACCGCTTGAATTAAATCTCAGTGAATTCACATCACAGATTACACGTTCTAACTATCGTGCTGTTGTATACACACACGTCCTGTAGTGGACTCTAAATAAATAAGCTGTTCTCTTTGATGGTGTCTGCACTTACTCTCTGCTCGCTCTTTATACATACTGCCCACTCCTAGATACCTACCTGCTGTCAAATATCTTAATATTTCTTTTCTCTATGGCCACACTTTCTAGTGGGCACTCCTTGCTGACCTTGTTTACGTTATCCACACTGTCTGGTCTTGGCCTATTTTTCTGTGATATATACTTTAATAACTTTAATTAAGTGCAGCTTATTAATTTTTCATGCCCTTCCAAGCGTGTGCCTTTCAGTCTTATCTTTTAATCTGTATATCCCATACATTTGATTGATTGTTGGTCTACCTGTCTATCTTTCTAACAATGTGCCTTTTTTCCTCGGTGGCTGAATTGTTATTGTGGTCGCTACCTGATCATATTTAAAAGTATTCAGACTAGGTAGAACAGATCACATTATAGGAGACAGAGATATAGCTTCGGTTGGATATCTTAGTAGTTACCCATACATTACGTAGGTGATAGCAGTAGCAGTACAATTATAACATGGGTACAGATGAACAGTAGCAAGATTTGGTGGATGAAACATGATTTCAGCTGTTATTGAAAAAGTTGGGGGAATAGATGTAAACTTGACTTAACTTTGTCACATGTCCAGAAATTTGGTTGATAAACAAACTCGATGGTGTTATATAGTAAGCTAATGAAAGCATGGTAGCAGGTAACTTGTCGTTACCCGTTTCTTTCATGTACAATAGCAGTAACATATGGTAGCGACCAGCAGTAGTTAGGACATACAATATAAGGTATGGAAAATGTTCAAACCAGAATAACATAGTGTACAAATAGAGAAGGCGCAGAGTTCATAGTAGAGATAGGGACACCCACCGAGGAATTATACTCGTACATAACAAGGACACCCACCAAGCTAAGGTAGGAAAGTCCAGAATTACTGGACACGATGATGAGTTTAGAAAGAATGGAAATTTCCACTTCAACCAAGTTGTGGAAGTGAGAGTAGACGCATGCCAATACCATGTATTGACCCCATGACTTTGGCCGTCTGATAAATAAGTTGTCATCCAACTACCAGGTAAGCTCATAGTCATAAGATAATCATTAATTTGAATAGGTCATAGAAATTTCACGAAATCAAATTGTTTTCGTCAAATCTGAGGAATAGTTCAAGTTTCGGTCACAGAATGATGAGGGGTGACCGACTCAAAGTGATCAGAGAGGGTTGCAAATTGTCACATTGTGACTGTTTGATTGGCTACAGATATTTCACGCGAGGAGTTGTAGCTGGATATTTAACCTTTGACACAATAGGTTTAAGACAGTCAGGACAAAACAGTTTGGAGAGTTAGAGAGAAACAGAATTAGCAGAGAACAATTAGAAGAGCATTTAGAAAGATCAATAGTGAGAACCATAAGTTGAGCTAGAGAGGTTGAGCCAAAAAGTTAGGCGTTAGACAAGAAAGGTTAGTAAGGAATCATAAAGTTATAGTAGCCAATAAGTTGAGCTATAGAACAATACAACAAGTGAGTTAATGAACATAGGAAAATTAGTTATGAAACTGTGAAGTGTTGAGAGTTCAAGTTGTGCGTCACATTTCTTATGAAAGTAAGTTGATTAATGTTGAATGTAAGATATGCACTAGTAGACAGATCATATCAATCGGCGATTTGCCTCCGAGGTGTCCAGAATTAATGAACATTAATTTTTAAAAAAGTGCATCAACCACTAGTATGAATCATTGTGCTAAGAAATATCAATAAACTTGATTATAATTATACAATGAACATAAGAGAACTCTGTCATGATTAATGTTGTGTCAACTATAAATGTGATGTGCTGTCAATGAACAATAATAACATCAAAGACAATAATGTAATATCAAAGATAAAGAATTAACATAAAAACTCTATAACATTGGTAGGTTAAATCTATGAGAGAGATGTGGCTCTAGAGTTAATGTTAGCATTATTTTTAAAACTCAGAGGTTAACTAAAATGTCAAGATTAAGTTTATTTTGCAAAATTTTGACGCAAAAGTCATCAAGAGTTGAACATCGCATTCAACTATTGGCTAGGAGATAACTAGACTGCGATTATGTCAATAAATTATGCAACTGAGACAAACTCATTTAAACTCGTGCATTAGCAGAATTAGACAAGTTTAGAATGATTTTTTTTTTAAAGTAAAGGTTCTGTCCATGATATACCAGGGCGTTTGAGGAATATCGACTTAGTGACCATATTCTTCCATGACCACGGCACATTTTTGGGTGATGTTGTTGGAATCTTGTAAGGCCGTCTTTACTTTCCAGAAAAATCTCTGGTACCCATTTATAGAGGTTGAGTGAACACAGGATCCTTGGTAATCTGAAAAAAATCAGCAATTACTGGGGATCGAAGCTGGACCCCTCTGATCGGAACGCGAGAACACTAACCACTCAGCCACCGAGGCTCCAGAATGATTTAAGGAACATCCACAAACACCGAGGTGGAAAAGCATCCAAAAACAGAGAGAGAAATTTCGAGATAGAGAACAAGATCAATAAAGATATATAATTTAGAGAGAGATAGAGAAAAAGATCAATAAAGATATAAATTAGAGAGAAATAGAGAAAACGATAAATAAAGATGTATACGTTAAAGAGAGAGCTAGAGAAAAAAGATCAATAAATATATAAGTTATAGAGAGATAGAGAAAACGATCAATAAAGATATAAGTTAGAGAGATAGATAAACACCCAGTGACCATCACGTTAGACCAGACATAGTTTAGTTGAGAAGTGTTTCAAGTTAGATTGTTAGGTTTTGTGCTCCAGAGAACAATAGTAAGTAGATTAAGTGTAGCATTGAATAAGTCAAGACATAGATATAGCAAGTGTCGAGCAAGAGGAGTTGTGATATTTTGATGGAATAAAGGAAATAATTAGAAATGTCACAGACAATATGTACTAAGAGATGCCTCAAATAAATACCCGTGTTAACCTCTTCAGGGCATCAAGTTCAAGAACATTAATTATAGAATTGTAATTTATAAATGTATGTGTTCCACTGATATTTCACTTGTACAACCGACGATCAAATAAACTTGTATGAGCAAAATCTCATATGCTGTGATTATTGACTTCATGAACCCATGTCAAGACATTGTTAGTACGTCGTGTTGTGATCTATGTGTAATCATTATGGAAATATCTAAACTCTGAATTATAAAATAGTTAGTAGCAGTTCCCTGTCTAAAGATATGAATCTGGAGAAAATAAAGACGAGGCTACCACACAGAAGCGTCCAGGTTCGGTTCTCATAAGCAGAAGATTTTTGGGCTCGACAAAGATCAGAGGTTCACCCAGGCTATAACACTGAGTATCAGAGGTTATTCTGGATAGTAAAGGCAGCCTGGCGTGATACCGGCCACGTCATCCAAAAAAATGATCATGAAATAAAATATGGTCACTAACACAATATTCCCCTAAAGCCAAGTAGGCAGCAGAGGGAACCTTTACTTTTACTTTACTTGTCTGTCTATGATGATTTCCTATGGATCTTTAAGATTTCGCTACTATCACTATGTTATGTAGCTGGTTCCATTGTATACGTTTGCCTATATATTTTATATTAGTCGTTTCTCTTTATTTTTTTAGTTTCTGTATATCTTCAATTTTCTGCGGTTTCTTTGTATTTCAACTTTGGTTTGTGTAAATGAATAGTGACCTCTAGAGCCACACACACAAACACAAAGAAAGTGAGAAATTAAAAAAGGATATAGAAAACAAATAGCAAAATCGGTGTGGTTAAAGCTTCAGGTAACAAGAGGACAACACAAACCAGAACGACGTTTCGGCTCAATAGGTGTTCAGCAGGAATAAACCTACAACACACACATATGTATTTACAATATGAAAAAATAAAGAAAAAATGATATATAATAATTTCAAAACGAGAAGAAGAAATAAAAGGACAATTGAAAATAAAGAACTTCCCTGTATAATCTTATCTGTGTGAATGTTAGTGCGCACGGGAAATGTGTGTTTTCACAAAAGTGAAAATGTGCGCACACAGCACGCAGTAACAGTAGTTTCCGAAAATTGGTCAGCGCGCACACACAAAGCTCAAACAACTGACTAGTAGAATATAGGATACCCGAGGGTAGATATAAATGTCGTAGAGTGATGTAACAGATATAGGGGATAGACGAAGTGATGCGGTGTGGACTAGTAGAGGAGGGATTTGAATAGCATAGCATGTGTATATAATAATGTACTCAAACATGAGAAACAGAGAATATGCCATTGGGAAGGGACAGACGCGAAGAAACTATATGTAAGAGTGTGATACATTACTTCCTCGCGGGGTCAGTGAACCAAATTTCTATATATTCCATTTCTCCTCACAATTAACTTTAATGCAACTTCGTAGTTTTATGTATGTATGTGCATTTATTTGCATTGACCCTACAATAAAAAAGAACTAACTTACGCATTTAGATCAGAAGAATTGATAAAGTAAAAACATGACCGGAAGATACGTCATTTCTAACTGCGTCTAACAGACAATAAATGGTGTAAGTATGGGAAACGTGTAACTGATCGTGGTTATTTATGACGTAACAGCAGGTAAAAAACATAACCGGACATGACAAGTGCGTGCTATCTCGTCTCGTGGCAATATATAAATCCAACGTTATTGAATTCCAATCTCAGTCATCGCTCACTGTATCTGGTCAGTGTCTACAGATCGTGAGTTTAAATTGTTATGTTGGCTTGTCACAAACACTTTATTATGTTGGCTTGTCACAAACACTTTATTATGTTGGCTTGTCACAAACACTTTGCTATGTTGGCTTGTCACAAACACTTTGTTATGTTGGCTTGTCACAAATACTTTATTATGTTGGCTTGTCACAAACACTTTGTTATGTTGGCTTGTCACAAATACTTTGTTATGTTGATTTATTACAAACACTTTGTTATGTTGGCTTGTCACAAACACTTTGTTATGCTGGCTTGTCACAAACACTTTATTATGTTGGCTTGTTAATAATAGTTTATTATGCTGGGTTGTCATAAACAATTTGTTATGTTGGCTTGTTATAAATACTTTGTTATGTTGGCTTGTCACAAACAATGTCTTATGTTGGCTTGTTACAAACACTTTATTATGGTGGCTTGTCACAAACACTTTGTTATGTTAGCTTGTCACAAATACTTTATTATGTTGGCTTGTCATAAATATTTTGTTATGTTGCTTGTCACAAAAAATGTGTTATGTTGGCTTGTCACAAACACTTTTTTTTATGTTGGCTTGGCACAAAAACTTTGTTCTGTTGGCTTGCCAATAACACTTTGTTATGCTGCCTTTTCACAAAAATTAGTAATGTTTGCTTGTCACAAACACTTTGTTATGTTTGCTTGTCACAAACACTTCGTTATGTTGGTGTGTCACAACCTCTTTGTTATGTTGGCTTGTTTCTAACACTTTGCTATGTTGACTTGTCACAGTCACTTTGTTATAATGGATTGTTTGTAACACTTTGCTATGTTGGCTTTTCACAAACTCTTTGTTATGTTGGCTTGTCACAACCACTTCGTTATGCTGGTTTGTCACAAACACTTAGTTATGTTGGCTTGTTACTAACACTTTTTTTCTGTTGGCTTGTCCTAAATACTTTCTTATGTTGGCTTGTCACAAACATTCTCTATCTAGCTATCTTTCATTCGTTCGAAGCATTGTCAATATCAGCAATGTCGTTTCCTGTATGAATTTTACTGTCTTTTGTAATTCTTGCAGTGGCCCATATAGTTTTGTCTGTAGTGTTGTATCTATGGGCCAATGGATTTTCCTCAGTCTACTATATTCAGTGCAGTCTTGAAGTATGGGTTCAGCAGTCTGGGGTACCTGTCCACACGTACAAGTAGTTGATGTGCCGAACTTGAATTTTGTATACATGTGACTATGGAGTCGATTGTGACCTGTTCTTAGGCGTTTAATGATAACTTGTTCATATCTATTCATATTATGAAAGGCATCCTGTTTTGTGGTCCTCTGATTGATTTGATTATCTGTT
The DNA here is from genome assembly GCA_032433765.1 of Megaustenia siamemsis. Taxonomy (NCBI): domain Eukaryota; kingdom Metazoa; phylum Mollusca; class Gastropoda; order Stylommatophora; family Ariophantidae; genus Megaustenia; species Megaustenia siamemsis. The sequence goes on along the minus strand of JAVIAB010000024.1, from coordinate 75,572,779 downwards.
TCTTATGATGGTATGTAACTGGTGTATCTAGTTGTGTGCCTGTTGAACCTTCCTTTGCCAACTGATCTGCTTTCTCATTTCCTGGTATTCCACAGTGAGACGGGATCCACTGCAGGGCAACCCTGTGTGCTTGCAGAGTTCAGTCAATAAGGTCTGCAGATGTGGTAATTTTCTGGATTGTAGTGCCTAGAGTACTGATCTTGCATCTGTCAAAAATAAACAAACACTTTGTTTATTGGCTTTTCACAAACACTTTGCTATGTAGGATAGTCACAAACACTTTGTAATGTAGGTTTTCACAACCAATTTGATTTGTAGGTTTGTCACAAACACTTTGTTGTGTTGGCTTGCTACTATCACTTTTTTATATTGGCTTGTCATAAACACTTTGGACAAAACACACAATAGCTTATTGGTGGATTTACTTATTTGGAGAGAACAAGACCTTGACTAGACCTAACTTGAGCTGGTAGTATCTTGGGAAGAGGAACATGTCAGAAGAGGACCTACCCGAAGACGAAGAACATGGTCTTTGGCTTGGTGAATATGAAGGTGAATGAAACGAAAGAAACGAACGCCATGGACACGGAACTGCCATCTTACCGAATAAAGACATTTACGAGGGTAACTACATGCACGGCAAAAGAGATGGTTACGGCGTGTATAGGTTCAGGAATAAATTATCAAAGAATGCGCGCTATCTTGGAGAATATTCGCAAGGCAAAAAGCAAGGATTTGGCAGACTCTAATTGTGAGGTTCTGTCTGTGTGATCAACACACCTAACCTGACAGCTGACTTCATGTGAGAGTCTGGAATCCTACTCTGATTGAGTCCTGATCGCAGAGAGAGAGAGAGAGAGAGAGAAAGAGAGAGAGAGAGAGAGAGAGATAAACACTTTATTCTGTTGGCTTGTCACAATCAGTTTGTTATGCTGGCTAGGCACAAACATTTGTTTCTACTTTACTGTTTTGATTAAAATATGACAGATCTAGTGACAGTAAATATTTATACTATACTATACTATACTATACTATACTATACTACACTACACTACACTACACTACACTACACTGCACTGCACTGCACTACACTACACTACACTACACTACACTACACTACACTGCACTACACTACACTACACTACACTACACTACACTACACTACACTACACTACACTACACTACACTACACTATACTATACTATACTATACTATACTAAACTATACTATACTATACTATACTATACTATACTATACTATACTATACTATACTATACTATACGGAAATCATTTTTATCGCGGTTTTTGTGTAGTATTGATAAGGATCGATGTCTCATTCTGTTACATCACAAGAAGCTAAAAGGCGGAAACATATTATCGACAGGATTAACGTCTGATGAATAGATTACCTATTACTGCGAAGTTCTGTTTCAAGTTTCCTGTTATTTATTTATGTAAGTGGATTGTTTCCACTTTTTTTTCATTATCACAGCATCTAGACCTAGTTCGAGAGATAACAGAGAATATAATTTTCGTTTGACAAATTAAAAATTGTAAATACAGTCTGTTTTAGCGAGTAAATTGTTCTAGTTTTGATTGTATGTAGATTTGTGTCTAAAAATGGTTGTAGATGTTGACTGTTGATTTACACACCTATCTTTAACCTTCAAATCCGTACAGTTTAATATAATATTATTTATTACAATATATAATAATATAATATATACACTATAAAATAAATATTACAACTCGAAAGCAGGCACATAATGTCATATATCATGTGCTAACACTTGATAGACTTTACGCAGTGACAATATTTTAAAGTGATAGAGCCTGCCATCTTCCACTTTGATTGTTAGCTTCCAGAACAAAGAGAATCAAGTACACATTTTATAGCTGGAAGGACAGGGCAGCGTCAGTCAGGGATTGAACGCGCGTTCATGTATCCATCAAGTCAGAGCTATAGTGGCTACACAAATTTAGATGTCACTTTGGTTAGGAAGCATTGAACCGACACCATCTCATTTTTTTTTTTGTGTGTGTGTATCCAGTTTTGACCTCTGAAGAAGTCTCTAGGACTAGGAACTGAATTTTGCGCGCGAATTCGTTTTTTTCCTGGCAGCCGTGTACACGGGGTCTCTCGCCGCACAGGCAGATAACTCCGTCTTCGTAGGTACACATATTTTTTCCGTCCATGAGTAAATGAATTTTCAAGCCGGGCCTCGCTGCTGAGACCAGGGGTGGTTGTAGCAGAGAGAAATCATAAATAAAAGTCCCAACTGGTGAAGCCAGGATCTTAAACCACAACCTCTCTGTCTCGTGGCCGGTGTCTTGTCTAGAGACCAACCAGTCCCCCACCATCTCATTTAAGAAACGACAATCTCTCTTCTTTCTTGGTCACAGAACGACCACGTCCCAGGCACGTCTTGTAGCTCCACAGTCATGTTCGTCATCATCATCGAGTGCCATCTCCGCAACGATGGTTGGCTACCATGGAGCGCCATTCTGTTCTGTCTCTTGCTTTGATGGTGCAGGTTGTCGTTGGCTGGTTTGTCCATCTTTTGATGTTACTTGTCCATGTTAGTCTTGGTCTGCCTCTGCATTTTTTACCTTGTATTTTCCCCTCCAGGATTACTTTTAGTAGGCTGTTGTGTCTTTTAACATGGCGCAAAAATCGCATTTGTCTTATTTGAATTGTGTTTAGTAGTTCTCTTTTCATTTTTAGTTTTTTTAAGATTTCGTCGTTTGTTTTCTTTTCCTTCCATCCAATTCTACCTATTCTCTATATATCCACATTTTAAAGGCTTCAATTCTCTGTACTGTTTTCTTGTCTAATGTCCATGTTTCTGCTCCATATAATAATGTTGAGAAGACATAACATTTTGCTATTCTTAGTTCTAGACCTGGTGTTATTTGTTTTCATGTTAGTATAATCTTCATGACATTAAAATTACTTTTTGCCATCCCTATTCTTTTGTTTATTTCAGTTGTACATTTTCCATCACTGGTTATAGCATGTCCAAGGTAGTTGTATTTCTGAACTGTCTACAGGTCTATTCCTTCTATTTTGATATCCACTTGCGGGTTTTGAGTATTTTCTTTGTTTATGGTCAGAGCTTTAGTCTTTTTGATATTCATATCTAGTCCATATTTTTTGCTTGTCATGTTTATTTCATTAAGTAATTGTTGTAGATCATTAGGATTTTCTGCTAGTAGTACAGTATCTACAGCATTTCTTAGGTTACTGATTATCTTTCCATTAATTTGTAGACCTGGCAAATCTGTGATGTTTTTAAAGATTTGCTCAGTGTATAGATTGAATAAGCATGGTGATAGATTGCATCCCTGTCTTACTCCTCTTTTTATATCAATGGATGTAGAGTTCTCTTTGTGATATTTTATTATTGCTGTTTGCTTCCAGTATAGATTACATATTAGTCGTATGTCCATGTCATCTAGATGTATCTCTTTTAGGCATTCTATAAGTTGTTTGTGGTGTACTCTATCAAAAGCTTTGGTAGTCTATGAAGCAGGCATATATTGGTTTGGTTACTTCTGTGTACTTTTCAATCAATGTTCTCATGCAGAATATGGCTTCATTTGTCCAACTGTTTTTTTTCCTGAATCCAAATTGCTGCACATCTAATTCAGTATTGATTTTATTCTGAATCCTTCCTTGTATAACTTTTAGCAAATGTTTTGTAACATGGCTCATTAGCCTTATTGTTCTAAAGTCACCGCATTCAACTGCACCATTCTTTTTAGGCAATGCAATGAAAGTTGATGTTTTTAGTTCATTTGGTATGTATCCTGTGTGGTACATGTCGTTGCATATGTTTATAATCAATTCAAAGCCAAAATCTTCTAGTGCCTGTATCATCTCTATCTGTATTTTGTCAGGTCCTTCTGTTTCCCTCTTCTCCTTGTTTTTAATAGCTTTTTCCACCTCAGATTTTAAGATTTTATGGCCGAATGTACATTTTATAATTGGTTTCTTGTCTCTTTGATCATGAAATAGTTATGTTATTATATTGCAATGCATCCACCTTCTGTAGCCATTTTATTTCTGTGTCCATTCCTCTTAAGTCTTGTTTGCTTTCCATAGTTTCTATTTCTATACATTTTTAGCTGAGCCAGTCTTCTTTTGTCTTTTTACACATTTTGCGTATTTCATTATATATTTTATTGTATTGGGCATTGTTCTTAGCTTGTCTCCGTTCTACCATTTTTTCTATGATGGTGTTAGTTATCCAATTTTATTTTTGTTCTTTTCTTTTTTGGTTAAGGTTAATTTATGGTATGCTTTTCTTTGTGCATTGACATTTGGTTGTGACTTTTTCATCAGGATTTTCTCTTCTGTATTGCTCAATTCCTTCTTCTAGCAGTTTCTGATATGTGTTCTTTACATATATTGTATAGGTATCTTTAATATCCTTTTGATTTAAAGCTGTTATATCTAGTGGTATTGTTGATGAATTAGACCTTTGTTTGTTTCTCTTTAGGTTGATTCAATTTAATCACTACAGGATTGTGATCTAAATTAATATTTGCTCCTGGATAGGTTTTGGCGGCTTTCTTTACGCTGTTACGGAACCTTTCTTTACGTTGTTACGGTACCTTTCTCTTATCATTATGTAATCTATTTGATTCCTCTTCTTTTCTCTATGACTTTTCCACGTGTATAGTTTCAGCCTTTTTTCTTCACAGAATTGTATTAATCTTTCTCCTCTGTCATTTCTTTTTCCTAAACCATGATTTCCTATAATGGTCTTATATCTACCTTTTCCTACTTTAGCGTTCATGTCACCCATTACAATCAAGATGTCCGCGGATTTCACTTGCTTCATAACGTTATTTAGATCTTCATAGTATGCCTCTATTTGTTCATCTGTGTAGTTTTGAGTAGGTGCGTGTGTCTGTATTATTGCTATGTCGAATGGTTTTGCTTTCTACTTGAGTAGTATAATCCTATCACTATGTGTCCAGTGGGTACATATATATTTTTGTAGCTCTCTTTTTATCAGTATTCCTACCTCCCTCCCTCTTTATTGTTCTGTTGTGTTTCCCCAGTATATAAATGTCTATTTTTCGTTCTCTGTGTTCCCACATTTCTACCATCTTGTCTCTGATATGTCTACAATGTTTATGTTTATTCGTTCTGCTTCTTGAATCAGATTTTCCAATTTCCCTTCTTGAAATAGAGTCCTAACATTCCAAGTACTTATTTTAAGATCTTTTCTCCGACATAAGTTCGAATTCCTCTCCATGGCTTCCTCTGGACTAGTACATGATGTGGCTCCAATCTCTTTCACGGTGGTCAGCCATATTCGTCTTTCGTGTCCTGAACATGCCTCTTGTGTACCACACACTTTGCTGTTTTCACTTTCTGGTCCATTGGTCATTGCTGTCTCTTCCGCCACATCCACCGTCACAGACTTCGTGCAATTCGGAATGGACGTTTCAGTCTGCCTGGCCGCCAGGCTGGAGCGTCAGTAAATGAAAATGACCTTTCATCGATAGGTCTATCTCGAATGAATGTAGTTTCAGTCTGGTTATTTCTTTATAGTTTCCATTTTTTGGCCCCTTAAGATTTATACAAGGTCAGATTCGTTTGTTTTTATTTTGTTTATGCATGAATGTAATTTTTTTTATGACTAACATTAATATATTTCGATATAGTTAACCAGAAGTCATCACCTGCCAACAATTGTTACCTTAATCAAGGTATCGGACAAGAACTGGCGGCTGTCTCCTTTTGGACACATCGCGACAGAACATGGCGTCCAGTAGTCAACAAATAATGAAACACACTCCGATGTTCTGGATGGTCGTCATCGGGGCCTGGCTGCACTTGACCGCTGCTATGACCGGTAAGTTAATGTACATGTTGCAAGATGTGTACTGGAGCTGAAATCAAGGAAAAAACAGGTATAGAGAAATGTCAGACGTTAAAGGTAGTTAGGTTATGTCCCTTTAGAAGAGAACAAGAAAAAATCACAATAAATACCACACAGGAACAGTGACTTTCTTTGGTAGGAATAAAGAACGCACACCAAGGGTAAACTTTCTAAGACCAGAGTAAACAGGGATAAACAAGGTGGTCAGATTTAGGAAATGTTGCAAATGATGGCGATATGGGCAATGGAAAAGGGTGAAGATTTGATGCCAAACTACGGAGCATGTAGATCAATGTCTGCTAAGCTAAACTCACTTGTTCCTACTCTCAGTTACCAAATGTAGTTAAATTTCAGTCAAATGCCTACCTAATCACTCAGTTACTAATATTACCTACACTCCAATCACATCAATCAACATTCACGTAATAACATTAGCTACATTCCAATCGTTTCCATCAACATTCACTTACAAACACTAGCTGCAGTACAATCGCTTCCATCAACATTCAGTTACAAATTCTAGCTGCAGTACAATCGCTTCCATCAACACTCACGTACAAACACTAGCTGCAGTACAATCGCTTCTATCAACATTCACTTACAAACACTAGCTGCAGTACAATCACTTCCATCAACATTCACTTACAAACACTAGCTACAGTACAATCGGTTCCATCAACGTTCAGTTACTAACATTAACTATACTAAAATCGATTCCATCAATTTTCAGTTAATAACATTAGTTATACTCCAATCGCTTCCATAAACACTCAATTTACTACTTCTACAATATCCTCTTCATCTGAATTAGTCCAACTGCTACTTCTCTTCATTGTCTGCACCTAAGCGTCATTAAATGATCGTTAATGTACCGTGTTGTGGTTTAATGTAAGCAGTGATAACTATGTCTTTGATATAACTTATTTTTGTTAACAGTTTACCTTATCTCTTTGATCCCTACTCCCTTAGGTAGGCTGGTAAATTAGTTAGTGCTTTTTGAAGATGAGGTAAAACAGTCTTGATCAGTTGTGGTTCAATATGTGAAGATGGAGTATAACAGTATTGATCATTTGTAGTTTAGTGCGTCATGATGGAGTATTAAGATCTTGATCAGTTGTGGCTCTCTTCTTCTTCAGCCTTTCCCTGTTTAATATACTCTGGTTCTTTCAGTCTGTAGCTGACAACAAACTTTCGTTTGAGCGTTTCAGCCCGACACATCCCTCTTCATCATGGTCTTTCAATAGCCTAAGAATTATCATCAGTTTAGCGGTCATATTTTTGCTGTCTCAAGTTATCTTATAAGAGTTGGAAATCTTGTCATGAGCTGAGACCGTGCTCGTGTTTCTTTGTTGTTGTTTATTTGCCTCTTTCCGAAGCCTTGTCGGATCTCAACGTCCGGAGAAAGTCGAAGTTAAAGCAACGAACACCTGAAAGAAAAAACTGGTGGGATCTCAATGTCCTGAGAAAGTCGAAGTTAAAGCAACGAACACCTGAAAGAAACAACTGGTGGGATCTCAATGTCCTGAGAAAGTCGAAGTTAAAGCAACGAACACATGAAAGAAACAACTGGTGGGATCTCAATGTCCTGAGAAAGTCGAAGTTAAAGCAACGAACACCTGAAAGAAACAACTGGTGGGATCTCAATGTCCTGAGAAAGTCGAAGTTAAAGCAACGAACACCTGAAAGAAACAACTGGTGGGATCTCAATGTCCTGAGAAAGTCGAAGTTAAAGCAACGAACACCTGAAAGAAACAACTGGTGGGATCTCAATGTCCTGAGAAAGTCGAAGTTAAAGCAACGAACACCTGAAAGAAACAACTGGTGGGATCTCAATGTCCTGAGAAAGTCGAAGTTAAAGCAACGAACACCTGAAAGAAACAACTGGTGGGATCTCAATGTCCTGAGAAAGTCGAAGTTAAAGCAACGAACACCTGAAAGGAACAACTGGTGGGATCTCAATGTCCTGAGAAATTCGAAGTTAAAGCAACGAACACCTGAAAGAAACAACTCATGGGATCCCAATGTCCTGAGAAAGTCGAAGTTAAAGCAACGAACACCTGAAAGAAACAACTGGTGGGATCTCAATGTCCTGAGAAAGTCGAAGTTAAAGCAATGAACACCTGAAAGTAACAACTGGTGGGATCTCAATGTCCTGAGAAAGTCGAAGTTAAAGCAACGAACACCTGAAAGTAACAACTGGTGGGATCTCAATGTCCTGAGAAAGTCGAAGTTAAAGCAACGAACACCTGAAAGAAACAACTGGTGGGATCTCAATGTCCTAAGAAAGTCGAAGTTAAAGCAATGAACACCTGAAAGAAACAACTAGAGGGATTTGAACCCGATGTTGGACCGCTGTCTCACCAGTTGACTTCCCCGTCGGCCTATGGTTTCACTTATCATGACGATAAAAGTCAGCTATGAGTTGCTGACGACCTTCATGACAAGTGCTCTTGTACGTCCTTGACCCTACAATATGTGAAACTGCCATGTTAACACTTTTCCTCTTCGTTACCAGCTGTTGTATTCTGTCAACTTTTAACAGCTGCTGTATTCTGTAAATGCTTACCAGCTGTTGTATTCTGTCGAATCTTAGCAGCTGTTGTATTCTATTAACTCTTACCAGCTGTTGTATTCTATCAACTCTTACCAGCTGTTGTATTCTATCAACTCTTACCAGCTGTTGCATTTTATCAGCTTTTAAAAGCTATTGTAATCTATCAACTCTTTAGTCCACGTCACACATATGGACCCCAGCTATACACGTGACTCAATGCCAGATGAGCTGAACGTGACTCTTGTTAGTGAGTCGGAGAACAACATCTACATCCACCTTCGACGTATGCAGGACCATGTCCCCAACGTTCCGGTCTACACCCTCCACATTGACTCAAATGGCAGGTTCTATCAACAACTAGAGAACCTAGAGGACAAACAGGTATGTACAATAAAGTGGCACAATCCTAAAATCGTAATATTCATTGTAGATTAATCATATCAATATTGGTGAGTGTTTAAAGAGATAGGGGTTCATGTACTTTTCTTCTCGGGCTAAAGACGTAGCGAGGAAGTAATAGTTCTTTACGTGTGACGATTTGCTGCTAGTTGGTGTATGTCTGATTGATTGTTAGCCTCATGGTGACCCCTTCCCTTGTAATTGTTTTGTGTTGCTATTCTCTTGATATCTTTTGTTTTATTTTACAATATGGTTTCCACATAAATGCATAATGGGGCAGTCTTTATGTCTTCATTCTCAGCACATGGCCGATATATTTTCAACAGCCTTCTTTTTATAAAGCTCGAAATGTATTCTTGTCCGATTCGTCTCTATTATGTTTGTTTGAAATGTATTCTTTTCAGCTTATGTTTGAAAATCTCCAGAGACATTTCTTTTCAAAATCCTTTAATTTTCTCAAACTTCTTGATGGATCACCAACATTCACATGCATATGGTAGCATTGGTATCACATCCATATGGTAGAATTGGTATCACATCCATATGGTAGCATTGGTATCACATCCATATGGTAGAATTGGTATCACATCCATATGGTAGCATTGGTATCACATCCATATGGTAGAATTGGTACCACATCAATATGGTAGAATTGGTAACACACCGGAGTTAAACACGCTTTGTTCGTTTATTGAGAAATTCATCTCCGGATGTTCGTCAGTTTGTTGAAAGTATTTGATGCTAGTGCGACGTGAGTCATGATGTCTGATGTCATGTCTATATATGATGCTAGTGCGACGCGAGTCATGATGTCTGATGTCATGTCTACATGTGATGCTAGTGCGACGCGAGTCATGATGTCTGATGTCATGTCTACATTTGATGTTAGTGAGACGCGAGTCATGTTATCTGATGGTGTGTCTCCAAGTGATGCTAGAGAAATACGTGTCATGATGTCTGATGAGTGGTGCTGAAGAGCTGGCCAGATATAGATATTGACGTGATTCCCAGCCAGTTGTTACAATCTGATAAATCTCCATTGTTTTGAGCATCACAATCACGTCATCTTTCTATTGTTGTGGTGGGGACTCATTGCGACATACTTCATTGACATGAATAGCTTGTAGAAACAGACAACCAGCAGGAACGTTAACAGTTAACTTGTTCGCCTAGGGAAGTAGCAGCGTTGCTAACAATCCGCGTTTAACGTTTTGTTACTGTTTTTATTTTTCTTACCCTCTTATGATAGTAACCTTTTTTGTGTCTGTCCTTGAATAAACGTTACTTCACTGCTTCACTGATTCTGGCTCGTTCACTGTTTGGCGCCTGGTAGAAATGGTTGCATAGGCGTCCCAGACTCCTTATGTCATTCTCTGTATTGCGTCACACATTTCTCAGAGAACATTTATCTATCTTAGATGGTTAAAATATTGTTTTTTCCTCTATTCAGCTTGCCCATGTTTGATTTATTTTGTGGATAATTTTCTACAGTGAGGGGTAGCCAGCCCCATACCCATCTATCAATAGTTGCCTCCAAGGTATGCCTAGTATGGTACAGCGCTATTATAGAGCTAGTTTACTACCTCATAGGTCCCAGCAACGCACGGCGGTATGACCGTATATGGGAAGCACATTATTGAACAAGACTACAAACGCGTACGCAAGGGGGAAAAATGATTGAGAAACACAGGTCTAGCGATATTACCATCAGTACTTAATCCCGAGATATGTCTCTTGAAGTCTCTCATCTCCTTCACAGAACATAGGCTACTATCAAGACGTGGACAGCGAGACCCTCATACAAGTTACCAAGATTAATGGTCACGGAGACAACGGGGATAACTTCGAATTGGTAAGTTTGTCATGTCTGTCAGTCTTACTGTTTGCTAGTTTATATCTCGTTCTTTTTGCTGATCATCTCTCGGTCTACCAGATAGCTTGTTATCTCACAGTACAGTCTACTAAAACTCATTGCCCGAATATTAATCTTTGAATTTGTCTCACATTTTGCCAATTCTTAGTAGGTCAGATTGGGTGTGCACCTGCCCACTCATATACACACATCAGAGGAGCGATAAGGAAAGACAGACAGCGAAAATGAAGGGGATATAATATTAAATAGTGGACAGGCCTTAAATTTGCGAAGTCTAAGAATCACTGAAGATAGAGAGAAATGCAGATAATCTTGAAAGCGACAGAGGGAGAAGCGGAGGGACCAGAATTCCGAGAGGAATGAGTACCCACAAAGCAGTAATAGATGTTACCTCGGTCCTTACGTCAGAGGAGAGGCACGCATGTGAATGTTATAAGGCCTGGACGAACTCGAGGTGCCTGTCTGGTTGAGAGAAAAAGGAACACCAATGATGTTCAGTTTACTGAGGCAAATTAGAGGAACCCAAAACTCAGCAAAACGTCAACAAATACGAGTCATGACAGGATGCATGGCGCCTCGTTGAAGGGCATATCAAGAGATTAAGAGAAATAGCAGATCTATCTGAGGTAGCAGGGGCTACATATCATCGACCGGAGCAGGTTCTTGAGATACGTTCAAAATCTGGTGCCTTAAATTTAAGCTGATTCTAAGACTTCCATAGTCACAGCTGACGTATGAAGTTGGTTCAAGTACAGTTGAAGTAATAGGAAGAAGGTCTGTCATTTCGCCTTGAAATTTGGGAAAGTGCCTTCAGGACTGACATACTCTGTTTTTGAAGAAAACGAAGCTGGTTCTCGTGTTCAAATCGGTGCTAGAGGATTACAAACCTAGAAGGCCAGGCTAGCTACTAGACCCGTCAAACGAACTAGTCCAGACAATAGAACCCACTTTGAAGACCGCCAGAAAGTGGCAAGTTCATGCAGCAGATAATGAGACATTTGAAAGTCTCAAACTGAAGGAGGTAAGGAGGTTGATGGTCTACCTGCAGACCAGTGGACGTGAGTTTGACCTTGGCAACAATGATGTTTCTCTCACCTGCTCACGTGCAGTTCCAACATGGAAACATCGTTCGAGCTCCGGATCAATTATTTTATTGCCTGCTACTAATCGTGCCTTTACAGTGAGTTATCTTCGTGTCTGTTCTGAATTTGAGCAGCAGTAAAGTAGTGGTTAGAGATCTGGGAGATCTTGATCTATGGCTTCTAGGTTCACCGAGCCTTCACTTGGTTCTGTGTTTATTTTTCCGGGCAAGAGATATGGTACTGTCGTTATGCTGAAAAAGTTATCAAAAATATGTACCGTGGACAATATGTTATGGGTACAAACACCGCATGTGAAGCCTAGTAGTACAAGCCTGACATCATCTTGGTAACCAAGTAGTTGTTATGTTGCTCATTTTTAAAGCGATTGTCATCGTTCTGCCAACATAACGTGTTTAACCTAGAACACTATTTCTTTCAGAAAGGGGAGGTAAATATTGAAGGTCAACAGTTCATCTTAAGTCATGATGGAAGATCTAAACGAGATGCCTCCATACATTCATCAGCATCCAAAAATGTCACATACACACTGACCCCAAAGAAACCAACTCCAATCGCCTTCGATGATTACCATGACGCCCGTGAGTACATTTCTGTGACCCTGTCAGCATTTAGGAGATAACGAAACTTTTCCCTTTATAAACTTGTTCTCTCACAAAATAGTCTACATGTTCAGAAGAAGGTATGTATACCTGCCAGAGACCTAAAGGTTCATGTGTTCCCATTATATTTTTGTGATTATCGAATCTTGACAAAATGTTTTCATGTTAAATTGTCAAATTTAAGAATTAATTTTGTTGAAAAGAAACTTACTTGTTCTCTTTACACTTCTGTCTTTCAGGGTCGAGGGAAAGTGGAGAGTCTGAGCTCTTTAGTTAGTCACATGTTCAAACCATTTCGTTTGTTCTTTCTCGATAAAACTCCAAACATTTGATATTCCCGGTTTTCCAAATTTCTACGTAAAAATATTGACTCAAGTAATTATAGTAGAAACACGTAGAAAAAAATTGGAAAATTAATTTCCTGGTTAAGGTTAGTTGAAAGTAGAAGATTTATGTGGGAGAAGGTGATGGATGGCTGTCATAGTTAACAAAATGAGATCATTGATATTTTGTGTGAAATTTTCTCTCCAATCTCTTCACTAAACCTCACAAATGTTCCCACTAATCTCTTCTCTAAACCAGACAGTTGTTCTCACTAATCTCTTCTCTAAACCTTACAACTTTTCTCTTTCATCTTCTCTCTAATCCTCATAAATATTCTCACTGATTTCTTCTTTAAACCACACAACTGTTCTCACTAACCTCGTCTCTAAACCTCACAAATGTTCTCTCAAATTTCTTCACTAAACCTCCCAAATGCTCTCACTAATCTCTTCTCTAAAGCTAACAAATATTCATATTACCCTCTTGTCTAAACCTCACAAATGTTCTCACTAATCCCTACAGTAATCCTCACAAATGTTCTCACAAATCACTTCTCTAAACCTCACAAATGTTCTCACTAATCCCTACAGTAATCCTCACAAATGTTCTCACAAATCACTTCTCTAAACCTCATAAAATGTTCTCACTAATCCCTACAGTAATCATTCACACAAATGCTCTCAATATTAACTTCTCTAAACCTCGCAAATGCTTTCACAAATCTCTACAGTAATCCTCACAAATGTTCTCACAAATCACTTCTCTAAACCTCACAAATGTTCTCACTAATCCCTACAGTAATCCTCACAAATGTTCTCACAAATCACTTCTCTAAACCTCACAAATGTTCTCACTAATCCCTACAGTAATCCTCACAAATGTTCTCACAAATCACTTCTCTAAACCTCATAAAATGTTCTCACTAATCCCTACAGTAATCATCCACACAAATGTTCTCAATATTAACTCCTCTAAACCTCGCAAATGCTTTCACAAATCTCTACAGTAATCCTCACAAATGTTCTCACAAATCACTTCTCTAAACCTCACAAATGTTCTCACTAATCCCTACAGTAATCCTCACAAATGTTCTCACAAATCACTTCTCTAAACCTCACAAATGTTCTCACTAATCCCTACAGTAATCCTCACAAATGTTCTCACAAATCACTTCTCTAAACCTCACAAATGTTCTCACTAATCCCTACAGTAATACTCACAAATGTCCTCACAAATCACTTCTCTAAACCTCACAAATGTTCTCACTAATCCCTACAGTAATCCTCACAAATGTTCTCACAAATCACTTCTCTAAACCTCACAAATGTTATCACTAATCCCTACAGTAATCCTCACAAATGTTCTCACAAATCACTTCTCTAAACCTCATAAAATGTTCTCACTAATCCCTACAGTAATCATCCACACAAATGTTCTCAATATTAACTTCTCTAAACCTCACAAATGTTTTCACAAATGACTTCTCTAAACCTCACAAATGTTCTCATTAATCTCAACAGTAATCCTCACAAACTCAATATTCACTTCACTAAACCTTACAAATGTTCCCACTAATCTCTTCTCTACACCTTACAACTGTTCTCACTATTCTTTTCTCTAAACCTAACAAATGTTCCTACTAATCTCTTTTCTAAACATTACAAATGTTCTCTCTAATCTCTTCTCTATCTCACAGATGTAGTCTCTAGTGCCTTCTCTAAACCCTATAAATGTTCTCACTAATCTCTTCTCTAAACCTTACAATTGTTCTAACTATTCTTTTCTCTAAACCTAACAAATGTTCACACTAATCTCTACAGTAATCCTCACAAATGTTCTCACTAATCACTTCTCTAAACCTTACAAATGTACTCACTAATCTCTTCTCTACACCTTACAAATGTTCTCACCAATATCTTCTCTAAACCTTACAAATGTTCTCACTAATCACTTCTCTACACCTTACAAATGTACTCACTAATCTCTTCTCTACACCTTACAAATGTTCTCACCAATATCTTCTCTAAACCTTACAAATGTTCCCACTAATCACTTCTCTAAACCTTACAAATGTACTCACCAATCTCTTCTCTACACCTTACAAATGTTCTCACCAATATCTTCTCTAAACCTTACAAATGTTCTCACTAATCACTTCTCTAAACCTTACAAATGTACTCACTAATCTCTTCTCTACACCTTACAAATGTTCTCACCAATATCTTCTCTAAACCTTGCAAATGTTCTCACTATTCTTTCCTCAAATCCTAACAAATGTTCTCACTAATCTCTTCTCTAAACCTTACAACTGTTCTCACTAATCTCTACAGTAATTTTTCAAAAATGAACTTACTAATTTCTTCTCTAAACCTTACAAATGTTCTCACTATTCTTTCCTCAAATCCTAACAAATGTTCTCACTAATCTCTTCTCTAAACCTCACAAATGCAATCATTAATCTATATTCTAAACCTAACAAATTTTCTCACTAATCTATTCTGTAAATCTCACAAATGTTCTCACTATTTTTTTATGTAACCTCATAAATGTTCTCTCTAATCTCATCTCTAAACCACACACGTCTTCTCACTAATTTTTTTCTGTAATTTCACAAATGTTCTGGCTAATCTTTTTTTCTCAACTTCACAAATGTTCTTTCTAATCTTTTCTCTAAACCACACACATATTCTCACTAATCTCTTCACTAAACCTCACAAATGTTCTCTCTAATCTCTTCTCTAAACTTCACAAATGTTCTCTCTAATCTCTTCACTAAACCTCACAAATATTCTTTCTAATCTCTTCTCTAAACCTCACAAATGTTCTCTCTAATCTCTTCACTAAACCTCACAAATGTTCTCTCTAATCTCTTCTCTAAACCTCACACATTTTCTCTCTAACCTCTTCTCTAAACCTCACAAATGTTCTCTCTAATCTCTTCACTAAACCTCACAAATATTCTCTCTAATCTCTTCTCTAAACCTCACACATTTTCTCTCTAACCTCTTGTCTAAACCTCACAAATGTTCTCTCTAATCTCTTCACTAAACCTCACAAATATTCTCTCTAACCTCTTCTCTAAACCTCACAAATGTTCTCTCTAATCTCTTCTCTAAACCTCACAAATATGCTACATTTTATGATCTCATTCAGCGACAAAAGTCGGACTTCAAGATGTGAAGCCTAACCATCCCAACATACCTGGACCTCCCTCAGATCTGCGAACAGACAAATCATCAGTTCCCTCATCTCAGACCCGCCATCGTCGACAGGCTGGATCGGCCACTCCAATCTTCATCGACGTGTTGGCAATCGTTGATTTCGCCTCCTACAGCCGGTTCCTGGCCCGCCATAAGACAAGAACAGAAACCCTGCAGGCCATGAGAGAGTATTATGCTTTTATTTTGAGTGACGTAAGTATCTTGTCTGTCGTCACTTCCGATTTGTGGTTCTATCTTATAGTCAACTACAGCGTAGCCCAGTAACCACGCCTTCCATTATTGTTCATTCCAGCCCGCTGTGTCCTTTGACGTGGCCACAGTACTTTAATTTCCACTCTAGAATAGTGTTTAGAGGCCAGATCTTTTTATTGTATAAATCTTGTTATATGTCTTCATTGTTTTTGTTCATTATCCCAGATATTCAAAGTTTGTAGAAACATTTCTGGCTATTAACTATTAATGATATTGTTGTTTTTGTTTTATCAATGGAAATTTTCTTAGTATTGTTAAATGCTAGTCACTGTGCTTTTTAACACACTCAACTATCTCTTTTAATCCTTTTTCTCTGTTTGAGAGGAGAACTGTATCATGAGGATACATCATGATATTATGAGCGTGTCTGAGTTCTATAATTATGTTGCCATTTATTGTGAGAAAGGGTCGAACTTCACAAATCTGTCACCGTTTCTGACATGTCTCATGATGTTCTCAGCATAGATGTTCAACAGTTATAGAGAGAGAATACAACCATGCGTAATCCATTTTTGTACTTTTTACATTTTTTCAAAAAAATATTTGTATGTCTAAAGACATTTTGTTAATGTAACAGATTGAAATATGTCAGAGCGCCAGCTAAAATAAGCAGAGTGGCCTCCATGATCCGTGGCATGAACTGATAGCTGTTATTTATTACTAGTTTACCGCTTTAGAGACATCAGCCCACCCGTGGTCACCAATATTTGACTCATGTGTTGATGTTCTCATTCATTGCAGGTGGACTTGAAATACAAATCTATTGTCAGTGATAAATACAGCTTTAATGTTCGTCTGGTCAAAATTATCATTTTCGAGGTAAGTTGGCTAGTTATTTCATGTTGTAAGTGTCTGTTGAGCCATATGTGGATGTATGATCCTAGTCTATGTATAAATACAAAAACACGCACACATACCTGGACATAAACCATACTATCGTGCACATGAAGACGTCGTTACACTCACCATCAGCTCCTTAAAATCAAGTCTACAAATTTTGTTTATCAGAAATACAATTAATTGTTTTTCGAAACTAGGCACTTAGGTCGAGGTCCCTGGGTTGTTGCCGTAGAAAGAGATCATAAATAAAAATCCCAACCGGTGTAGCCGGGATTTGAACCCACATCATCTTTGTCTTAAATAAAATGAAATCATTTGAAACAAAATGATGAACTGTACTTTAAGGATTAACTGCGTAGAAAGAAACACAGACGTGTCCACTGGACGGAGAACACAATTTACAAATGTCGATTACACGCGGGCAAGCATAGCCGACTCTGAGACTGCCTTCAAACATTGTACACTCATGGATGACCGCCTCCGGGGCCCCACTTCCACAGCTAGTGGAATTACGGTGGGCCTACGTTGGACTTAGGTGGAGTTACGGTGGACTTACTGTTGACTGTGGCGGAATTAATGTGGACTAAGAGGTGGGGTTCATTTTAATAGCGACTGTAATCACACACTTTAGTGTGAGAGAAAGCTAAAATAAAAGACTCAGCCTTAGTAGCAAAAAGTCAGAGGTAAAGGTTGCAACAAAGAAAAAGACATCACCACAGTGCAAAATAAAGACATGTGGAACAATGTTAAAACAGTTAAAAGAATTTAAATATTTTGGAACTTTGTAAATCTCAGACGGACGATGTACAAAAGAGGTGAGATGCTGAAATCTCCGGCAAAAGCAGCTTTCCAAAAGCTGAGAAATATACTATGCAATCCATTTTTGACAATAGAAACAAGAAAAAGAGTTCTAAAATTTTATGTTGAGCCAGTCTTAACATATGGATGTGAATCACGGACAATAGGACAACAGACAAGAAAATCACTGGAGTCTGTAGAAATGTGGTTTTACAGAAGAATGTTGAGAATACCATGGACATCTAAGAAGAGGAATGAAAACGTCCTGCAATTGGCCAAAGCAAAAAGAGATCTAATTTCCAATATTAGGAAGAAACAATCATTATTTTTGGACTTCCTTTTCCAAGATGGTGGAACTAGTTCACGTTCACTTAATCGTTGCAGATATTGCTTTTGGGGTCTGATTAATTTCGGCTCTCCATTGCAATTTTCAGCGTTAAAGTCAAAATGATGTTATACTTAACACATCTGCGCCGATGAAGCGGAGTCGTACGCACGGAAATATTCCTTTTTGATATATCAAGTGTTGTGAATGCGACCTTCCACCGTCTAGAGTTGATCTGTGGTTTACGTCACATTGAGTGCTGTTCAATGACCGTTGTTGGAATTGTTTGACGCAAGTTATTTACATGTTACAACTCATTAATGTGGGCTGCTCCGTCAGGTCAGCCGAAGTTTGGTCTTTTTAGGGATTTTGCACCATGTTTCGTTCCTTGTAGGATACATTGAACTGAGTAATCTGGAATATATGAGCCCGGCCATTGTTCTGCGTGCTCCGTTATCATAATGGCTCATCGTATATCGCTAGACCGGCTAATCTTACGGATCTGTTGTTTAGTGCGCGACGGGGTTAATCTGACGACCAACTGTGTTTTATATGTTCGGAATTGGAGTCAAAAACGATGTCCTAACATCATCAAGCGCTATACATTTTAAAAAAATATGATGATCATCTTTTTTAGGAGGACCTGAACTTCCGGTCAATATGGTGGATAGGCGGCAGGAACCATTGAAGGCTATGTTTAAAAGTATTCCTTATTGCAGTTTCCTCATATTACAAGTCCGGCTTATTGCTGCAGCTACTGAGTTAAGTACTCTGTGCACACCATGAGCTGTGTGTCTCCTCCGTTTTGATCATGTTTCGATATTCCAATTGTTTACGATAAATGTTGATATCGTTTGACAGGGAACATTTGGCTGTGTTCACTTTCTGTGCGGTTTCGCCTTATGTCCTTTGGCATGTGCTGAGACTGCTATGATGAAGACTGCAGCTGCCTTTCTTTGTTTGGGAGATGAGTTAGTTATTCGGATGATTCCACTGGTACGGGCGGTTAAGCAATTATAGATTTTAATTCATTTGCAGTGATACCGGAGCCTTCCATAACCAAAGAGCCAAAGAATCAAATCATAATTTTTTGTCCATGTAATGAGAAAAGAACAAATGAAATATATTGTAACATTGCGAAAATTGAGAGACGTAGAGATAGAGGAAAGCAAAGAGAAAGAATGTCAGACAGCTTAAGAGAATGGCTTGGCAGAAGGTCAATAACAGAAACGATAAATAACTGTCAAGATCGAAAGTTGTGGAGAGACATGATCACATACAATAGCAGGCCCGTTACTTGATGATGAAGATGTAAACATTTCTCTGATGAAATAATCTGTACAGTTTCAAAAACAATATCGTTAATCCTCTCTCACCTCCCGATATATATTTTTCTTCCAACTAACACAATCGTCATTATATCAACATTTACAACTAACACAACCGTCATTATATCAACATTTACAACTAACACAACCGTCATTATATCAACATTTACAACTAACACAACCGTCACTACCAAAACAATTAGAATTAACATACATCTCAATACCTCAATTCTTCAAACAAATACAACTGTCATTACCCCAACACTTACAATTAGCATAGACCTCATTACCTCAACACTTAAAACCTACAGAGCCCTCATTACCTCAAAACGTACAAATAACACAGCTCACATTACTCAACACTTACAACTAACACAGTCCTCATTACTCAACACTTACAACTAACACAGCCCTCATTACCTCAAAATTTACAAATAACACAGCTATCATAACTCAACACTTACAACTTACCCAGCCCTAATTACTCAACACTTACAACTAACACAGCTTTAACTACTCAATACTTACAACTTACCCAGGGCTCATTACTCAACACTTAAAAAATAACACAGCCGTCAACACCTCAAAACTTTCAAATAACACAGCTCTCATTACACAACACGTACATCTAAAACAGCTCTCATTACCTCAAAACATATAACAAAAAGAGCCGTTTTTACCTCAACAAACAGAGCCCTCATTACCTCAACACTTATAACAAACAGAGCACTCATTACCTCAACTCTTACAAAAAACACATATCTCATTACCTTAACACTTACAACAAACAGAGCCTTCAATACCTCAACACTTATAACAAATACAGTCCTCTCTACCTTAACGTTTACAAATAACACATCACACATTACCTCAACACTTACAACAAACTCAACCCTCATTACCTCAACACTTACAACTAACACAGGTCTCAATATCTCAAAACTTACAACTAACACAGATCTCATTACCTCAACACTTACAACTAACACAGATCTCATTACCTCAACACTTAAAACTAACACAGCCCTCATTACCACAACTCTTACAACTAACACATATGTCATTACCTCAACACATACAACTAACAGATCCCATTTATCTCAACACTTACAACTAACACGGCCCTAATTACCTCAACACTTACAACAAACACAGTCCTCATTACCTCAACACTTACAACAAACACAGACCTCATTACCTCAACACTTACAACTAACAGACCCCTCATTACCTCAACACTTACAGCTAACATAGTCCTCATTTTCTCAACACTTACAACAAACATAGCCCTCATTACCTCAACACTTACAACTAACACAGTCCTCATTACCTCAACACTCACAGCTAACATAGCCCTCACTTTCTCAACACTTACAACAAACACAGCCCTCATTACCTCAATACTGACAACTAACACAGCCCTCATTACCTCAACACTTACAACACAGTTTTCATTACCTCAACACTTACAAATAGCACATCCCTCATTAACTCAACATTTACAACCAACACATCCCTCATAACCTCAACACTCACAACTAACACATCCCTCTTTAACTCAACACTTACAATCAACACAGACCTCATTACCTCAAATACTTACAACTAACACATCCCTCATTAACTCAACACTTACAACTAGCACATCCCTCATTACCTCAACACTTACAACCAACACAGTCTTCATTATCTCAACACTTACAAATAGCACAGCCCTCATTACCTCAACACTTACAACCAACACATCCCTCATTACTTCAAACACTTACAACTAACACATCCCTCATTAACTCAACACTTACAACTAACACATCCCTCATTACCTCAACACTTACAACTAACACATCCCTCATTAACTCAACACTTACAACCAACACAGCCCTCATTACCTCAAACACTTACAACTAACACATCCCTCATTAACTCAACACTTACAACTAACACATCCCTCATTACCTCAACACTTACAACCAACACAGCCCTCATTAACTCAACACTTACAAATAGCACAGCCCTCATTACCTCAACACTTACAACTAACACAGTTTTCATTACCTCAACACTTACAAATATCACATCCCTCATTACCTCAACACTTACAACTAACACAACCCTCATTACCTCAAACTCTCGATCTATAGTTATCCTGATACCACGTACCGATATATACAGAAACCTATCTCTCTCATCGTCTATAAAACTTATAGAAAGACAAAGAATAAACTGCAGTTTTGCACGTCTTGAACGTATTAAATATAAGAATGTTTTGTAATTTATTTGTAAATTATAAACAGGACAGAACTGAATATTTTACCAAACGACTAACATATAAAGACAATTTAGTGCTCCAATCAATACTGCCTCAATTATTATTTATATTGCGATAATCATGTCTACAATATTATGTTCTGGTGACCAAGTATGTAGAGTCAAACATACATCTGTTCCATAAATGACACACTAAGGTTACCCGACTGGAAATATATCTGCTTGAAAAAGAAAATCATAGATTCTCGACAGCACGACGTCATGACAGTTCCTATTGTAAAATCAAGAAATCTATATTTCAGATTTCAACAACTCTCTATTTCAAATGTTAACGAGTCTCTATTTCAGATGTCAACGAATCCAATTTGCAGATGTCAACGGGTCCTTGATTCCAATCTTTCTACTCCTCATGCACGTCTATTGTTGTCTCGTCATTAATTTGTCATCCCTCAACCACCTAAATAAGTAGATGAAACCCTTTAATTATTTCCTATAAAACTATCACAACAAAGCATCTCCATATAGTAGAACGCTTAGTTCTGATGAGATGTCACGTGATTGTAAGCTGATGGGGTGGACTGACGGTGGAATAATAGTAGTATAGTAGTAGTAATAAACAATGAAAAGGGGAAAAGCAGCAGGACCTGAAAGCATACAGATAGAGATTATACAGGCACTTGAAGATTTTGGCATTGAAGTGATTACAGACATATGCAACGACATATACCACACAGGATACATACCAAAGAACTAAAAACATCAACTTTCATTGCATTGCCTAAAAAGAATGGTGCAGTTGAATGCAGTGACTTTAGAACAATAAGCCTAATGAGCCATGTTACAAAAATCTTGCTAAAAGTTATACAAGGAAGGATTCAGAATAAAATCAATACTGAATTAGATGAGCAGCAATTTGGAATTAGGAAAAATAGCGGGACAAAAGAAGCCATATTCTGCATGAGGACATTAATAGAAAAATACACAGAAGTAAACAAACCAATATATGCCTGCTTCATAGACTACACCAAAGCTTTTGATATAGTACACCACAAACAACTTATAGAATGCCTAAAAGAGATACATCTAGATGTCATGGATATACGACTAATATGCAATCTATACTGGGAGCAAACAGCAATACTAAAATATAACAAAGAGTTCTCTACACCCATTGATATAAATAGAGGAGTAAGACAAGGATGCATCCTATCACCAAGCTTGTTCAATCTATACACTGAGCAAATCTTTAAAAACATCATAGAGATGCCAGGCCTACAAATTAATGGAAAGATAATCAATAACCTAAGATATGCTGACGATACTGTACTACTAGCAGAAAATCCTAAAGACCTACAACAATTACTTAATGAAATAAACACGACAAGCAAAAAATATGGACTAGATATGAATATAAAAAAGACTAAAACTATGATCATAAACAAAGAAAATGCTCAAAACCCACAAGTGGATATCAAAATTGAAGGAATAGACCTTGAGACAGTTCAGAACTATAACTACCTTGGACATACTATAACCAGTGATGGAAAATGTACAACTGAAATAAACAAAAGCATAGGAATGGCAAAAAGTAATGTTAATGTCATGAATGACATACTAACATCAAAACAAATAACACAAGAGCTAAAACTAAGAATAGCAAAATGTTACATCTTCTCAATATTCCTATATGGTGCTGAAACATGGACATTAGACAAGAAAACAGAACAGAGAATTGAAACCTTTGAAATGTGGATATATAGAAGAATAGGTAGAATTGGATGGAAGGAAAAGAAAACAAACGATGAAGTCTTAAAACCACTAAAAATGAAAAGAGAACTTCTCAACTCAATTAGAACAAGACAAATGCGATTCTTGGGCGATGTTAAAAGACACAACAGCCTACTGAAAGTAATCCTGGAGGGGAAAATACAAGGTAAAAGAGGCAGAGGCAGACCAAGATTAACATGGACAAGTAACATCAAAAGATGGACAAATCAACCGATGACAACCTGCACCATCAAAGCAAGAGATAGAGCAAAATGGCGCTCCATGGTAGCCAACCTTCGTTGCGGAGACGGCACTCAATGATGATGAGTAGTAATAATAATAGTAGTACTATTATCTTATTATTATTCTTCTGTTCAACTCCCTGTAGAGCATAGACCTTCAACAAATATTTTCCAAGCCCTTCTGTTTCTTGCCATTCTTTTAAGATCATCTCTGCCTCCATCTGTCTTCTCCAAGAACATATTTCAGTATTTCTCTTTTTCGCTTCTCCTGGGGATTTTGTAAAAGAGCCTGTAGTGTAATATTCTCTGTTGGCTTCCCCAGTGTGTCCTATGCAGTTCCATCGTCTTCGTTGTATCACTTTATCCACTTGTATTTGACTGGTACTTTCTCATAAATAAACGTTAGTGATTTTGTTCAATCATTCCCATTCTTTTATTCTGCGCTAGCATCCATTAATGAAGGTCTGTATCTTCGTTAATTAATTCATTTTGGCTGTTCTCAATGTTTCACAGCCATATAATAGGACTGACTTAACATTGAAGTTGAACATTTTTATTTTTGTATTTAACCTAATTTCTTAGGATTTCCATATATTTTACTTCTCCAGAATACGCCATATATCTCTTAGACAGAGACCCCTATATCTTTCCTGGATGTCGAATTTACCTGTTTCTTCTCTTATCTTGTTAGTATCTCACTAAAAATAAACATCTTCATATTCTACTTGAGAAGACATCCCGTCCACAGATAAACACGTGTTCAGCCACAAATGTCTCCAATGAAGTAAATACTTGCAGGAAAACGATCTTCTGTCAGTTGTTGAATCAAATAACGACTTGTAAACGATTTCTGTTTGTTTCATTTTATCATAGGATGCTACCTCAAGTTCGATAACAGAAAAACATCGATTTGACAAATTGGACGTCATTGAAGCCATTAATGCTTTGAACAGTTTGTTATTTTTCGCCCAATTCTATGGTCATGACTTATTTGGCGATTACGACCACGCAATGCTTTTCACGGGGTAAGTGTTTGTAGTAACCACAATACTGTAGTGATCACACACATCATCTGTCAGAGAATTAATGATTTTAGTAAGCAACTATAATTACCACCTCGCAACCATGACTACGTGTTTCGTGTTTGTTGCACGCTTCCCTAACCACTAACATTACATCTTTATTTTGTTTTCTGTTTGTGATTGTCCCTGTGTTTTCTGAAGAAGGCAGCATTTAGGCCGAACCGTCAAATATTGTATATTCTCCTTTTTTGTAAAGCTGTCACCATTCTTTGTATGAGTGTATGTTACCCCCTCCCTCCCTCCTGTTCCCTGCTACGAGCTTTACCGCAGCACTGCATTTATTTACCTGTTCCCCCCACCCCCGAGCACAGCACAATATCGCACCAGGGATAGTGGCTCCAGTTACCACACTTACACCACCTCTACACATTCATGTTTACATGTTAAATATATGTAGTTACCACACTTACACTACCTCTACACATTCCTGTTTACATGTTAAATATCTGTAGCTACCACACTTACACTACCTCTACACATTCTTGCTTACATGTTAAATATCTGTAGTTACCACACTTACACTACCTCTACACATTCCTGTTTACATGTTAAATATCTGTAGCTACCACACTTACACTACCTCCACACATTCCTGTTTACATGTTAAATATCTGTAGCTACCACACTCACATTACCTCTACACATTCTTGCTTACATTTTAAATATCTGTAGCTACCACACTTACACTACCTCCACACATTCCTGTTCACATGTTAAATATATGTAGCTACCACACTCACACTACCTCTACACATTCTTGCTTACATGTTAAATGTCTATAGTTACCACACTTACCCTACCTCTACACATTCCTGTTTACATGTTAAATATATGTAGTTACCACACTTACACTACCTCTACACATTCCTGTTTACATGTTAAATATCTGTAGCTACCACACTTACACTACCTCCACACATTCCTGTTTACATGTAAAATATCTGTAGCTACCACACTCACACTACCTCTACACATTCCTGTTTACATGTTACATATATGTAGCTACCACACTCGCACTACCTCTACACATTCCTGTTTACATGTTAAATATCTGTAGCTACCACACTTACCCTACCTCTACACATTCCTGTTTACATGTTAAATATCTGTAGCTACCACACTTACACTACCTCTACACATTCCTGTTTACATGTTAAATATCTGTAGCTACCACACTTACACTACCTCCACACATTCCTGTTTACATGTTAAATATATGTAGTTACCACACTTACACTACCTCCACACATTCCTGTTTACATGTTAAATATCTGTAGCTACCGCACTTACACTACCTCTACACATTCCTGTTTACATGTTAAATATCTGTAGTTACCACACTCACACTACCTCCACACTTTCCTGTTTACATGTTAAATATATGTAGTTACCACACTTACACTACCTCCACTCATTCCTGTTTACATGTTAAATATCTGTAGCTACCACACTTACACTACCTCTACACATTCCTGTTTACATGTTAAATATCTGTAGTTACCACACTCACACTACCTCTACACATTCCTGTTTACATGTTAAATATATGTAGCTACCACACTTACACTACCTCCACACATTCCTGTTTACATGTTAAATATATGTAGCTACCACACTTACACTACCTCCACACATTCCTGTTTACATGTTAAATATATGTAGCTACAATACTTATACTACCTCTACACATTCTTGCTTACATGTTACATATCTGTAGCTACCACACTTACACTACCTCTACACATTCTTGCTTACATGTTACATATCTGTAGCCTCCACACTTACCCTACCTCTACACATTCCTGTTTACATGTTAAATATCTGTAGCTACCACACTTACACTACCTCTACACATTATTGCTTACATGTTACATATCTGTAGCTACCACACTTACACTACCTCTACACATTCCTTTTTACATGCTGAATGTCTATTGAAACCACCCAGCACCAAGTTGAGTTGAGTGCCTGCGCATATTTCTACAACATCATGTCTATGAGCACAGAGTTCGTCCCTGTTATAGACCTGCCTTCTCTTCCTGTCCTCAAAACATCATCATCATCGAGTGCCGTCTCCGCAACGAAGGTTGGCTACCATGAAGCGCCATTCTGCTCTGTCTCTTGCATTGATGGTGCAGGTTGTCATAGGCTGATTTGTCCATCTTTTGATGTTACTTGTCCATGTTAGTCTTGGTCTGCCTCTGCCTCTTTTACCTTGTATTTTCCCCTTCATAATCACTTTTAGTAGGCTGTTGTGTCTTTTAACATGACCCAAAAATCGCATTTGTCTTGTTTGAATTGTGTTCTCTTCAGTAGTTCTCTTTTCATTTTTAGTTGTTTTAAGACTTCATCATTTGTTTTCTTTTCCGTCCACCCAATTTGTACCTATTCTTCTATATATCCACATTTCAAAGGCTTCAATTCTCTGTTCTGTTTTCTTGTCTAATGTCGTTGTTTCTGACACTATATAGGAATATTGAAATGATGTAACATTTTGCTATTCTTAGTTTTAGCCCTGGTGTTATTTGTTTTGATGTTAGTATGTTCTTCATGACATTAAAATTGCTTTTTGCCATTCCTATTCTTTTTGTTTATTTCAATTATACATTTTCCATAATTGGTTATAGTATGTCCAAGGTAGTTGTAGTGCTAAACTGTCTCCAGTTCTATTTCTTCAATTTTGATATCCACTTGTGGGTTTTGAGTATTTTCATTGTTTATGATCAGAGTCTTTTTGATATTCATATCTAGTCCATATTTTTTGCTTGTCATGTTTATTTCATTAAGTAATTGTTGTAGATATTTAGGATTTTCTGCTAGTAGTACAGTATTGTCAGCATATCTTAGGTTATTGATTATCTTTCTATTAAATTGCAGCCCTGGCATCTTTATGATGTTTTTAAAGATTTGCCCAGTGTATAGATTGAACTAGCTTGTTGAAAGGGTGCATCCCTGTCTTACTCCTCTTTTTATATCAATGGGTGTAGAGAACTCTTTGTTATATTTTATTATTGCTGTTTGCTCCCAGTATAGATTGCATATGAGTTGTATGTCCATGTCATCTAGATGTATCTCTTTTAGGCATTCTATAAGTTGTTTGTGGTGTACTCTATCAAAAGCTTTGGTGTAGTCTATGAAGCAGGTATATATTGGTTTGTTTACTTCTGTGTACTTTTCGATTAATGTTCTCATGCAGAAAATGGCATCTTTTGTTCTGCTATTTTTCCTAAATCCAAATTGCTGCTCATCTAATTCAGTATTGATTTTATTCTGAATACTTCCTTGTATACCTTTTAGTAAGATTTTTGTCACACGTCTCATTAGGCTTATTGTTCTAAAGTCACTGCATTCAACTGCACCATTTTTTTTGGCAATGCAATGGAAGTTGATGTTTTTAGTTCATTTGGTTTGTATCCTGTATGGCATATGTCGTTGCATATGTCTGTAATCACTTAAATGCCAAAATCATCTAGTGCTTGTATCATCTCTATCTGTATGTTGTCAGGTCCTGCTGCTTTTCCCTTTTTCATTGTTTTTATAGCTTTTTCCACCTCAGATTTTAAGATTTTATAGCCTGATGTACATTGTATATCTGGTTTCTTGTCCCTTTGATCCTGAAATAGTTCTGTTATATATTCCTGCCATCTATCTATAATATCTTTATTGTCTGTTAGCATTTTTCCTTTTTTGTCTGCAATGCATCCACCATCTGTTGCTTTTTTTTATTTTTATTAGTCATTCTCTTTATTTCTGTGTGCATTCCTCTAAAGACTTGTTTGCTTTACATAGTTTCTATTTCTCTACATTTTTGGATAGCCAGTCTTCTTTTGCCTTTTTGCACATTTTGCGTATCTCATTAACTATTTTATTGTATTGGGCAGTGTTCTTCGCATGTCTCCTTTCTTCCATTTTTTCTAAGATGGTGTTAGTTATCCATTTTTGTTTTTTGTTCTTTTCTCTTTTGCAGGTTTCTTGTATGCTTTTCTTTATGCATTGTCATTTGGTTGTTACTTTTTCATCAGGATTTTCTCTTCTGTATTGTTCAAATTCCTTCTTCTAACAGCTTATGGTATGTGTTCTTTACTTGTATTGTATAGGTATCTTTAATATCTTTTTGATTTAAAGCTGTTATATCTAGTATATTTATTGATAAATTAGACTTTTGCTTGTTTCTCTTTAGTTTGATTTTCATTTTTATCATTACAGGATTGTGATCAGAATTAATGTCTGCTCCTGGGTACGCTTTGGCATTCTTTACGCTGTTACGGAACCTTTCTTTTATCATTATGTAATCTATTTGATTCCTCTTCTTATCTCCAGGGCTTTTCCATGTGTATAGTTTCCTTTTCTCTTGCTCACAGTAGGTGTTACATATTATCAGCCTGTTTTCTTCACAGAATTGTATTAATCTTTCTCCTCTGTCATTTCCTTTTCCTAAACCAACTTCTTATTCTTCTATCCTTCCTCTATTGCCGTTGGCGTTGAGGGGAGATACAATCTGCGATTCTTTGCTCTTCTGTTGGCCACTTCTGGTGTTATCCCTCCTAATGACTCTAGTATTCCCTTTATCCATCTTTTTCTCGGTCTTCCTCTTAATCTGGTGTTTTCGTAGCGTTTGTTTACGGCTCTTTGAGTCATTGTTAGTTCGTTTTGTCTTGTTATGTGGCCGAACCAATTTATCTGTTGTTTCTTTATGTATTCGATGGTTTGTTCAATTTCGAGTTTCTTCCTCAGGTCGGTATTTCTTACTCTGTCCCATAAGCTGTTTCTTGTCATTCTTCTGACACATTTCATTTATGTGGTCGTTATCTTTCTTATTGTTCTAGAGTCCAGCGTCCAATTCTGGCACTGATAGCACAGAGTTGGTAGAAAAATTGATTTATATATTGCCCTTTTTGCTTCCGCTGTTATTTGCAATTTTATTTACGTTATGTCTGTATGATCACTATTGTTTGTCCATTATTTTGGCTCTGAGCACTGTTGTGTGTTACATTGTCCTCTGCCGCTTTGCTAGTTCTGTCGCAGAGTAAGGGCTGTTGTTTATGTTACCAGTGCTTGCCCGTGCATTGTGATCACTGTTGTCCGTGACCCGTTTTCTAATCGTGTTGTTTTCACACTCAAACTGTTATTATACACTCTTTAAAAAAAAGTATATATGTCTATCCTGCTTAATGATATTTGAGATCACATTATATCATTCTCTGAAATTGGGAACGTGACACATAATCCATTTAGAATAGAAATAGTGATGTTCCAATGAATCAAAATATACGCCGGCACAGTCACTGCGTCATCTGGGAATTTCATAGATATTCCATGATTTCCTAAACCATGATTTCCTATAATGGTCTTATATCTACCTTTTTCCGAACTTTAGCGTTCATGTGCCCCATTACAATCAAGATGTCTGAAGATTTCACTTGCTTCATAACTTTATTTAGGTCTTCATAGTATGCCTCTATTTGTTCATATGTGTAGTCTTGAGTAGGTGCATATGTCTGTATTATTGCTATGTCAAATGGTTTTGCTTTCAACTTGAGTAGTATAATCCTATCACTGTATGTCCAGTGGGTACTTATATATTTTTGTAGCTCTCTTTTTATCAGTATTCCTACTCCTCTTTGATGTTCTGTTGCTTTTCCTGAGTATATAAATGTATCTTTTTGAATCAGATTGTCCAATTTCCCTTCTCGATATAGAGTCCTAACATTGCAAGTACTTATTTTAAGATCTTTCCTCCGACATAAGTTCGAATTCCTCTCCATGGCTTCCTCTGGACTAGTACGTGATGAGGCTCTAATCTCTCTCACGGTGGTCAGCCATATTCGTCTTTCGTGTTCTGAATATGCCTCATGTGTACCACACACTTTGCTGTTTTCCTTTCTGGGTCGTTGATCATTTTTGATTCATCCGTCCCATCCATCGTCACAGACTTCACGTATGGGTTGAACACACTCATGTCGGCGACATTTTTGTCGAAACACGTGCTTGCATATCGAACCGCGAACACACGACACAAAGAAGAATAAATCACATTTCACTTAAATATCAGTAATCACAGTTCATCCACACGTCAGAAGTAAAACATACACCAAATGGGGAATAGCAACACATAATTTCACAACTATACTATCGCGTAAATCATTTAAATATATCAGCAATTGCCAAATTATTTAAAAAAAACGACTACACGAAGCCGCCATGACACCGGAACGCACAACAACGACTACCAAAACAATAACTACAATATATACGACAATGAACAGCTCTTTTTCTTCATCCGTCCTTTAACAGATGGTATGTTGAATGTAGGCGCGTTGTGTTCTCCTTTGCAGTAGAACTGTAATATTTGAGCCTTCAAGCCTGAAACATCCGACTTCAGCATGGAATTTGTGAGTACTTTGTTGCCTTCCCTCTTCGATCCCTACTCACGTGTCAGACTAAACTGGTTAATCTGGATTCAGACTGGAATCTGGATTGCGCTAGTTTACCGTTGCTGGAGTACGTCATCAGCTAAGTGTCCTTGACTGCTTTCAGCCCCCGTTGTACATTTTTTTTTACATTTTGACAAGCAGGAATATAGCAAATCATTTTGGCACATTTTTGTAGATT